>OX336424.1:8702005-9302005 GCA_946903255.1 Schistosoma spindalis
TTCAATAAAGTTTGTTTCATGAAACATAATACTAAATCTGTCTTTTTACTTTCAACTATATTAGGATTCCATAGAAATTGAACTTGACATTCATGATAGTGATATAGATGAAGATCAACGGATAGCTCTATTTAGAAGAACAGTTCCTCTGGAAACTAAAGGAAAACATGAATTTCGGATGGGTGTTGATGTCAAGTAAGTATGGAGCTTTATTTAGTTTTTAGTTTTGTGTAGATTCAATTTAAAGTAACTACTTTGGTTTTTCACTAAATCTTTGGAAAACACCCATAAATGACTTCTGTAAACTAGAAATTTAATCACTAACAAAAATAATACTTTTCTGAAATAATACTTACAAATTATATAACTAGTCATCAGGTGTAACCTGTTTCCCTAATATAATGACCAAGTGCTATCTCACAGCTATACAACAAATGAATGGTAAGTTACATGGGTTAGTATAATTAAATAAATCATTTATCTAATCAATTCTGTTAACTACACGTTTCTGTTAATCTCAAAACATATAAAAATGCATCATGTGTAGACAGTATAATTCCTCCCTGTTCATTTTAAGCTTACTACTACTGAGTAGTGTCTGAATTGAACAGCAGATTTTAACAAGGCTATATCTACAAGAGATTAGCATACTAGTTATAGTTATCTACAACGTAAAAGACCATTATTAATCGATTATACACTTGTTTTAGAGATATCTACCATGTTTAATATGCTTTATGATGTATTGTGGAATAGGTTCAGGGATACAGACACAAACTCTCCCTTCTATTCCAATGTATGTGCTTTGGTACGTACATGTACATTGTTTTATGGTCGTCTTTTGACAGTATTTGACGTGATAAAGTTTTACTAGATATGAGAAGAAAAGGCTAGTGATAACTTTATTTTCCTTGGATAGTGAGAAATGGTCGATTTTCAATATAATCCTTAAACATCGTATACAGTTCGTCCTGATAACCGTCACTAGATAATGCTCCAACGGTGTATTAATCGGAAGGCAAATACGAAGTGTTGATCACGTTTATTATTGTACCACGCACAAATAACCAAAATTACAGGTACATTGAGTAAGCATGATAGAGCAGTGCCGAAAAGCTAGCAAGTAAGCCAGTGAGCGTGAGAGTCGAACGAGCGAATCAGCGAGTGAATGAACAAGATTAAAATGTACATATATACACAAAGGGAAATGAATGAATCATCGAATCAATTAAGCGACTAATAGTAAGGCTAGTATGGCAGTAAGTAATCCTCATACAAGTGTAACAATAATAAAGTTACAATGATATAGGATAAGTTGTTATTAAGCATTAAATAAGTTAATAAAAGGACTTAACCAAATTAAATGTGAACAAACTCAATCGCACATAAGCTGCTATAAATGGGATCATAGTTTCATTCGTTTTATTCATTTATATATTAATAACACTTACTGATTAGACAGTTACGTTGATTCTTGAAGAAAGGAGTCTTAGTTATAAAAATACACATTAACTTTAGGGAGTTCTGTCTAATGTAAACATGATAGGTGCAAGCTTTATTTTAAACACTTGATACATGAATAATATCATGATATTGTACTTTATATATAGCTTACTTAAATCAGGTAAACTAAATAGGAACTTATTCTCAACACAGTAAGTGATGGTTTATTGTCTAATGAATATCTTGAACAGAAAAACATAAGAAAGTGTTCATAGAGACGAATAATATTACCAATTATATATATACGTATTCCTAAAATAAACTAGTTCAACTTCGTTTATTATTTTTGGAATTTAGGGGAATGTAACGTAACATCTCATTGAAGTCCTACATTAGTATAATAAATTCATTAGGCTATTAATGTTGTTTCACCTTAGAATATTTGAAGTTCATCTATCTTTTCTAATAATCCTATTTCAATTGTTGATATCATGAGTCAATTGAAATTAGACCACCATGGAAAACCTGGAATCACTGGATGGTTGTTTCGTCCTATTGTAGGACTCCTCAGTTTAAAACAACTAAATATTATTCATTTGGTTTTGTTTTGTTCGCATCTTCCCATTGAGTTTTAAGACTGCGATTGATCAGTCTCTTATTGACATATGTGCATACTGTGCGTATGCCCCGACATTGCCTTAATTCATAAGTGTTTATAAACAAAGATGGATAATGGCGAGCAGTGGAATCCAGGACGTGCGTTTCTTCTTATATGGGACTTGTCAACTGGATGTACCTGCATCTCAAAGTTGATGTTCACTCTGGGACCCCATTGCACAAGTAAGTGGCTATCAGGACTCAGTAGCTGAGTGGATAACGCGACGATGTTTGAGACGAATGATACTGGGTTGGAGTCACAAAGTGAGATGCAGGTACATCTAACTGACGAGTCCCTAATAGGACGAAACGCGCGTTCTGGATTCCACTGCTAGCCACTATCCATCTTAAGTAAATATCATGTTTATAAAAACTTTTTTATATAAACTAAGCCCTTGATAAATTCTCACTAAATCACATTCACACATAAAATAAGGTATTATTATTATCCAATAAAAACTCATTAAATCAATCAATCAAACAAACAAACAAAATGTAGCTCACATTATTATTGACATTGTTTAGATTAAAATTAACTAGTTCAATATTCAAAAAAATTTTGTTTATAATGTAATGTATTATGTAATCAAAGGAACCATAAGTATTACATATTTACCTAATAACTTGACAATTGATATTCATCTGTTATGGTTTGATCAATCATAATGTAGATAAAAAGAAACATTATGAACTGATTGAAGTTAGTAATGTAAATCAATAAAGGCACTTATTTTGTGATCTGAAGTATGTGAATCAGATCTTCTGTCAGATCTTGGATACTCACTACTAAGGGGTCTCATACATGGATGAAGCAGTTATCTAGTCCTTTTTATTTGGCTAAATAAAATCATTCTGTGATGTAAGCTATGAAATTCAACAATCTGTCTACAAACTTCCAACAGTAATTAGAGACTAGGTTAAATAAGATAGTTAATGTTATAACTTGTGGTCTGTGCGCCCTGCTAATGTATAACATAACGATACCGCCAGTTAGAGATCAGTGAATCATCGATCGGACCAGTGACGCATAAAACCCGTGCGAGCAGTCTAGAGTATTTATCCGTCCTGCTTCCTGCCTAGTCTAGCCAGTTAAATGAAGAACACCAATCTCAGCCTCTGCAATATTATTTCAAACATACTGGGTTTATATACCAATCAAACAGACCACAACGTACAATAAAATAGGAAACAACACTTGTACAAGGTTTGGCCAAATGTGGCTGTGAATATGGGAGGTAGTGATTAATAGACAGGGCATAATTCAAGAACGGTAAATCGTATAATAATAGTCCAAAGGTAAAAAAAACTCATAATAAGAGAAACATGAATATGTATAGTATAGTTATTTAATAATTATACGATAAAAATATACGCATAGTATTGGTCCATAAATGGATCCCAAAAGTTAACATTCATTGTGCTTATCGGAACATAACAGTTAACAAACAAAAATAGTGATAGCAGACAATATAGTAAAGGTAGGAAAAAAATAGTGTGAAATTCAATGAAATGGTTTGTAAGAACTGGAATGATAATATGAATATTGCATTGATGAAAGAATAGTAATACTTAGAACGTGATTATCTTATCCTTATAAAAGATCTAAACCTATGTGGGTTATCTAATTGATACTCGAATTTGCACCAAAACTATAATAATCAAAGTTTTTGTTAATCAAATCAAGAAGTATGACAGATAGCACCCGTCAGTAGGGAATAGATGTCCCCTGTAATATGAGGACCTACTGCACTCATTAGCAACGATCTCTAACCACAGAATATTCGGTTATAATGTGTAGAACATCCAGCCACTTAGATTGTTGTCAGTCTACATTGTGACTTGCTCCATGAAATCCAATCAACATACCGAAGTAGATAAACACAATATTGGTTACTAGCGGATGGTCAGTTAGTACAATGTTTGAGCATCATCTGTAAGAAACTGAAATAAATACAACAAAATGCGTGATATCAATTAGTTTTCGGTGGTTGACAGCATAATCTACATTCAGCTATCTCATAACTTGTTTCTAGATGTAACCCATGAATGCAAGATTACAGAATATTTACGTAAACTATAAAATTGCCCATTTAGATTACTATGTAATTAGTCTTCAGTTAGCCAGAATCTCAGTTCTATAAATTAAAGATGACCAATCATAAAAATTATCTGACTTTCCCCATAAATTCTTAAAACCATCAATCTAAAATACAAGTCTCTTTCCTTACATTTCAAATGATTTATAACAGAGTTTTTTCTCTGTGTTTATTCTCTGAAGAAGTGCCATACATTAAGTCACAAAGCTTCAAAAAATTTAAAAATCTAATTTTTTTTGCTCATCGGGATCTTACAGATATATCATTTTTATTAAGAGAGTTTCTTTGTATCGAAGGTACATCAGGTGTTATATAAAGGAAATATTGGGGCTGCAGCGAAGCTTCTCTTTAACGCTACGTTAATCCTTCGTCTATCCTCATCCATCTTGCAATAAATGTGAGGAGACTGTATGACACCAGATGTTTCTTAAATCAACCCAAATGGACCCATATGAAGTTACCTCCAAATGTACTTACAAATTCGCATGTACATGTGGAAGTACGTTCATAGAATACACTAAAAGAAGTTTCATCTAATTTCCTTATTTGAAAAAAATATTTTGTTGGATTGTTTGTTTTAGAGTTGAAGCCCATATTGAGATTACTTGTACCAAAGATTATTATGGACAGCGTTGTGAGGTATATTGTACACCTCTATATGATTTATGGAAATGTGATGAAAATACCGGTGCTAGAATATGCAGTAAACCATGTTTACATGGAAAATGTGTTCTCACAAGGTAAATAGTGTCATTTTTTGCTTTAGATAATTCATTAAATTAGATGACTTACTTAATTACTTACTTGCGCCTGTTACTCCTTGTGTAGGGGCATAGGCCGCCCACCAGCACTGTCCATCCAACCCTGTCCTGGGAAATCATTTCCAGCTCCTTCCAGTTGTTATTCATCTTTTCATATCTACTTCTATTTCCCGACGTAATGTGTTCTTTGGCCTACCTCTTTTTCTTTTCCCATCACGATTCCAAGTTAGGGTTTGCTCCGTGATACAGTTTGGTGATTTGAGCAATGTATGTCTTATCCATTTCCATTGTCTTTCCCTAATTTCCTTCTCATTATCCATTGATTAGTTTATATGTTTCACATGTCTTTATAGAGAACATATTATTGAGTATGTTTCTACTCAAGCCATTTATCTGCCAATAGATCAAATGCATTTTATGTCATATTCGAAAGTATTCAATTAAAAAAGAGAACTATTTTAAACTTGGAATTGCCAAACGGCTACCACATTCTGGTTTTGGATACGATTATTAAAATACTTTTAACTAGAATTTATCGATTTTATTCAGCTGGCGCCAAATATTCGACATGAAAACTGACACCAATCTCATCTTGTAAATGAGTATTGCAAACAATCGATAATATCGGTTATTAATAAGGAGAGAAGCTGTGTTCTCATTCTTGTTAGATTTTAGTTCCCTTAATCATCTTGTAAAGAGTAAGAGTAAAAATATCAGTAGAATAGTATGAATTCATTTTATTTCATATGGATCTCGTTAGCTTCTTGCAACCTGTAATACTGAGTAATCATAATTATAAAATGGGTTCAAATTATTTACATGAAAGAGTTAGATTACAATTTGTTAAGAATTCATATAGGTGTAGTATAGAAGTGATTTATATGATAAAATTACTTGTTGTTAATGTTCAGACTTATTCAATTATCAGGTTGCTTTCAATACTGTCATCCTATGAGCTGAACTCCTCGATTTCATTTCTCAATCTTATACAACTAAACTATGTTTAAGAAGCCAGCTGTTAAAGAGAGTTTAATGGATTAGCTTCGAAATAATAACTTACGCTTTGTATATCAGTTGTACTGTTAACCGTTATTCAATAAATCCCAATAGTGTATGAATTCAGAAAGAAAGATGAAACACCGGCTACACAGATCAATAAGCCACAAGTAGACCAAGAGAATTCGTACAGAAAAGCTAACGCAACAGAGCAAATACAGAGGGGAATTAATAGTCGAATCAATGAATAAGATTCAAGCATATATAGAGTCTAATCGCTTAATAATTGTACAACAAAAATATATGTATTATAATTCATAAATATCTCCAGGAAGTCATCATTCAGGTGGAGTTTTTTTATCTGAGCTGGATGGTTTGGTCATGGAGCTTTCATCGTTCTTCTAAACGAAATCATCAGCACAAAATTCAGGTAGAAGTGACGTGTTCGAAATTCTTTACTTATTACTCAAATATTGTCCAGTGTACCTCCATCTTGATTGGCTATTGTCAACCATTAACTTGTCATTATTTACTTCTTTATTTTTATTATATCTCCCATTGGTTTGAATCAACAACGACTTCGGTGACATAAAATTCACAGTGAAAAATGATTCAAACAACAAACTACCGTTTTTAGATGTAATAATCACCAGAGCCAAGACAGGAAAACTGGAAACTCAAGTATATCGGAAGTCGACCCACACAGATCGAGTTCTCAACCACGGTAGCAACAACCCAAGAACTAACAAAATCAACTGCGTACAAGCCTTATTCACGGGGCAATAACACACTGCAACACGCAACGCGGAGAACTAATGAAAAATATCTAAAGAATATCTTCCAAAGAATGGGTACCCAATCAACTCATCAAAAAATATCAATCTAGTGCGTCAGTAGCAACAACATGAAGTACAGAAACTAACAAACAGAGCACCCTACCTGTTATGTCCATTTTTTCCAACCCCCTGTCGCCATTCGTTATATCCTTAGCTTATGCGGTTACCGCGAATACGATTGCCAAATTTAGATATGTAGACTTATATGAGCAACGGATGATGCATACATCTGAACAAACAGCTTGGAGTTACGATTGGTTTTTTCCCCACTAGCTCATTAAATTCAGAACACCAATCTCAGCTTCCTCAATATAAATCACGTATTTCAAACATACTGAGTTTATATACAAACCAAATAGAACACATCACATCATAAATAAAAAATAGAATTTGTACAATATATAGCCAAAAGTGGTTGTGAATGTGGGAGACTGTAATTAATGGACTGGGCATAACTCAACTCGTACAATAATAGTCTATAGGTCAAAATAAAGCTTATTATAAGAGGAATATACAATAAGAATATACGTATAATATCAGTCCACAAATAGATCCCAACAGTTACCTTTTATTATTCTCGTCGGGATATGACACTACTATATATAAAAGACAAACCGGAAATTATAACTAGATTATTGAAGCTTTTTAGAACAAGCGTAGAACACAAACGAAAAAAATCACTCCAATCAATCCTATGAAAACCAAAGGAGGAAATGACAAAAGAAGAAAAATCGAACATCATTTACAAAATAAATTGTTCCAACTGCGAAGAATACTACATTCAACAAAATAGACGCTCCCTTCACCTTTGTTTGTACGAACATCAATTAGACATCAAAAGCCTGGGAGTCATCATTCATTTAGTCTTCTACGGATATAGCATAAGTCACTTTAAACATAACTAATTGTAAAATTAATAGGTTATTTATCATTTACAAAAACTAAAACCCATCCATTCGACTTAATTCTTAACCTTCAAAACAGTTGCATGTAGAAATAATGTTGAACACTCGTAAACAAAGATATTGATATTCACTTAGTATTGTTTTACTTGAATCTTCCTATTGATGTTTAGGAATGCAATTGATCAGTCTCTTATTGGCATATGTGCATACTGTGCATATTACCTCGATATTGCCTTAATTCACAAGCATTATAAACAAAGATGGATAGTGGCTAGCAGTGGAATCTAGGATGTGCGCTTCTTCCTATTTTGGACTCGTCAGCTGGATGTACCTGCACCTCAGAGTTGATGTTCACTCTGAGACTTGAACTACTACCCACTGTCCATCTTTGCTTATAAAGATATTATTTACTTACTTACACCTGTTACTTCTCGTGGAGTATTATAGGCCACCCATTAATACTCTCCATCCATTCCTGTCCTGGGCAATCCCTTTATAAATTTTTGACATTTATCTGAGTTAATCTAATTCAATGAATATTTTAGAATCATTATCAAAAAATAATCTTTTTTTTTCATTATTTCTTATATAATTTTATTAAGTATTAGTGCAATATGTGAATGTACATTAAATTGGCATGGAGAATTTTGTCAAACTCCTATTGAATCTAAAATTATATCAACTATTTTAGCGCCTGATATAAAAACAATTCATGTTGCTAAACCATTACAAATTAATCAATCAATTAGAAATCAAACTAGAAATAATAAAATCAATAAATCATCCATGATGACAACAACAACAACAACCGCAACGACAACAACAGCAACAGCAACAACAACATTTCAATCTAATTCCATAGATAAAATAAAACAAATAGAGATGAGAAAGCATGATGAAACAGTTCAAGTTGTTCAATTGAAATTTGATAATTTACATAATATTCAAAATGAACACCTTAATATTGATCAATCTGATAGTGATGATGATGATGATGATGATACTTTGTTTACTTTAACAACAATAAATACAGTAATAAATTTAAATCAATCCAAGCTATCGAAAATTGATAATAATTCAGAAATAATGAAACAATCTGATGATAACTTGAATCATCTATCTGGTAAGAAATTTTTTTAATATTGAATTTAGCTATTTGATATTCAGTAAATGGAGTAAATCCATTAAGATATTAAATAAGAACGATAGATCCAACGAAGAGTTCTCTATTTGGTGAATTCATTTTCTAAGCTGTACAATTACAAATATATATATACTTATTTTTACAGGATGATAATAATACTGATAATAAACTTCTGTACACATGGTGACAGTGAGGTTAAATAAACAAAGGTATTAAAAAAACATTGTTTTAAACGGGGAAACTAATAATCGTTTGATTGTTAAGAGCTTAAATTTTCCTCAAAAGATAGATAGGGAAGTTATCATTGGGAAAGGATATCTCAACATGATAAAATAAAATGTAATCAGGAGGATCGTAGAAACAGAAACCCGTTGGAGGTAGAAAGTTTAAGGAGAAGACAGAAGGGGAAGCAGATAGCTATAAAGGAAGAAGATTATGAAGAAAATTATAAGACATCAAGTCCATGGTAGAAGAAGAGGTTGTACCAATCTCTTTTATGGACATATAATAATTCTGGTTTTCCCAGATGTATGGCTATTGCTTAGGCAATGCTTAAAAGATGTAATATAATTGTCTTTGGAAGACTTGTACCCTCCTTGTAGATGACTTTGAACTTGGGTTCTGTCTTGATTGAGTGACCTGTATCCACAAGGTGTTCCATTATTGAAATTCTTATTAGGCTATTTTCTCCTCTTTTTAGTCACACCGGATAATGTTCTTAAATTCTTTTCGATAAAGTACTCATCGAACGACCTATATACCTGACTCCACATGAGCAGGTATCTTTGTTTATTTTACCTCACTGTCACCATATCTAACATAAGTTTATTATCATTATCATTGCAATTAGTGTCATCTTGAGAAATAAGTTTATATATTTGCTATTGTATAGCTTTGGAAATCAATTCGCCGAAAAGAGAACTCTTATTATTTTGAGAAGTTAAACATTAATTTTGAATCAATAGTAGTTTAAATCATAATTTTAAAATGTAATATATTCCAACGAGAATGATGATTCGTATGTGTTGGTATCCATTACAGAACATCTTAGTGAAATCTGAGAATCATACAGGAATACTTAATTTGCAGAATGTCAATCAGTTGTCTTAAAGTTGACTGTTTCTTTTGCAAATATCAGTCAATCATCTCAAACTTTAATGTTTCTGCATTTCCATATTATTCGCTTTCTGTTCTCGTTCTCTTTTCTTCGATCTTGTTAAACTTCTGCTGCCATACATTCTATTCCAGACTAGGGTTATATACTACTTATGTCGATATAAGTAGTACACACGACAATACAATTTACCGTTCTTGAGTTATACCCAGTCTATCAATTACTATCTCCCACATTCACAACCACTTTTGGCTAGATCTTGTACAAATGTTACTTCTTATTTTATGGTACGATTTAGTCCGTTTGATTTGCATATAAACCCAGTATGTTTGAAATACATGATTCATATCACGGAGGCTGAGATTGGTGTTCTGGAATCCACAGTCGGGGCTAGGCAGGAAAAAGGATCCTTAAAGGTTCTATACTGCTCGTACGGGTTTATGTGTCACTAGTCAGGTCGATAAATCACTGTTCTCTAATTGGCGGTATCATTACGTTATATGTTAATAGGAAACAAGGCTACAAGTTATAACAAATTGAAACAACCTATTATTCCACTAATTCTCACACTTGAGAAAATGGATTTAAATAATATAGCCTATGTGATATTATATAATTTTTTGTGTTGGGTAAGTTAGTTTTGAGGTTTATATTATTTTTCTATGTATTGCTTTCGTACAATGACTTCGATGTTTACTTTAAATAGTAATGAACATTAAAGATATATTTTTCTTTGAAAAATTTAAATCATTTCATTTGGATTACCTCGTGATTAGTTGGTTGATGCCAGTGAAATTTTTAATTTTATGTACACTTTCATTCCAGGTAACCGTTGTAGTAGATTAACTTCTAAACATGTCATAGATTAAATATATTCTCATTGTTTGACATGTTGAACATCTATAAATCTTTCTATTGATTTCATATTGACCTAAGTACCAAGTCTGTAGAAGTTCCGTTTATCTCTGATTATGAAATTCTACCAATAGAATTATATCTATACTTGTTCAAGTGGGGTGATAAAAATGATGAATTTTTTACCCTTGTTTCCAACTTCAGTATTTTCTTAATAAAGATTGAAATTCTGGTTAGATAACGTGACAATTACACTAAAACCTCATGACTGTAAAGCAATTAACCTATGACTGCTACGGATGGATGTCTCTCATGTCACACCATGACTAAAGAACTCTTCAAAATGGATAAATATTCTGAGATGTTAAGTATCTGGTAGGGGTCATCATGAAAACCTTTTCAACCTAGGCTTCTTGCCTGTTGCAGTTCTCAATCAAGAGTTACCTATAATCCTGGGAGAACTGATGCTCCATGTGAGATTCAAATACACATCACTTTACATCATATTATTAAATATTATCACTAAGCTATTTGATCGACGACTGGTCTCTTATAGGAATGATAAGATATTTACAATTGATTGACTACCAAGCAGCAATCAAAAAAATCCTATCGGTCCAACACTGAAAGATTGAGCAAATATGAAATTGGTGGCTACTCAATGATCAAACCCTTTAATTTGTTAACAGAATATGTAAGCTGATAATATAAAACTCACTATAATATATCTTATTAGATAATAAATATACCATAAATACTAAGTTTCTCTTTTAGATTTATCAAATTTTAATGGAATGCGAATGTGTGATAGGAATGTGTAAAATTATTCTACTGTGAGCTTAGAATCAACTTGTATTGCTTTATTTTAGTTAAAATTCATATAAATTATCGGAAATGATTTTTGTGAAAGTTATAGTAAATTAAAAGTTGCATTCACCCAACTTCGAGACCAAAAGGCAGGATTCAGTAAGGATAGATCGTATACAGACCAAATCGCAACTCTACGGATCATTGTGGAACAATCAATTGAATGCAGTTAGACGATTTAGATTTCTCAGATGATCTGGCTCTTCTCTCGCGCACGCAACATCCGGTTAAAGCGCCGGACATTCGCTTTTGTCCTCTCATTTTCGTAAGCAACACCACCGTCACGAGAAGGCAGTGAGTAGGAATTCCCTGGCAGAGGTTATATACGTGTGGCCATGAGAGAGCATTTCGAGAGGGAGAGAGGACTCTCCTCACTCTCGGCCATACCATGGCATTTGGGGGCTCAGCATCATTAATGAACACGGTGGATCTGATGCGGATGTGAAGGTGTGGATCGGCAAGTCAAGAGCAGCATATCTAAAACTGAAGAATATCTGGAACTCAAAACATCTGTCTGTCAACTAACACCAAAATCAGAATTTTCAATACAAATGTCAAAACAGTTCTACTGTATGGGACGGAAACTTGGACAACTACAAAAGTCATCATCCAGAAAATACAAGCATTTATTAACAGTTGTCTACACAAAATACTTCGGATCCGTTGGTCGGACAATATTATCAACAATCTACTATGGGAGTGAACAAATCAGATCCCAGTGTAGGAATAAATCAGGAAGAAACATTGGAAGTGGATAGGACACACATTGATGAAAGCACTCAACTGTGTCACAAGACAAGCCCTCACATGGAACTCTCAAAGCCAAATGGAGGAGGAGAGGAAGACTAAAGAACACATTACTTCGAGAAATGGAGATAGACATGAGAAGAATGAACAAGAATTGGATGTAACTAGAAAGGAAGTTTTAGGACATAGTGGGTTGGAGTACACTGGTCGACGGCCTATGCTCCGTTGGGAGTAACAGTCGTAAGTAAGTAAGTAAGTAATAGTTGAATTCATGAGTCAATTAATGCTAGACCACCCTGAAAAACCTGGAAACACTGGATGGCCGTTTCGTCCTAGTATGAGTCTGTTGTGATATAGTAACTCACTGAAGGTAATGATGAACTGTAGCTCAATTTCGTGGATTGGTTGAACTGAAACATTATCATTGTTGGATGCTGACTTAATGATCTATAGGTTAAGCTTTCGCGCGCAAGGCCGAAATTCTTGCGTTCGAGGAGTCCCCTACCAGGACGAAACAGTCATCTAGTACTTCCAGGTTTTTCAAGATGGTTTAGTTTTAATTGATTCACGAATTCAAATATTAAAATTCATAAAAGTTTATAAAATGAGAGGAATGACAGTTTAAATCATAGAAAATTTAAATGTTTTAACCATAGACTAAACAAATAGTTTTGACAACTAGCTTATCAACAACAACAACAACAACAGCAAAAACGTGAAAAAAATCAGGGAGAGATAAAAAAAATCTTTTTTTTATATTAAACGAACTAACCTACGAACATTGATTGTTCACAAATTAACCAATTAGAAAATGTATTTAAACAATTTTATTATTTTTATTCAATCCTATCTGAATTGATTTTGATATGAATATCAAAATGTCCAAATGACAGGAAATGATGGGTTCTTGTTCTTTTTTTCTTTTTTTTTCTCCTTTAAATACCTCATAGCAATAAATATCTTATCTATATGTGTATGTTATTGTGTATATTATTCTTGTTTCTATTAGTCTCTTCAGTGCATGTTTACTATGGAGATAATCGAAAGTACTAACACACTCACCACCTGCGGTTACATTCGATATAAAAACTTTATCTCGAAAGCTATTTTTAGGAAAGAAGAAAAAGGTATTTCTTGATGAGGGACAATGAATAGAGATAAGGAAATTAGACTGAAAGTGTAGTTTTGACAACAACAACAAAAAAAAAAGAAGAACCGTTTATAGAAGATTCAATGATAGTGTAATTTTTGGCTAGCGTTATTAATTGTAACATTTTTATAACTCTCCATCTTTCAATGAATATAAATATAACGAAAAGAGACAAAATGAAACATGGGTAATTTATAAAAGTAGTCAGTAGAATGAAATATATCTATATTTGTTGTGTCATAACGCATTACAAAATACCTTGTTAATATTCTTTGCTGAATTTTGATCAGTCTTTATTAAGATTTGTGCATTATATCTAGGCAATTCATACAAGATGTACATATTAACAATGGTGAGATTATTCAAATTCTTTCTAATAGCTATTACAAATATCATACTCGTTTCACAAATCAATGATTATCTGAACTCAATAGCTGATTGGATAATGTGTTGAGCATTTGAATTGTGAAACATCAAGTTCTAGTCCCTCTGTAAATACTGATTTAGAGACAAGTCCCTGACAAACTCTAGATGGGATGAACTGAGCATCCTGTATGCCATTGCTAACCACAATCATTCTATCCTATGAAAAGAGAAGATTATTAATTTCCAAATATTTAATTAATTTGCGTTCAACTTTAGAAGTATAGAATTTATGTTCAAAGTATTTGGCCTAATTACTTTTATGTAGTTCAAAGCTATGTTTAATGAACTCACTTTGAAGACTTTAAAGTTAAATGTTACCAATATATGCTAACCTTCAGGAAATTCAAGCTAAAACAAGGATCATTTATTGATTATTATAAATAATCGAATTGAGACAAATCAGTTGATCTTACTAAAACGTTAAGATTGAAATATTTTCTACTGTTTATCTACTTTACTCAAGACTTACGTCTAACTTGAACAGTTTAAAAAAAAGCACTCACGAAGCCAATTTTTTGTTTTTTGTTTAGTTTACATCAATGAGGTTTTTATCAAGTTTCAAAGGACAAACCTTTTAATGTAAGGAGTCTTTAAAAATTGTTAAACTGTGAGGTTTAACTCACGGACTGACCTTAGTTAGACAAATAGGAAGCGTTGGACGGCGCTTTTTTTCTTATACTGTGTTCCTCAGTAGTGAGCATTCGCGACCAGCCTAGTGACTGATTCCGTGGGGCAATGCTTGAAGTTCTGGTGAGAACTTGTGACTACTGGAGTTTAATCATGTTGAGTTTACTCGTCAAGATAGTAGGAGAATATTCTAAATTGACCAAAAGTAGAAACTCAAACTACTGAATATCAACTGAGTAGCCTGAATGTCAGTGGCTCACTACGAGAACTGAATTTCCAGGGTTCACTTTCATATGTAATGATAGCTGCGCATTGTTGAGGGGTCCTGTATTATAATGAAACGGCTTTAAGATGCTCCTTGGTTTCCACTAATATTCTAACCAAGGTCGGTCCGTAATGTTAGGTTGTAGAGCTAATGTAGCTAATGAAAATCTTTTTGATGATAATTGTCAGTGGCAAGTATTTATAGACAACCAGCACGATACCGAAGGTCCTGGGTTCGAGTGCCCCGTATGGGACTGAGGGTGCGCACTGTTGAGGTGTTCCATACTAGGACGAAACGGCCGTTCAGTGCCTTTAGGTTTTCAGTGGTTGTCTAGCTTAGATTGATTCGTGAATTCATCTGTCGAAATACCTCAATCTCCACAACTCCCCTTACTGATAATCAAATCATATTTTTTATATCTATCAATCAGTATCAAGCCAATAATTTAACTATATTTCGAATAAGAATATACAGCACAATGTCTATGGAAAGCCATATCATCATAATTGATTCAAATAAGAGAAATCAGCTAATGCAAAAGCAGATTTCGGATTCATAAAATTGATACACACTCAGTTATGTGTAGCCGATGTATCATTCAAAGTCAGTCAATAAGTTTACTAATTATATTTATCTCAATGAATGCGTATTATTGAAATACATTTGAATATGAACTATAGAAACGTTTAGATATTTTATTTGAAAGATTGATCACCTTGAAGTACATCTATTGTACTGTAATTTATTTACCACCCAACACACCAGCACTAGTATAAAGTGAAATGGTCAGTTTGCTCAAAAACTTCTCTACTTATAACTAAAGTAAGCGTTTAAGTAGATTAGTCTTCAGATGATATTTTAAATTCTTAGAAAATAGAAAGAGATCCTATACATTATACCTTTATTACCTAAGACTATCAAGAACTATTGTTCCCAAGATTATTGACCGACATTTTATTTTTATAATTAAGACCTTCATATTTCGAACACAAATTATTGGACATTATCTGTATGTTCTATAAAAAAATCGTTTCACATTCACAACGAGTGACCTATTTAAATTTCACTTATCAATCAACTATTATTATTATTTAAGCACAAACATTGGTACAAGGAGGCACCAAATAGATATGCGCCACAAAAATCGTTCAATTAATGTGAGGGCTGGGATACTGCCCGGGTGGCCGAATCGAAGCAGGTGATTTTTTTAGGGGACCACACCACGAGCCTTTTATATAAAGGTCTAATCCACAAGACAGTAAAACAACGTTTGGAGATGTAGTCCCATGGTAGCCGCTTATCAACAGTGGGTTCCAACAACATTTGTTTCCTTAGGATCCTGGAGCCTATGTGCACCATTAGTTTGGAATTAGTGTTTTCGATCTCCCCTAGGTGGATCCTCCATATCAACCAACCCGGCTAAAGCGCCAGACATTCGCTTTTTGTCCTCTCTACTTGGTAGACTACATCCCCGCGGCGAGAAGGCAGTGAGTAGAACTTCCCTGGCAGTGGTTGTATGCATGTGGCGATGTGGGAGCATTTGGAGAAGGAGGGATGACTCTCCCCACTTTTAGCCGTACCATGGCATAATTTTATCTTATTCATGTCTCAATTGAAGCTAGACCACCATGGAAGACCTGGGAACGCTGGATGGCCGTTTCATCCTAACAGTGAGCATCCACGGTCTCGACCCACAACATTCGAACCCAGGGCCTATCGGTGCGGATGATGGACGGTAGCGTAATTCCGTGGATTGGTTGAATTTAGAGAATAACACCGTTGGATGATGACCAGTCAATGTTCCAGAGGTTAGGTGTTCGCACGAGAGACCCGAAGTCATGGGTTCAAATTTCGCGGGGTGGGATCGTCGATGCTCACCGTTAGGATGAAACGGCCGTCCAGTGTTCCCAGGTCTTCCATGATAGTCTAGCTTCAATCGGCTCATGAATTCAACTATTAAATTACCGCAATCTCCGCAAAACCCCTCTCTGATGATAAAATATTTATTAATGAATGACAAAAGTGGGACAGTAATGATGTTTTTTATTACAATAAATAAAACATGTGATCCAATACCTTTTTCAATCCGTTTTTTCTATGCATACAATATCTAGATTGCATCCAACAGGATAAACGGGACAAAGATAATAAAAGCAAGTTAACTTTAGAGTCATAAAATAGAGGGGGTGCGAGAAGAGTAAAAGTTTACAACTGTTAATCCATTTAACAATATTTAACAGGTTATAAACATGTTAACTCTATGCTGATTATGTGCATTTACACATACATAAATATACTTTTTCTTAGAAACTAATTTTAAACAATTTCACTATAGTATATGTTTACTTAATTATTGAACATTAACGAGTGTAGTTAATTTTTTTCCAAATAAGAAGTTACAGTTTAGTTGACTTAAAAACAAAACTATAAAATTCACTTGGTATTGTTTTGCTCGCATCTTCCCATTGAGTTTTAAGACTGCAAATTGATCAGTCTCTTATTAGCGTATGTGCATACTGTGCGTATGCCTCGATATTGCCTTAATTCACAGGCTTTTATAAGGAAAGATGGATCGTGGCTAGCATTGGAATCCAGGACGCGTCTAATGTGGGACTCGCCAGCTGGATTTACCTGCATCTCGAGTCTCAGAGTGAACGTCAACTCTGAGATACAGGTACATCCAGCTGACGAAAACTATAAAATGTTTCATTGAATTACTTCATTAATGTAGAAAGTGTTGCTACACAAAAAAAAAAAAAAAACGAAAACTAGCATATAAATGAATAATTGTGTTGAGAGTTATGTTTTTTTTTTAAAGTAAACTATATGTCGATTACAAGAAGATGAGATAAAAATAGATTGTAAGGTAGACGGATGATTTCAAGATAAACTGTAAGTAATTGTAAGTAAAATGAAATACGGTTTATTGTACAGTGAATACTATATTGAAAACTACAAGTGATTTTGACAGTTAGATATACTGATGAGGTAGTAACAAGTAGAGTTTACATTGAATATTAGTTTGATAACTAAATTCCATATATAATTTGGTAAAAGCATAGTACACTTGACGACCTTAAGTTAACCGATAACAAGTAAGATAAGGCCTAATTAGTTTACTTCGAAATTTATATAGCATTGATAATATATAACTTGTATTTAATTATTAACAAAGTCGATGTCGGCAATATTTGGTCCTTAAAATGCTTGAAATCAATAAAAGTATCCATTACGCAACCAAAAAGGGAAATTAAGTTGGTGCTTAAGTTAAATTACAAAACATATCTGCTCCGAAAGCAGAATGTGTAATAAAGTACTGGATGTAATTCAATGAGTAGTCACGAGTGCTTCGTGAAGCTAAATAGTACTCTCTTACTCTAATCTTTACTTTCAGTTCCAACCCCAAGATTCTCAAGTTCGTATACAGAAGGGTGATATAGCTTGCATTGTAGCCCGAATTCTTCCGTACATTTTATTTTATTCGATAATCTTTTAAAGGATCTTTCTATTGGTTAATCACCAGAATTAATGTCTTATATGTTGAAGTAGCTTATATTCAACGAAAGAAAAGTGGAAAGGGAAATTAAATTAACATATATCTTTTCTTAATTCCACAGAATTTCCCTTCCCTTTTACTAACATGTCAGCCACATTATCGCTGGTTTTACTACTGAGTTGAATCTTACTGATGAGGAAATTGATATAAGCGCAAATTGATCTTGTTTCACTGGGTAACTATTGGGAATCAAGTAGCACTCTTGAGCCTTTTTGTTATAGTTTTAGACTTGAAGTTAATTTCACCAAAAAAGTTAAATTCAAGGTCGATATTCTAAACTTATCCAATCAGCTATTCATAATAAGATTTGTGATTCACAGAAATTTTTATTTCCAAAATTCAAATTATATATATATATATATATATATATATATATATATATATATATATACAAATTGCTGAACTGATTGCGACAAGGTCATGTGGGAGCCAAGCTTAGGAAGATGAGTACTTAATACACTGATAGTAGCCCGCATACACGTGCATGTTTGATCTATCATATGGCCTTGTCACAGAGTATGATTCGACCATACTTATTAACCAGAGGAAATACTTTGAAATAAAGATTTCTTTTGCAACAAAATTGAGATACCTATGTAAAATCAAGAATTGAATTCTTCATCAACATTGTTTTTGAAAGACTAACGAAGTTGAATTTAATATTTTATTAAAAACTGGATCGTTTGAAGAAATACTCAAAACTAAATAGTATCAAACAATTTTTAGATAGATGTCCAGAATCCTATACTGTTACACTTTATTTGCGATTTACATTATTATTAGTATGGGGTTGCGGGGATTGTTAAGTTTTTGATTGGGATCATGAATCGATGAATGTTAGACCACCATTGAAAACCTGAGAGCATCGAACGGCCGTTTCATTCGAGTATGGGACTCCTCAGCAGTGCACACCCACGATCCCACACGCAGGATCTTAACCCAAGACTTCGGGTCTCGCGTGCGAACGCCTAACCTCTAGACCATTGAGCCGGCATCCAACGGTGCCTAACTTCATCCATCTTCCATTGTCTGAGACTGCACTACTGAGGAGTCTCATGCTCAGATGAAACGGCCTCCCAGTGCTTTCGCGCTTCTAAATGGTGATCTAAAGTCCAGCCATCTACATTGTTGGGATAATCGATATTCGTTATTTTTATTCTTGGCTTACTACTTATAACGTGATAAGTAACTGAATATTATATGTACAAAATGGTAGGTTTCGTCCCTTAAAGCATATGTTCATAGACTAAACTAGTTAGTCAAAAGTTTCTGCAGCTATTTCAATACAGATTTATAGTTAAAGTCCGTGAATGAATTATCAATCCGACCACTTCAGTCAATGGTCATCAGTTTTCAATCATAATCATTTCGCATCATAACAGCCTGATCGTGGCTACTATCTCGACATAGGAGTCTGGCGTTATTTTTCCGACGACCCACTTGAGCTATACTGTCTGAAGTACATGTTACCTTTATTTTGGTCATGTCAGGCATGTTGGCTGAAGTGCTTTAAAACCTCTGACTGTAATAGAATTTGACAGCAGTATGATGTTACGTCAAACGATCAGAATCTGCAGCAACACTTTCTTCCCCCAATAAAAGCACACCTCACCTTGATTCACAGATTTCTGTCTCCTGTGTTAAATCATGAAAAGTACGAAGTTAACTCATCAAGAACTATTGTCAAGAAAGCTTTGGATCACCGGAATATAGCAGTTATCTCTTTGATCCTGTGGTAACTTGATCGAGTCTACAAGGCCATTACTATAAATCTTAGAAGTATCTTTCTACGCTGGTAGTATCCGAAAATTATCAGCTATTCAAACACCTCTATCAACACTCAAAATCACTACCAATAACAGAAGTTAATATAAATTATAGTTAAAGTGAGCCAAACAGATGGTTTGCATAATTTTTCTGGTTAGCGTTTGTTTAGCGACTTAGCTTTCTACGGGATGGGGTCGTTAACCCCATGCCCGACCCTTCTCCTTTACCCGGGATTGGGACCGGTAATAGCCCCAGACGGGCTCCAGGCGGAGCATGGGAAGACAGTTAACATCATACGGAATTCCTATGATGGATTAAACTCCAAATTCATGTACTGATAAATGCTGACAGACTATTTCAAAGTAATGACCAGTGTCAAGCAAAGTTCCTTACTCTCACCCTTTCTCTTTCTCCTGGAGGTCAATTGGATCATGAAGACGTCAACATCTAGGTGGGGGAAGTATGGGATACAACGGACAGCTAGAATGCAGTTGGACGATTTAGATTTCTCAGATGATCTGGCTCTTCTCTCGCACACGCAACATCCGGTTAAAGCGCCGGACATTCGCTTTTGTCCTCTCATTTTCGTAAGCAACACCACCGTCACGAGAAGGCAGTGAGTAGGAATTCCCTGGCAGAGGTTATATACGTGTGGCCATGAGAGAGCATTTCGAGAGGGAGAGAGGACTCTCCTCACTCTCGGCCATACCATGGCATTTGGGGGCTCAGCATCATTAATGAACACGGTGAATCTGATGCGGATGTGAAGGCGTGGATCGGAAAAGCAAGAGCAGCATATCTAAAACTGAAGAATATCTGGAACTCAAAACATCTGTCTGTCAACTAACACCAAAATCAGAATTTTCAATACAAATGTCAAAACAGTTCTACTGTATGGGACGGAAACTTGGACAATTACGAAAGTCATCATCCAGAAGATACAAGTGTTTATTAACATTTGTCTACACAAAATACTTCGGATCCGTTGGTCGGACAATATTATCAACAATCTACTATGGGAGTGAACAAATCAGATCCCAGTGGAGGAATAAATCAGGAAGAAACATTGGAAGTGGATAGGACACACATTGATGAAAGCACTCAACTGTGTCACAAGACAAGCCCTCACATGGAACTCTCAAAGCCAAATGGAGAAGGAGAGGGAGACCAAAGAACACATTACTTCGAGAAATGGAGATAGACATGAGAAGAATGAACAAGAATTGGATGTAACTAGAAAGGAAGTTTTAGGACATAGTGGGTTGGAGTACACTGGTCGACGGCCTATGCTCCGTTGGGAGTAACAGTCGTAAGTAAGTAAGTAAGTAACTCAGATTATTTATATTTTAATTCAACTAAACAATTATGAATAATGATAACTTTATGTTAGAAATTTATAATCATAATTTATTAGAGAAAAAATATATATTACATAATCAGAATATCTGATTACAGAACTGTTAATCAATATCCAATTTACTTTGTTTCATATAATCCATTAATTTTAAATTTAAAAAAAATAAAAAATTAAAAAAACAAAATATTGATTCAACATCCCTTTGATCCAATTTTTTTTGTAAACTCTATAGGTTACATTAAAAAGAAGAATCCTATTCATAGTTGATTAAATGATCTTGTATAGAACTAATACTTGTTTTATATTCTCTCTTTTTCTATACAAATTATAAACATACATTCATTATATATATATATATATATATATATATATATATATATATATATATATTCCTTCTATTATCTTTAATTATAGGTCAATATTCGAATAATGAAACACGTAATTATATCATTTTAGTAAGTTAAAAGAACAGTGATTTATATGAACTTTATTGAAAAAACTTTAATTGTTATGGATAATAATAGTTTTTTTGTTTCTTCGCTTGAAAGTTTACCATGGGTAGTAGTGAAATCCAGGATACAAGTTTCGTTCTATTTAGGGGACTTGTTAGTTAGATACATGTGAATGTTAGATTGAACATTAACTCTTAAAAGTAGGTGTATCCGGTTGACGAGTTAAAAAAAAAAAAAATCAGTTGAAGACTCAATTCCTTGATTCTATTGTTAACCACTATTCATCTCGGATTAGAATTTTTTTTGGCTTATAATTCTAGTCTGTTTGTTATTAAGGTGATCTAAAACTTTGGATGAATCATATGTACATAGCTTTTGATTTTGTTTTTGACGCTTTGGTCAGACTATAATTTATGGATGACTTTTATACGATGCTAAAATCACCTTGAGGAGATTCACCAACCTACTAGGATCAAAAGAGATTACAAATTAGGATTAGGGTTTAGATATGAATAAAAATTGAATTTTAAAGGTTTTCATGATAAACTGACATCAGCTATAATGCCAAGATCATATTTAGCCATTTGAATGGATGAATTTTGCGTCAAAATCCAATACTTGCTGTTTTATATCTCATTTGTTCGTCCATAAATTACAGTCCTGCCAGTGCGGACTGTTTAACTCAATGTGAAATTGAATTGTTCTAATTACTTTATAACTGAAATTTGTTCATTAGGTTAATTTATGACCTTATAATATTCTGTTTTTTCTTCAGGCATTCATTATAATAGGTTTATTGATATGGCTTATAAGTGTTCTTATCATTGGTTTCGTGTGTTATCGCCGTCGACACAACCGTAAAGTATCTGTTCGTAAAAGGTTAGTAATGTTTTTAGAAATTGATTTATTTAGTCAGGGAGATGGAAGTATCTGCTTGCCACCTTTTTTTAAAGGTTTTATGCAAACGCTTCATTTATAAACTGCTGTGGTTAGTTTTAATACTTTACATGTTTAACCATAATATATTTTGTGTGATACAGTGACTTATATCTATTTTAATATTTGAGATCATGAGTCAATTAAAACTAGACCACCATGGAAAACCTGGAGGCACCTGAGAAGTAGTGACCAGTGGAGTTCAACTGGGTCTGTTATGAAATATTAACTCACTGAAAACAATAGTGGATGTTTTGCATAATTTCGTGGATTGGTTGGAGATAAACATTAACACCGTTGAACTCCGGCTCAGTGATCTAGATGATAAGCGTTCATGAGCGATACTGATAGGTTTTGGGTTTGAATCTCGTAAGGCTGGATCGTAGATGCGCATTGCAGAGGATTCTCACAGTTGGACGAGATGGCCGTCCAGTGTTTCCAGGTCTTCCATTGTGGTTTAGCTTCAATTGACTCATGATCTCAACTATTAAAATTACTATAATTTCCACAACCATTTCTGATATTATATCTATTTATCATACTTTTGACTATCACCAAACTTTTATCTTCCGTCTATATTTTTTTACTTATAATGCATGGGTACTTACAAATAACCTTAAAATTAATAAATTTTGGACTTTTGTTAAAATGAAAGACAAATAGTTATGTTCGGAGGTAGTCCGAGTTTGCGACTGATATATACTTGAACCTAACTAGCTACTTGAGGGAAAAAATACCAGGAGCTGTCAGGATGCTTTTATTGGGTAAGCCAAATTGAAATTATATACACAACCCATTCATCGATAGAGATACATATTCCTTAAAATCGTAAGCCACTATTCTGGCTAATAGTATATGTCTATTTCACCCGAAAGTTAGGCCAATTCTTAACTAATAGCTTGTACCTGTCACCCTAAGTATCACAAGTTTCCAAAAAGTCTATTTTAATCAAACGCTTAGCTATTCTGCAGTCCAAATATTCTGACATTAAGCAAATTGTAGAATAACACGGAAAATAGCATTTCTAATAATCAGTATTTAGTTCGAAGTCTTTAAACATTTACATTCCATTGTTAATGTCTTGATAAGAGGCTGGATGACTTCATCACTTGAGAAGTATCAAACATTTTTAGGTATCCAAGATTATTGGCGGATCCCGGACTCAAGTGTAATTGCAAAAAGACGCGAAATAAGAATAGGATCTGGAATATTTTCAAACCAACAGAAACTTGACTGAGCAATCAGGTATCAACAGATAGATGAAAAAACAAGGACTACCTTTTTTTCGAGCACTTTATTAAACATTCTATTCACTGATACTTGACAACTAATCATAAATTCATATTCTGTTTTAACTTTCATTGAAAGCCATTGAATGATATATTTTATAAGACAGCCAGGAATAACCAATCTCTATTTCAGTTATTACAGATCAATACAATAACAGTTTGTCCTCTTGATCTGATATACAACACTATTAGATAGTCAAGAAAATTAAAAAGAAACCACCAATCAAAGTTAGTTTACCATTATACTATCGTCCAATGATAACTATTTATCGTCAAAATTAAACAGAATATTAATCATACTAAGATATAATTTTCTTACAAAGATACACCCACTCAAATGGTGTATTTTTCCCAATGAGAAGCGTCTTTGGAGACATTATAAGTGCTGTTTAGTTGAGGAAATGTTCATGTATTTTGAAAACAGGAATCGATTGTTTCGCCAACAACAAAATTTAAATACCGATCTTTCCAAGACTATTTTTATCATTATTATTTAGGCTACTTGTGAGTAGTATGTAAGATTTTCACAACTTCATGACAAAACCCATCGATTTCGTTTCAATTGAAGGAATAGAGTTGTTAGTTCTTATGATTGAGATAAGAAAAATCAAGTTATATATTATCAAAAACTTTCATCGGTGATGGAACAAAATGAATAATATATTTTATGTCATTGAGGCTTTTCATTTGGTAAAAAAATGAAGTATCTTTTAATTACCGCTTGTGTCTTAGACAAAATGTCTGTTCACGAAGAAATGAATATATCACTCACCAGTCCATTCTGTATGGCTATATAACCGTGGAACATGGTCTTTGGAAGTAGAAAACGTATATGAACTGTGGGTGTATGATCTTAACTATTTCCAAAGCATTCCGTGTATATAATAGATCAACTATCTAATCCTTAGGTTAAATAAAATGCAATACGCTAAGAGGGGTAGATTTGCAGTGAACGAATAAGCCAAGTGGAGATGACCAATTTATTGCTTACCGCATAACCATATAGTGGTTTAATGAAATGTGAAAATCATACATCACATGCATCATTCGTATATCTTCTTTGAATTGTCTCTTACAAACTTCATTGTTTCTTCATTCACGTTGTTATCCTGACTGCTTTCAGTTTCCTTTTCTCTTCTCTTCATTTCCATCTTCTAAACCTAATGTCCACAGATATTCCACTTCCAATTGGTGCTACATACTACTTTTATCTGCAAACATAAATAGTATACACGACAGATTCATTTAGGAAACAGTAAACTTTCATCGACCAAGGTAGTTGGGATATATGCTACGATTGCTTGACGTTTAATATTGGTTGACATATAATTATGAAGAAAGATCTAGAGGTGGATAGGTCAAGGTATGGTAGTATTCTATGAAGGCATTGACTCTTGGTGTGAGTCATGTCCCTAAGTGTAGACTACCTGGTAATTCTTGTAATCAAGAGTTATATTGTCAATTGTGTACTGTATTTTACATATCGAGATTTACATTTTAGCTGATATTAATTTTTTCGTAACACATTGTCTTTTTTATTTGCTTTTTGTTTGGTAATATAAAGATAAACAACTTGGATTGATAAACAATAGTCCCAGATCCGATGTTGACTAGCTGACTTAAAAATCTACTCAAGACTATATTTCCGTTCTGTATTTATTGCGTATAACACTAAGTATAGTTAACTTTTGCGATCATATAATGTATCGACTTCAAAGAAGATATACCCATACTTTGAGGATTTTTGAAACCGTACAGAAAATTATAATAAAAAGAAATCTCTCAATTGCTTAGTGAAATGACAATGATATTAAATTTACACAGAGTGTACTATGATAACACATATGCATCAGAATGATGACTGTTTTAGACTAATTTAATAAGTCATGATTAACAGTTTAACTAATACCTTTCAAAGGCAGGTAAGGTAAGGTTGGTGAACTGGCCAACAGAAACAATAGAAAGTGTGTTTCATTTACATGGTAGATTACCCAAAATGGCGTATACTTTCAGCTCATGAACTCTGGGAAACTAACGACTTTGTCGTAAAATACTGAAAATTCATTCAATGTGTGGTGAACAAGAACACAAGGGTGGGGAGGGGACAGAACATCTTAGTAAAACCTGAGAACCATACGGTAAATACTTAATTTACAAAATGTTAATCAGCTATCTCAAACTTGACTGTTCCTTTTGCCAATATCGATCAATCGTCTCAGACTTCATTGTTCCTTTATTTCCATACCAAACATTCTCTGTTCTCGTTCTCTTTTATTCGATCTTCTTAACCTACTGCTGCTAGGTATTTCACTTCCAATTGATGTCACATACTAATTATATCTATCGACATCAGTATCACACACCATAAATAGTTTGTTTTAGAGTATTATTCATCGCTAGAATTATTTCACTTTAACAGCTTATCTTGTCAAGAATTCAGAAATAATATATTTTAAATGTTAGTTTAAAAAAAGATAAATTTTTTCGTATCAACCTGTTGAAAACTTAGAAACACTTTGTTCAAAGGTTTAGCAAGACCACTGTTCAAAGATAGAGATGTACTTAATTTACAAACTTTTCAGTATCTGGATTCTCTACTATTATCTATATCTGCTCTGAACCTCATTGAATCCAAATTGCTCGTAGTCGTTTTTGATTGAGATCATGAACCGGTTGATGTTAGATCACTGTTGTAAATCTGGAAGCACTTGACGGCCGTTTCGTCCTATTGTGGGACTCCTTAGCAGTGCGCATCCACGATCCCGCTCGAGGGATTCGAACCCATGGCCTTCAGCTTCGCGCGCGAACGCTTAACCTGCTAAACTATTGAGGTAGAATCCAATGGCGTTATTGTCTAACTCCAAACAATCCACGAAATTGCGCGACCATCTTCCAGTGTACTGAGGTAGATACCTGTTTCTAACTGATACGGACTAGCTCTCCTGGTAATTGTGTTGAATAGATTAATGTTCTGTATATTATTCAAGTTCTCTGCATTTTGATGTGTATCGTATATCTGGTAGAATATGATTTCAATCTGTCAAGAGTGTATCGACCAAGTATCTATTCTAATGGTAATATAATCTCTTACCCGGTTGTATGATGGTATGATAGTAAAATATTATGACAAACGAGAACATTTTTAACCTAGTTCTATCCCATTTATAAAACGAAATATATGCATATCAGTCACCATTTGTTTTAAGTTCTTAATATCGATCCGATAATCTCTATTTAGTTTATAATTTTGTCTTTAAACTTATATATTCAGTATCCACTTTCTGGACTTTCTACTGATTATCCCTAACAACTAAACATTCCTTAACTTACTTAATACTGACATACAATTTGAAGTAAACTAACATAATAGGATGAAACGGCCGTCTAGTGCTTCCAGGTTTCCCAATGGTGATCTAACATCAATCAGTTCATGATCTCAATCAATAACATATTTTTAGACAAACAAATTACGTACTTACGCTTGTTACTGCCAATGGAGCGTAAGCCACCGACCAGCATTCTCCAACCTACTTTGTCCTAGGCTTTCCTTTCTAGTGCTATAAAATTGCCATTCATTCTTCCCATATCTGTCCCCATTTCTCGGCGTAATGTGTTCTTTGGTTTTTCTGTTTTCCTTTAACCTTAAGGATTCCATGTGAGGGCTTGTCTTGTGACATAGTTGGGTATTTCCCTCAATGTGTGTCCTATCCACTCCCAACGTTTCTTCCTGATTTCTTCCTCCGCTGAGATGAAGTGCTGGAAATGGATAGAACACCCATTGAGGAAAGTACCCAACTGCATCACAAGTCATGAATTACATTCAAACCAATCATTTTTTGAATAGTTGAAATCATGAGTCAATTGAAGCTAGACCACCATGGAAAACCTGGAAGCACTGGACGGCCGTTTCGTTCTAGTATGGGACTCCTCAGCAGTGCTCATCCACGACCACATCCCCCAGCGAGATTCGAACCCAGGACCTGTCAGTCTCAATTGACTCATGATTTTAACTATTTCTAAAATATCCACAAAACCCCTTTTGCTCACTAGTGACCGACTTCAAGAGGCATTTTTTGAAGTTCTAGTGAGAAGCCGTTACCAGTAAAGTTCAACCAGGTCTGTTGTGAGATATCAGCTCACTGGTGTACTGTGGCACACTTTCGTGGATTGGTTGAAATTAGACATTAACACCGTTGGATGTCTAGTGGTTAAGTGCTCGCGCGCGAGACCGATAGGTCCTTGATTCAAATCTCGCGAGGGGGGTGGCGGGATCGTGGTTGCGCACTGCTGAGGAGTCCCATACTATGACAAAATGGCCGTCCAGTACTTCCAGGTTTTTCATAGTGATCTAGCTTCAATTGACTCATGATTTCAAGTATTGAAATTTCTAAAATCTCTACAAAACTCCTTTTGATAAAAAATCGTTTTTTTTTTGTTGTTGTTTATTTACAGTGCTTTATGGACAAATATTAATTATGAACCAAATGTATATCAAAAAAAATTTTCATCACCAACAGAATCATTTATAAAACAACAATATGATCATGAAAATTCACAAAATAATATAAAATTAATTACAAATAATCAAATAAATGATCCTTCATTAAAAATAATTACACCTAAAAGTGTTTTAAGAAATTCATCTACTTTACCAAAACTTCCAATAAATGAACATAATCAACGTAGATCAGTACGTTATATACGTACACCAAATGAATTATCTAAATTAAATTTTGGTACTATATCACATACACCAATAACTAGTCCATCACTTTCAATATATACACAACAAACAAATTTATCACCAACTGATAGTTGTCAACCAATATGTGATACATATGAAGAATTAACATGTTGTATAAATGATCATTTAAATTGGAAACATAATAATAATAATTTATCAATAGCGCCTAAATTAACAACTTTTCAATGACAAATATTCAATTCATTCAATGCTTATATGTTATATACAAAACAATATTCAATTTATCATTCTTATCTTTATTCAAAATATATGTCAGATATAAGAAATAAGTAGAAGAAATATATATATATATGTATGTATGTATTTATATTGTAGTGGCTTTGCTTCGTTAATTGATCACCTACACTAACTATTATAATATAAATCTTAATGATGTTTAAAATCAGAAAGCAATGTAAAGCGGCATCCTTCAGCAACTTGCTTTCTGTGCGAATGTAATGAGTATAGGTAGTCTGAGAAGGGATAAAATTACTCTTCCATACTTTTTGGAACTCTTTTAATGCGCTATCAAAGTCATACCAGCATGCGAAACGCTTGTTCAGTATCATACTTTGAAAGGCATTGCTAAGGTCGACTGAAATGTCACTGGAGCATGAAGCACTACAAGCAGAAATCATTATTTATAAAAAAAATAATTCCTTGAAACAATAATAACCCAAGGAAGTACTACAAATATTTAAGATTTACCGGTGACTTGACATTTTGTTGAGGTTTACTACAGCAGTTGGGATCACAGATCAAATTACGAAGAAGCAACAACAGAGCCAACATGTACACTACAAAACAGAGAACACTAAATTAATGTTTTTGGTAGTTATTTTGTACTTTTTAATGCAGTAAAAGATGACTTAAATATGAAAAAACTTGATACTCATGCAATCCAACAAACTCACGGCAATTGAAATACGGAATGACCGCCTCTTGTCAGGCCGTTCAAGGCCGTTGAAACGAAAGCGCGGGATCTAGTGATCATAATGGTACAAAGAAATATGGGAATTATTACTATTCAAATGACATTGTCTGTTAAATAAATTAATAAAAGAGATTAACCAAAACTAACCATAATCAAAATTGGTTGTAGGATAGTTGTTATAATATAATCAGTTAGGGAATACCTATCATAATGTTTTACTCAAGAAAACTTGAATTTTTCACTCACTTTATTGTAGAAAAGGAAGAAAAGATATCTTCCTTTCATACTCTATATCCTGAATTATAACTTTTAATCTTTAATGATATAATAATAAAAGTGACTCTGAGGATGGACACCTACTGATTAGGACTAAATAAGGGTTATAAAGCAGTTAGAATTCTTATTTACAGTTGAGGGTTAGGGTTAAAAAGTAGATTCACGGTTTTCATCACGAACTGACATCAGCTATAATGCCAAAACTCTATTTAGCCAAATTTATGGATGAATTTCGTGCCAAAATTCGTGACTCGTTATCTTATATCTGATTGGTTCATCTATAAATTATAGTCTCGCTGAAATATTTATTCAACTGTGATGTAACAATGGGAGCTCCATATACACCAAGGATGAATATTTCTAGCCATTTATATTGACAAGATAAGATCAGTTGAATGAGTATATTTGAATTCTGTATGCGCGTTTCACAGATGAAGCATACATTGATGGAATGAGATTCTTGAGTCATAGCTAAGAAAGCTTGTTGTTCTATATGACAAAATGTTCCAGCATGTAATTTGAAGCTTGGTTTCAAGAGAACATTAATAACGTGTCATGAACTAAAATCATTAGCATTGGTGGCACGTGGTGATATAGATATGAGATGAGAGTTCTTAGTACTGATAAGAGAACTATTAAGTTGCAAGAAAGGAATTTAACCGTGAACAAGATGATATCGGGTTCTGTTAGAAGTATGAAAGTGGTTGTCACTTCCCAGCTGCCTCCCACTATGGAGGGATATTTTTCCTTGAGGGGCCTGAAAAGGAAGTTGGGCTAATGATGATCTTACTGACCTGGCAAAATGATCTCAGAATTCAATTTACAACTGGTTAACGTCGATTGCTCATGGCCTTCTCGCTGCAATTTTTTGATGTATTAGCTTCACACTTCAAAAAGCCTTACCACCTGAGATGAAAATCCGTAGGAAAAGGTGAAGTGTGTGATGTTTAGGGTGAAAATTTCGCAACCCCTTTCTCCTTTACCGAGTAGGTAGCATCTCTGATGTCACATCGCTCTACAGTCAACAGTAGGAGTTCGCCCTTGGACCTTGTATTGGTGTTTTTGGTCTAACCGTTCTCTTACCAACCTGCCTGGTATAGTAGGACCCAAAGGAACATGTTTTGCAACGAATATAACTAGGCTGAATTGCCACGACAGACAAACTTGATGACCACATCAAGATAACAGCTACGATCGGGCGCAATCAACCACTAACTATTTATATCAAATACTCATTAGCTTATATAAATGAATTATCAGACTGCACAGCGCACCAAATACGAAACCATGGTTTAAACGAAATCGTGCAGTAAGAGGCACAAAACGAATCAAGCAGTACATAATTATTTATCAATAATTAAGATTTGAAGACAATTAGTAAGTCAACTGGAAGCTTACAATAATGGAAATACAGAAATACAGTAATATGGTTATCTACTAACTGGACAATAAAAATATAATAATCCTCAAATTAGTCCCGAGGGCCAAAATTTGTTAAATACTCGTTCCACTACAACAAAAGATATTATCTACACATCTGTACTCAAGGAGAAAATATATATTCCTTAAGGAACTGAGAAGATTTCTCAGTGGTTCTTGGTTCATGAGTAAAATTACAATTCTTAATTGAATAACTAAACTAATGCATAGCGTAAAGTTTTCTTTAGAATAACTAACTTTAGTTACGTTGTCCTGCAATCGTTTTGAGTAAAAGACAAATTTATGCCAGTTTTTGTTTGTCTGTTGTTGTAGAACTGCTCTGATTGAATTTACTGTGATACTTTTTGGAACTTTCGTGTCATGATGTTAGGATCATTGTTTTCGAGTTCACTTTCTTACCTTTTTATTAAGTTGATTTCAGCATCATTGTTCAATACGTTTTATTTTTATGTTCCCTTGTAATTATCATATAGGACAGTAATCGATAATAAAGTATTATAGTTGTCTAATTAGAACTCAAAAAGTTATGAACCTTACTAATCTAAACATAAAGGAAACAAAGAAAATCTTAGTAACTGATTTTTCATATTGACTACAAATGGAAACAAAAAGAATCTAGATCAAATTATTATTTATTATCCAAAAGTACTCACCAAGTGTGTTTTTAAGAATTCATTGTAAACAATTGTTAAATAATTACTGATCTATTTATTTCGGAGCATTATTTATAGCTTTCATAGTCAGATGAAATCAGATTGGACAGTTGAGTTATGCTGAAGATAAGTTACTATTGAGAAGAATGCAACAGATTTATTCTATTTTTCATAACTTTCAATAATATAATGTTGCTTTCAGTAGTTTGTTGTTGCAAGTGTATTATGGAATTATTCAACCTTTGAAAGAGAAACATATTTGAATATTCAGTGTGGAGTGTAATTCTTCTAATATAGTCGCCGTATTTCTCTCTAATTATTCTTGAAAATTCAAAACCATCCTTTTTTTCATTCTCAATGTGAATGTGTTCTTCTAGGCGACAGTTTATAACATTTTCCTCAAGTTTATACTCCTGAAATCATGAAAAATTTCAACTAACTCCCATACTACCTATTTTAGTCAGGAATTTCGTGGATTAGACTAGTTGAACAAGGACAGTAACCCTCAATAAAATCTTGTGCTTAAAGTGTTTCATCCTACTTACAACTTGTAAGTAGGTCTTTACCTAGTCAACAATTTAGTAGGGCCAAACAATGTGTAGTGTTGTCAAATTGTGTCGAAAACGTAGAACTATGCAATAATCGATCGTATGTCTCATTAATTTTCTACATTATGCTTCACTAAGACCGTAGCTCATTATAATAGGGTTAATCTAATTGTACCCTATCAACCTTAATTCTGACCGTTGACGTGAAAACGACCCGTATCAACAGCCCAGTTACCATGGGATAAACTTATCTACTTGCTATTCAGAAGTATCAAACTTCAACTGCCCATTTACTATATATATACATTGGGGTCACTGAGTGTATATCCTAGTCTCCAAAACACTATAAAATATTTGTAACTTTCTCCTAACACCAAAAGACAGATGAAAATGTCTGAACATGTACCTAAATGGTTACAATAATAAATTAAATAAAATGATCCATTAAGAGTAGATAATAAACCTCCATCGTCTTCTACTGCTAAACATATAGTTGGAACAGGTCATAAACTTGATCTTAACCCAGATTTTGTGGTGTTATACAAAAGTGTTAAAGGGCATATACTAAGATTTATTGAAGCTGTGGCCATACGAAAATCGAAACCCCTTTTATGTATTCAAAAACAGTTTGTTCTCACCTTAAACCTACCCTGGTAATATGTTTATTATCCACTGTGTTGAGTTTTACATTATTTACCTTATTATCTTTGCTTCCTTTTACTTTCCATTTGTCTAGTTGAATTTTTATTTTTATGTATAAATGTTCATAAAAGTATGTGTGATCCGGTTGATCGAAATGTACTCGGCTAATATATCATACATATAATTCTTCGTCTTGTTTTCACACTATCCAAAGTTATCAAAGGGACTAATTGCTTTACAATCAGTTTACACTTACTAGTCGTAAATCTATTGAGTATCGAACTGCAAATAAACAACAACAATTAGCTCACTGAAGACAATGGTGTACAATGGCGCAACTTCGTGGATTGGTTGAAGTTAGATTTTAACACCGTTGGATACCGGCTCAGTGGTCTAGTTGGTTAAGCGCCTGGTGCGAAACTGATAGGTCCTGGGTTCGAATCTCGCGAGGAGCAGGGCCATGGATGCGCACTGCTGAGGAGCACCGTACTAGGACGAAACGGCCGTCTAGCGCTTCTGGGTTTTCCATGGTGGTCTAGCTTCAATGGATTCATGATTTCAACCAGTGAAATTTCTAAAATCTCCACACAATCCCTTCTGATAAAGATAAATTTATACCAAGTTCCAATTTCCGTGGAAAGTGGTTATAAATTAATGAAAATAACTTGTAGATTTAGTTCTTTGTATGTAAACGATGCCACACCTAAAAAAAATTGCGTGTAGTTATTGTAGTGTCTCTTTTTAAACTATACACCCATTTGTTTTTGTTTGTAAAAAGCCATAATTATTAAATGATTTATCCCAATTCAATCAAGCATTTCGTGACCTTTTACTCACCTTTATTTTCATGAGTTATTTCTAACCCTTTAAATTATATTGTCCACTTTCCATAAAGATGCATGTGTATGTTTTACCTGAATGTATCTATCTTCTTGTGATTAATCCATTGTCTGTTTTTTTCCCATAAAGTGATTCATCCTAGGTTGAACAGAGTGGTAAACACCTCTCCGATCCGCATCTATACTATTTTCGTTCATGATTTGTCTACTATGATGTACGCATGAAATATTTGCTTCAAATACAAAAAGAATTAATAGTTGCATATGCTACATGAATAACATGAGACACGATATTTTATTCAAACTGTCTTATTATTTAAGTTCCTCATTTCAAATTTATCTGTTACTTCATGAAAGTAGATCCTCTAAAAACGCTGTTCTGTCTTAAACGTTCTACTCACATGGAATTTGAGCATACTTTCTTTAAAGTGGAAGACAATCTGACATTTTTGTAGTTTTTTTTATAAAAAACGAATGTACCAACTGTATATCGACAGTAAAACATGAATTTACCATCAAAATATTTAAGCGGCTTCAAATCTAGCTAGACTAACATCAGCTTATATTAAACTCATTGTAATTTTATCCTTCACTCTGCAGATTTTATTTCTAAGAGTGAAATATATATTAAATGTAGGCTTCAGTAATATTACTGAGTAAAGACTACTGAAATAAAAGTGTAGTGGACGCTACTCAAAAGATTATTTGTATGTAGTATATGGCGGAACGTGGCATAAAAGTTGCAACAATTGTCGGACGTCAGTCAGTCAGTCAGCTGCAACGTAGGATCAGGCACGTATATGCATCGGTCCAAGTTGTCATACTGCATTAGCACAACAAGATGAACACCGGATTCATAGAAGTAGTTAATCCAGTGGTGGTAATATATAGAAGAGTGTGTATAAGGAGATAGTACAGGAAGATAGAATTAGTTCCTAGAAAGAAAGATTTGAAGCGATTTTAATCGCTTAGTTTAAAGGAAGACAGAGAGTGTATACACCGACGCCATTGTGATCGATTCTGAGCCATGTCACCAAGAGTCTCCAACCATTGGTTACGATAGTCACGCGGACCCCAACCAGGCAGTCTGCATCTACCAACATGGCTCACGTCGAAAGTTAGTGACTTCAAGCACTGATGCCACGTTTTGGTTTGGCCACCCCTAACTTTCTTCCAATCATGCCTAACACCGGTTAGCGTTGCGCGCCGTGGTAATCGGTGTTTAGGCATACGCAGCACGTGGCCCAACCATCTCAGTCGATGAAGATTCATAACCTCATCAACTGATTTACCATCATTCCCTAACACTCTACGTCTAACATCACTGTTACTTACCTGGTGATCCCAGTAGATACCAGCAATATTTCTAAGACATATGTGGTCAAATACTAGTAACTTACGAATATCTTCTACTCTTAAAGGCCATGTTTCGCAGCCGTATAGTAGAACAGAACGAACTGCCGCGCAGTATACTCGTCCCTTAATTGGTAGACGGATATCTCGCCTTCGCCATAGATGACGTAAGTTGGCAAAAGCCAAACGAGCTTTTCGAATCCATGCTGAGATTTCATCAGACACCAACCAATTAGGGCTGATCAGACTTCCAAGATAAGTAAAGTTGTCAACGCGTTCGACTACTTCACCCCCTACCCTTAGTTCAGGTGTTGACGCAGACCAGTCCTGAAGCAACAACTTGCACTTAGAGGGAGAGAAGCGCATCCCAAACATTCTGGCATTGTCGGACGTAGTGAAGAATTTCAGTCGACCGAAAGCACGGTGTACGCAGAACACTTGGAAACCAAATGAGAATGCAGTTCAGACGGCAGAACACACTGAAAGATACAAATGGGTGATTGAAGGCTACGTTTATATGTATTATATAAATACTTTGTAACTCGATATTAATATAGTCTTTTTCAACATATCGCCTTCATACATCTGGTGTCGCTGTCAGGATCAAGATGAATGTGCTGTAACTGGAGCCGTTCTGGAGACTGGGACATCGTGAGCTATTTCAGGTAGTTCGGGTCGATAGCAAGGCTTGTCGGTTTGAGGTAACCCCGCACTACTGTGCGGCAGGGCGGTTACTTTCGGTGGAATTGCTCTTGTGGACAAGAAGGAATGTCGGGATGGCCTCGTTCCTTGGATGCTGATAGCCCGGCTAGAGGCGTCACAGCAGTTTAGAGCCGTGCATCTCGCATCGGGATCAATATTAACTAACTTGCTACGTGAGTAGCGCCCACTATAGTAATACAAATTTAGTACCCACCTATTCTCCGCCAACCCAGTCAAATGCATGTATTATTAGCTACCTCTATGAGTGAAACAATAGGGATTGATGTCATATCCAAAAGCAATATAACTCGCAACCTCGTATTTTCATTTTTAATGCTCATGAAGAATGAAAAACTTTTCCCTGCAAGTCAATTGACTGATGGCACACTTCCTGGTTCGAACCATGAACAGTTGCTTCTGTCTAGTTGTCTTTTTTGGTTCGGATAGATTGTAACATTTCATGGATCGTAGATTTTCACTGCTAGCTGATAGGTAAATCAAAATTGTTTCAGTCTCTAAGCTGTACGAAATAACACAGGATAATTTAACCTTAAAGTCAGATCCAATGAAGAGATGACTCAGAAAATCTTGTTTACAAATTGTAAAACATCTTGTACATTATACTCCAGCTAACTAAATATTAATTCATCTGTCAGGAAGAGTCCAGAAAATATTCCACTCAGTAAAATCATAACGACTTTTTCCTGAGAATCCCCTGGAGACACCAATAGTAAAAGATTATTTATTAAGAATGATCATCAATTTAAATATTATGGATTAATTTACATAGGATTATGTTCTGGGAATTCACACGTGAATGTCACAGATCGATTGGGCAAAGTTAGTAGCTAGCACTACAAATAATACTCAATTAAGAAGTAGTCCGATATGCTTAATGTACAGAGCTGTTCTTTGAGCTTTTCGACTTTTCATAACCTCTCTATGTCAGTTAAAAAGCAACCTCGCAGTAAATGGTGGTTATCCATGGAGAACATCTAACCGCCAGTGCATGGCACTGTAATAATGAGTACAAATCCACTTCCGAAATTCAAATTTGTTCTTTTTGGTCTCACCATTGTCTATCAGACTTAACTATCATGATATAACTTCATGGAATAGGCTCTCTGACCAATGTAGTATGACCGCCTCTTTGTAATAGACAAGTCTAACCATTGACTCATGGTAACAACTACAAAACGACAAAGTGGACTGAGAATACAAACAAATGAAGTGGAACAAAACATAAAGATTTATTTACAAGTAGTGAATTCGAACAAAACACTAAAGAGAACAAAAACAAGGTAAAAATTAAGTTTCGGCCAGCGTTTAACAAATCGCATTAATTATACTGAGAAATATAACTAGATACTAATACCAATAAAAATATATAAATTGAAGCTGTTATGTTCTTGTTACACTTGACTACTCGGAAGTTAGACAGAACAGTTAAAAAAGCATATAACGTAAAATATAATAAATAAATTGCTACATTTAATTTACAAAAACTGTTTCGTAAGGAAGTTCAAAATCAGAAAAGATGACTAATTCTCTATTTTATAAAATCAGAATATCCCACAATCCTTGAGGTTGTTTTTAATTATTACATCAGTTACAGCATCAAACACAAACTGTATATTACTTGTATCCGTTGCGCATGTGAAATGGGAATAGATATCTTTAGGTCCACTACGAGTGTTTGAATTTTCAAAACATGATCGAATATACTCTGAAGCCTCTTCATAGTTATTCCCACCTAATCAAAAGTTTAGGAAGTAAATGAAAATCACAAAAGTAAACTAATCAGAAAAATGTGTAAAAAATCCTTTATTATAGGGAAAAACTTATTCACCTATGATTAAACTTAAAAGCATTTTTTGAGATAATAAATTTGTGTGATCACAAGATAGTCGATGGGAAATTTCCTAAATGACTGTTTAACTAGATAGAAATTAATTGCACTCTCCATCAAAAATCAACGAAACAGTAGCTATTCATATGCAACCCATACCTCGTCAAATTTAGCCACTATAATTTCAACAAAACTAATTGACTCATTATTCAACTCATTTCAAGATGGCGACACCAATGGAATTATCGTCTCTGCGCCCGAACACACGATGCCGAACCTCTGCATTTCTAACATGGTGTTGCCACTAGATGTCAGCAATCCTTCGGAGACAACGATGATTGGATACAGAAAATCGTCTAACATCCTGAACTCGGAGAGGCCAGGCTTCACAAACACAGGGCAAAACTGATCTCACTGGCGCGTTGTAGATCCGACCTTTTACAGTCAAACTAGCATCACAAAGGTGCCAGAGATGAGCATAAGCCGTTCCAGACGTCACTATACGTGAATTGATATTATCACTCAGTCAGTTACACAGCTACATAGACTTCTCGACTACTTCTATTTGCTCACCATCCAGAGTGAGTGCATGTTCAGAAGTACTTTGCACTTGGAAGGTGCAAAGCACATACCATACCTACAGACACTAATTGCCAACTGATTAAGTGCGGATTGCATGGCTTGCGTATCACCGCACAGTAAGACAATATCATCTCCATAATCAAGGTCGAAAAGTTTTTCTCCAGGCAACAGATTCACACAACTATTACATCCATCAGAGCTGTTTCCAGGACGTCATCGATGGCAAAGTTGATGAGGAATGGTGAGATTGGGTAACCCTGTCTAACTCTACTGCTTGGATGGAACAATGGAGAGAGGTGGTTGTATGACCTCATTTTGTCTGGGGCATTTGTATTATAGGGAATTTTATTTTATTATTTGTTTTAACACATAGATATCGGTACAAGAAGGCACCAAATACATATGCGCCACACAGATCTCATTTGATATGTGTGAGGGCTGTGATACTGCCCGGGTGTCCAAACCGAAGCAGGTGGTTTTCTTAGGGGGACACACCCCGAGCCTTTGACCTGAAGATCTGATCCACAAGGCAGTGGAGCATCGTGAGGAGATGCAGTCCCATGGTAGCCGGTGACCAACAATTGGTTCATACGCCATTTGTTCCCGCAGGATACTGCGGCCCAACCCATGTGCACCATTGGTTTGGGATCCGGTTATAGCGCCGGACATTCGCTTTTCGTCCTCTCATTTTCGTAAACAACACCCCCGCCACGAGAAGGCAGTGAGTAGGACTTCCCTGGCAGGGGCTGTATACGCGTGACACATTCTACGATATTGGAACACTCTAATTGTCGGACCTCTGTAAACGGCTCAGTCAGTTCTTTAACCAGAAAGTTGCCACTATCATAAAAAACGACCGGAGTTACGTCATCTGAGCCTAGTGATTTGTGGCGCATCAGGAACTGGAGTTCCCTGAGGACTTTCGCCTCGTCAGGTGGATCAGTCATCACGAGCCATGGAGGGTAGGACAGTTTGATCGATGTTGCCGAGGCAACAGACCAGTTGAATCGCTCCTCAAAAAACTTTGCCAATTGTCCAAGACGTCGATAAATGTAAGTGATTGATATCCCATCATCTTCACAGATTGTTTCACCCACACCAGACTTCTTGCTGCCAGTGACTCGGATGAGTTAAAAGAGCTTCCGATAATTGCCAGATGCAGCCTCTGGTCCCAACTTGTTAGCACGCTACATCAACCAGGCTTCTCGGTCCTTACGCAACAGTCTTCGTTCATGGTAAAACTCGCGGTCACTTGGAGTAGACCGTGGTTCAGTCAGTTGTAAGGAGCCTATAGAAACCTAGTGTTTATAAGCAGGATGTTTTGAGAAACTGTAAGCGACTTAACTCGCCATTTTTGTGGCATCATGCAACTGCAACGAACGCTTATACTTACTTTTCGGTGGGCTGGTAGCTAGCCTTGATCCTAACTCGGTTTGATATTTAGTTGCAACATAAGCTGTAACCAATTTACTGACACTGATCCGTTTAGGACGATGAATTTCTTGGCCACTGAAATGTATGGTGAGATTAGCGCAAACAGGGGCATGATCATAGTCCAGATAGGTACTCCAAAAGGAGCGGCAGTCTTATACACAACCACGCCAGCGGTAGCTGATCGCGATGTGATCAATCTGAATCCAGGCTTGAGATGCAGAGGGAGGGCGCCAAGTGACACACCGGCGATGACTGTACCAGTAGTTAGTGCTAGCCAGGAACAGTTTGTGGTCTGTGCACAGTTGTAGTAGATGGTCCCCGTTATCTGACCTGAGACCAACAAGTCCTCATCAGCCACCTAAACGACTCTCTTTTGTACCTAAATGCCTGACCTGAGTATTCAAGTCTCCGGTTAGTACTAAATCTGTTGAACGCAATTTCCTAAGGACCGTTAACTGGTGCTAAATACGGGTGCTTGAAAAACAGAATGCTTGGTACTATCAGCGTAAAATGTTTGAAAGTTTTAAGAATCCGAATTTCGATAGGAATGAAGAGTGAGTAAGCAAATAAATGTGGTAAGTTTGTTTACAGTAGTCTATGCTAAGCTACAAATCTCTTTCACCATATCACACTCCAAACAAAATCAAACCTATTTATTGATCATGGCTAATAAATGAAATTCAACAACCTCCTTGATGTTATGTCCAATCTCCTGTCTTACAAATAGAAATTATTAACAATTTACACATCTTTAGAAAGACTAACTGGTTCCTATTGTAAATAACTACTTTGTGTTATTAAATAACAAAATAAAAACAAAACCTGGAGCAATATTATTCATCAATAATTAAGCAACATTTGTAAATAATAACCAGGGCGACAATTTCTCAGATCACTATGTTCTAATAATATTGTACTACACCTTTAGAATGTTTATTTATAAATTGAGAAACACAGCATAAATTAAAAGCTGGAAAAATTCAACGCTTACCAGTGTACTCTGGGAAGCATATGGTTAACGGTGATTTCATTATTTTATCCTCAAAAATATCTCGCTTGTTTAAAAATAAAATGATGCTCGTTTCTGTAAACCACTGGTTATTACATATTGAACTAAACAATGTCATAGATTCCATCATCCTATTCTGGAACAAAAACAAAGAGCATCAAAACCAAAATAGAGTTGTGATTATTAGAAGCCAATCTATCGTGAGATGTGCACCAAACAATTATAGAGTACAAACAAATTAGGCATGATACTCATATACCTGTTGAACAGAGTATCCACTAATATTTGCCTGAAAATTGCTTGTTGGTCATTGGCCATCTGAAAGAGATTCCTCAAGAGTGATATGCCTGGATGTAGAGCACGATCATGATTAAAATTTATCAAGTGCCTATGAAGCCTACCACATAACTTCGAAATAAAGCATTGTTTAAGCATAAGCATTGGACAAAGAAATATTCTACGTAAATTAAACGTTGATGATGCTTAGAACGGTGACGAATATTCATAGAACAGAACCAAGAGCATCCACCTGGCCTAAAATTGTTTTCCCTCAGCCATAAAATATAAAAACCAAATCAACTTGAATGATTAAAACCATCTACTAAACTATTGTTACATCGAAAACATCGTAAAACCCCACAACATAGGGTGTCAACCCAGGTAAACACACGTTGTGGCCACCCAAATAGTCGAAAAGCCGAAAATTTTAAAATTGGCAAGGACATGGATAATGGTAGAAAATAAACTGACGTAATGGAATTTCCATACATCGAAGAACCACTGGTGTATCTATGCCCTCATAAATTTTCAGATATTCAATCATCTCTATGACTGCTTTTGTCAGATACTGCTGGAGCTACTAACCGCCTCAGATGGAACTTATGAGTAGGTTTACTCAGTTAAAATGAATTGGTATTACTAAGCTGTAGTATCTGGCGTAGTTGTATGACTGAAGTAAATAGAGAGATGTATCCGGTTTCCCGACTAACTAAAGTTGTCTAGGTCGCATTAGAACAAATGAGCTCCAAAACATCAATTTTTTATGTGCAACGAAATTTTAATAAAATAATTACCATTTCTTGATCTTCGGCAAGGGTTAGATCGTATTCACTCATAGCAACCACAAATATAATTGCGGTGACGCCTTCGAAACAGTGAATCCATTTCTTTCGTTCTGAACGCTGTCCCCCAACATCAAACATCCTAGAGTAATAATTTAAATAGCCATTTTTCTTGCCTGATGCTTAATCCTTTAAAAGAGAAGTGGGTTTCTACAATTCCTCCCGTTCTTACTCTAGTCCGTAGGACATCCTGTTGTGTTGGGATATAACCAGGACTTGATAACCTATCCAATGAGTCAAGGAAACTAAAATACAATTAAGACTTGGGGATCATCTCACTATGATGCAGAATCATTCAGTTGAAATTCTCGAGACCTATTAACAGCTGTTTGAACACCTGGGTCATACCAAAGCCTCTTTAGCGCACTAAATACTTCCTCAGGTAGCACGTCAACATCTGTCCGTTGAAGGTTGAGGACCACAGCAATATCATTCTGTATTTAAGTAACTTATAACATGAAAAATACCATTGCGTTAGGATATGCACAGCATATCTGCAGTTGTTCCATAGCTCTCAATATGGCTACCATGCTCTGGATGGTGTTGCTGAATACGACCGGTCTGTACGTTTTGCATTCTTCTTCAGTATAACCAGACATATGAATAATTCTGCAAATAAATATTACAGTAACATACTTCATTTGTTTAACTATTGTGCTTTTTCCCGACTCTCCAGCACCAAGGAGCAACAGTTTGGCCTCTTTAAATGAAGCCTCACCATCAGCCTTTAGTTTTCTGTCAATGTCTTTGGATCGAGCTATAGCAGCTAGTTTTTCTTTACTCACAATACATCCCATATCTACAACTTTCGAAACAAGAGCCGATAAGAACTAATATCAAATTACCGCCCTAAAGTGAATGAAACTTGGCTCACACAAAATATGCAGTACATTTACCATAGGGTTTCGTGCTATCTTTAACCTGACCCATACTAAGCAAACAAATAGTATTCTGTCTGGCAAACCAAAGTTAACTATTGGAATAAATGTTATTACAAGTACGGCACAATCAAAATAAAACTCCAAACTTTACTAAACAGAAATACAGAACTAGTTGTCTCCATAAACTGATTCAGAATGGCAAGAGAGCGTTTTTGGTCACGGTAATGCATGATCCTTGCTTTATTTATCAATAACTAAGAATACAATGAGCAACCTCGTAGTAACATATGGAGTATATTTCTCTGCACCTAAGAAACTAGTACAAACATTGAGTTTGCTCAGAATAGATCCTACAAGGGATCACTCCATCATCTCTTTCAATAATGTGATTTACAGATTGCACATCCTAAAGCTAAACAATTATCAGACTCAGCTTTGTGTAGTAAAGACTGAAAGCATAAAGCCTATGCTATTCATTTTCTAGTATACTTCCGTGTCCAATATTCTCTCGAATGAGTCAGTTGAAGGAGCGGACACAACTTCTCCTGGCAACAGGTGCCAATGGTTCTAAACCTTTTAGCTGCAACCTCCCAGAGGTGGCCCGTGGTTTTAAGACCATGGCTCACTGTCACCCAAGATCCTTGTGAGACTGGACCACGGGTAAAATCACTTATCCTGTGCTGTACCTATTTACCTTTATATCCCCAAAGTGAATGCAGGCAAACTTGGCCGCGTCGATAGACATCAGCCGCTCTTTAGACCGGCTGACTAGGACATTTGAGTCTGCCCGAAGTGCTCATGCATCTGTATCCCCTGTAATTTCCAACCAGATTATTACACCTTTAGCGCATAGTAATATTAGGGACTCAACTATAGTTGAGAGATCATTTACATGCAGCATAAAATGTAAAGGAACTGGAACAGCCTTACGGTCCTCCACTAAGTACTGATCCCTAGGTATAGCACTCGGGATTTATTCCTACTTTCTGTGTATGACCTCCTAGGAAAGTCTCAAGCTATTTTAGGTGAGATCCGGCAATGCCTAGAGTTTCCAGATTCAAGAGTAGTCTATTTGTTGGCACCTTATCAAACGCCTTACTGGAGTCTATATAGACAACATACATTGATTTTCAATTATATAGAGCGTCTATCCATTGCCTCCTTGCCATAAAGAGATTTGTTGTGCAAGATAGACCTTTTCTGAAACCATGTTGTTCTCTGTTTAACAAATTGTTAGTTTCCACAAAAGTGATTATGGTCGTTTCGATTATTCTTTTTAGCATTTTAAATGAGACACTGGGGAGGCTGACAGCTCTGTAGTTCGATGGAAATTGTCCTGGTCCTGCTTTATATATTGGATTGACAATTGCATCCTTCCAGTTTGTACTTAACACACCTTGGCTAAGTGACATATTGAATATCACAATCAGTGGGGCAGCAATATATTGTGCAATTTGTCTCAAGATTTTGGAGTGAAGTTCATTCGGTCCTGCTGAATTTCGTTTGTCCATAGTGCTAAGAGCTATAAGTACGTCGTCTCAATCAAAGTCCACAATGAGCAAACGGTTTATTGGATCTAGTCCTACGTCTAGAAGTGACTCCTTAGTGAAAACTGTCCCGAAATAGTTTGCCATAGCCTCTACTTGTTCCTGGTCATCCTCTATTATTGAAAATCCACTTCCTTCGGTAATGAGATCGGGAATCCAATGGTACGTCCTTGTTCTGTGGTTCATGTAAGAGAATATTCTCTTGGACTGCTTGATTACAGATGGGGCTAACTGCTGTTCATATTTTCTCTGAGCTTCCAGGATTATTATTATTATACACTTGGTTCCTGCCGACTTGCAGCGTTCCATCGTGCTTGCTGTGCTAAAGTTGATGGCAATAATCTAATATCTTTTCTTTTGTCCTATTAAATGTCTAATATCCCGGTCTATCTAGGAATGACCGTGTCTCTTCTTCTTTGGGGATGTCCAGGTCGAGTCACCTGGTTGTGTAGATGTCGGAAACGAGCCTATGCCTTTTCTACCGGTGCTCTTTAGTCAATTATTCTGTTTTCAGCCAAGACTGTACAGATGACCGCCTTCATGTCTGCCTCCTATATGTTAAGGTGGGTCTACGAAGCTGTTTGACAGACCAACGCAGTAGGATGACTGCATGATCACTTCTCCCTAGAGGTGGAAGAAAAGCCATTTGACCGACATCATTACCCTGTGTTACGACCAAGTCCAAGAGAGATAAGAACTTACTATAGCGTTTTTCTAGTCTCTTGGTAATCGACTCTGGGTTACGGATAGATTAAAATGTACTCAAAGGGTTCGCAACGAAGTTAGCTAGTTCCTTTAGTAACCTAGGATTCACTTCATCGGGTCCCGTGGACTTGCCTATATCAAACTTATTTAGCAGACCAAAGACATCGAGTTCTTTAGTGGTCACATTGTCCATTGTGCTCGTTATGGGATTTGTATGAACTGTCAGGAGGAACGTTTCCACGGTATATATATTGCTAAAGTGGTTTGAAAATACTTGAGCTTTACCAAAGTCGTCCTCCACTAATGATGAAGCATTACTGTCGCCCCATAGTGCTGGGACATTTCCTTTCCTTTTTGTCCGTTTGTTTATACACCGATACAAGCGTTTATGTCATTCCATGTATTCAGTGACAATTTTATCTCGTACAGCCTTCTAGACTTACGTAGGGTTGAAGCACATGTATTCCGAGCTTTTCAATACTGAGATTTTTCCTCGTCAGTCCCCAGTAAACTAAATCTATCCCACATACTTCTCTTCTTACGGAGAAGGGTATGAACCTCCCTACTGAACCATGTTAGTGGGTTGAGCTGACGCGTACCCGTTCGTGACAACTATATGGAAGTCAGACGTTAGAACTGATAGATCAATTTCACCTAAGGGTGGCATGTAATCGAGGTTCGTGACGTCATCCTGATAATGGGTCAATAGAAAATCTAGTAAGGATGATTCAGAGTCCGGGTCATACCTAGTCGATTTTTTCACATATTGCACCAGGGCACATGTGATAATCACACTAACTAGTTCCTACTCGGAGGAATTTTCTGACGAGTCGGCTCTCAGATTTCTCCAGTCTATCGTGGGTGTATTAAGGTCTCTTAGGATTTGACGTCGACCACTTCACGACTAAGTATTGAGACTGTCTAGTAAGACCTCGTTTGCCTCACAGCTTGAATTTCGGTAAACCAAACAGCAGCTCTCGTCCTTCGTATTCCAAGCAGTAACTAACTAATTCACATGTCCCACTCCCATTGAATACACTACCAGATAATCGTGAAAAGGATTGTATTTTTAGATAACTACTTCCTCTCCTCTATTTTTCTGGATTCTGTCTAATCTTACTAACGTAAAACCTTCAAAATAAGGTTCCACACTATCGACAGGCTGCGTCAGCCAAGTTTTGGCGACCGCGATTATATCTCGTTTGGTAGAGTCAATCTGTGCACATAGTTCTGGCTGATCCGAAGCCTATTTAAATGGCTTAGTGCTGCATCGATAGTGGCTACGGCATTATTCTTTGTCCAAGCTTCGCAACCCTAAAATTTACAATTTTTGTATTTTTCGCCAGCATATAACCTAAGTCTTGATTTTTTTTAGGCTTCTCGTCATTTTACATAGTCTGGGAGCGGCAAATCCTTACGGACGAGATCTCCTGACCCCTTCAGTTTATGTCCATTCTGAAATATTAAGTCCCGTCCGTTAGGAGATTTAAATATTATTTTAAGTAACCTGGTTTGATTTTGTTTCAAGTTTGTTTGGCTACCTAGTCTATAAACCTACAGCAAGGTGACTCCAGAGATACCCTAAGGCACCAACTAATTTAGTAGCTGTTTGATCAACCCTTTCGTGCCTCTAGGTAACCCTCGTGTTATTAATAGAAGAAACCAGACTAGTAAGAAAATAGGTCTTTATTTTGATCTTCGCGCAGTCACAGTGGAGCGTGGGACTCCTCACTCAGACAAACAAGGCCTCTCAACATACAATATAAGGTAATTAGGAATATAACGTCTACAAAGAATAAAGAAGTGAATAAATATCTGAGCTACGCTGTTTTGACGTATGCTTAGTTGCTTGAGATCAACTCTTAACCAATCGACCTAAGCTGTTACAACCCAAAGTCTTGCTCAAAACGAGTTTTAGGTTGTAAGATTTTAACCTCCTTGATTCTATGAAAGATACCTGACCTGTCAATGTGATCATTCCTTAATTTCCCGTCTACATTTTTTGGCGTTAGATTTTCTTTAATAGCGTTATGCCGTTTCTTGTTCCCAACCTGTAAACATTCATCAACTCTCGTTTGAGTAGCAACCACAGTCGCACCAAACACAGAGTGAGATGCCGGAATGTTATGGACGACTTGGGCTGTCAGGTTATTCTTCTTGCTAGAACTTGATCTAGCCTCGCGAATGGGATTCCTACTTTTTTCGTACCTTATACCATTTAGAGTATAGAGGACAGAGGAAACTTCCTTTCTTGAGGTTTTATCTAGGACAGTCCGTCTTGAAGTTGGTCTTTCCTCCTTTGACTGATGTGAGTCAGCTGGTACCAAGCTTATTTGAAGTAGCTTTACATCAATGTGTGCGTAGACAGATCGTGTACTGTCCGATTTACCCCGATCTCGTTTGCTAATACACTTTTTAGCAGCATTTGTTCATTGAAATGGTCTCAGTTGGCAGACTGTTTACTCCCGATCCATATTGCTGAGAAAACTACACCCAACCATTTCTACTAAACCGTTTGAAAGCCCCAGGTGTTAGATTCGTGCAAACTTCGTGGTACCATCCATTGTGCTTTTCACAATGTATGCCGATTTCAACAGGGTATTCACAGTCCAGGTGTTGACAATTGCTTTATTTTGCATGGTCCAACCACCAAAAAAGTTTTCAAAAAAGGAAATGGGTAAAATGATACCCGGAGACGAAAATTGTTAGAATCAAAAGAGCTAACAGATACAACAGAAACAAAGTACTCAAAAGTACCGACTATAAGCTACTTCTGGAACAAAGATGACACTCTTAGCGGGAGCTTCAACTGAAATAAATTCAATTAAAGTAGTCTTGGTGCCAAACAAACGATAAAAACAATAAATAAAGTTTATTCAGCGAAAAAAATATCATTGTCCTTTTTAAATGGCGCGCAGACAGATCAGTTGACTCCCTCAAGAGAACCTTGTACACAGAAGCACACTAGAAAAGGAATAACATAGGTTGTGGGCCTTTGGTCCTTACTACATAAATCTGAATCTAATAATCTTTGAGGTCAAGGGTGTTCAAAAACCACGATTTAGTAAACTGTGAGCGGGGTTTCGTTTTTCTCGTCGAGCGGCAGATGACTGGAACTCCTCAACCGGAATAGTTGTATTAGCCTAAAAAGTGAACATTTTCAGGAAGAATCTGGACCATCCCCGGAAAATATGATACAAGAATTACCGGGTGAATTTATCAGTAACATTAAATTACATAGCTACACAAAAGAAATAGTTGAAAGAAGCACAGAACGAAGAAAGCCGACCGCCACTACTTACAAAGATGGCGGATATAATGATTCTCGCCTCATTTTGATTGGTATCTAAGCTGAAGGGCACATTTACGAAATTGAGTTGCGTTTAATTGCAGCCGAATTATCACAGGTCCACCGACCTACTATCTCTATTACTGTAAAGTAAAGACTGAAAGTCAACAGTACGACCAGTTAAAACTGATCACTTGAGTTTCTGTCCTTACCCTGATGAACGGATGTCGTTGGATTGAGTTTGTTGTTTAGTTGTATCAAATTTCTATTCTTTCGTAAGCTTAACACAAATTAATTCCCTTAGTTATAGCGCTTTTTTAAAAGTTTAGTGGTTAAGCGTTGTAAACTATCTCTTCCTGGTTTCAATTTCGAGATTGTCTTGGTGTGAGGCTTGTATTTTTGCTAATTGTTATCTACTGCTTTTCTATATATACTTAAGTGCATTGTATGCACTTGTTATTTCATCGACACTTATTCTCTCTCAACTCGAGGGAGATCTCACTCACGATACTCTTCATCCTCTCCTAATGCTCAAAGTGCATTCTGGCCGAGCATGAACTGCTACAATGCTACTGACTGGCTTTAATCGTTAGGCTATCTTCATTTAGAATTATTTCAGATTGTCTATGGCTTCTGTTTTGAAATTTCGTTTACGAAAGTGGCTTCTATGTGGCTTTTCATTTGCTAGCTTCTATTATTCTTCTCTACGGATTCTCTCGTACTCTTTACTTCTAGTCAATAATAACAGGAACAATTATGACGTCTATTGGAAAAATTTTGTATGCATACAAGGGGAATCCGCAAAAATTTTTCCTTTGTATCCTGCCCGGGGGTAATATTAGAACTTTTCTCCTTGATGTCTTGCTGAAGGTGAATTGTCTCGAAATTCACATTAAATTGTCTACTTTTCGCCCGCACTTACGACTGGTCGGTGGTCTTAGAAAGTCACCGGTAAACCCGTGGTCCATCAAACAAATTATTGAAAACTAATGTGATCTTATTAATGGCGAAATGAGGGACCAAATTTCCCCTACGTATGTTTGATTTGTCTACTAGTTACGCATCGGAGTAAAAAGAGGATTTTATGTGCGATAAACAACTATTAAATTTTGATTACAGTATAAATAGTAGCGAAACCTACAACATACATTTCTATATGGTCATTGTGAACAGTAAATGTCGTTTTATGTATTATAAAGTGGAATAAAAGTCCACCCTTATAGTGAGATTATTCGTTAATATGTTTATCACCAGTGTTTGACCAGATTAGGTGAAAGGGGTATCTCAGAAGTACATGAACCTTGTGAAGGCTCTTTACTCAAACATTACTAGTCGAGTCAGAGATTATGGCGAACTGTCACCTAATTTTGCAACCTCAAGTGGTGTTCGTCAAGGCTGTCCACTTTCTCCATTTTTGTTCAACTTCATCATAGATCTACTGATGGAAATAACGCTCTCATCGACTGAATTCTCCGGCATTGATCTCCTACCAGGAGGTCCACTTATCGACTTAGAATACGCAGATGACATAGTCCTGTTTGGTGAAGACGTTGATGAAATACAGAGTCTTTTGGTAGCACTGAGCAACAATACCAGAATGTTTGGATGCGCTTCTCTCCCTCTAAATGCAAGTTGTTGCTTCAGGACTGGTCTGCGTCAACACCTGAACTAATGATAAGGAGTGAAGTAGTCGAACGCGTTGACAACTTCACTTATCTTGGAAGTCTGATCAGCCCTAATCGGTTGGTGTCTGACGAAATCTCAGCACGGATTCGAAAAGCTCGTTTGGCTTTTGCCAACTTACGTCATCTATGGCGAAGGCGAGATATCCGTCTACCAATTAAGGGACGAGTATACTGCGCGGCAGTTCGTTCTGTTCTACTATACGGCTGCGAAACATGGCCTTTAAGAGTAGAAGATATTCGTAAGTTACTAGTATTTGACCACATATGTCTTAGAAATATTGCTGGTATCTACTGGGATCACCAGGTAAGTAATAGTGATGTTAGACGTAGAGTGTTAGGGAATGATGGTAAATCAGTTGATGAGGTTGTGAATCTTCATCGACTGAGATGGTTGGGCCACGTGCTGCGTATGCCTAAACACCGATTACCACGGCGCGCAACGCTAACCGGTGTTAGGCATGATTGGAAGAAAGTTAGGGGTGGCCAAACCAAAACGTGGCATCAGTGCTTGAAGTCACTAACTTTCGACGTGAGCCATGTTGGTAGATGCAGACTGCCTGGTTGGGGTCCGCGTGACTATCGTAACCAATGGTTGGAGACTCTTGGTGACATGGCTCAGAATCGATCACAATGGCGTCGGTGTATACACTCTCTGTCTTCCTTTAAACTAAGCGATTAAAATCGCTTCAAATCTTTCTTTCTAGGAACTAATTCTATCTTCCTGTACTATCTCCTTATACACACTCTTCTATATATTACCACCACTGGATTAACTACTTCTATGAATCCGGTGTTCATCTTGTTGTGCTAATGCAGTATGGCAACTTGGACCGATGCATATATGTGCCTGATCCTACGTTGCAGCTGACTGACTGACTGACGTCCGACAATTGTTGCAACTTTTATGCCACGTTCCGCCATATACTACATACAAATAATCTTTTGAGTAGCGTCCACTACACTTTTATTTCAGTAGTCTTTACTCAGTAATATTACTGAAGCCTACATTTAATATATATTTCATGTTGGTAGATACAGACTACTTGTTTGGGGTCCGCGTGACTGTCGTAACCAGTGGTTGGTGACTCTGTGACGTGGCTCATAATCGATCACAATGGCGTCGATGTGTACACTCTCCGTCTGCCCTTAAACTATGAGATTAAAATTGCTTTATATCTTTCTTTCTACGAACCAATTCTTCCTTCCTATACCGTACTCTTATACACAATCCTTTTATATATTGCTATCATTAAAAGGACTACTTCTATGAATCCGGTGTTCATCTTGTTGTCCTAATGAGACATGACAACTTGGACCGATTCATATGCCTGGTTATACGTTGTGGCTGACTGACTGAAGTGACTAAGTAGACATTTTGTTGCATTTCTTTTCAATGCACACTAAATCTCTTCAAAGTATGTTGACTTTATTGTCGCTTTTTGTTTGCTTGGGATACTTTAATATAGTTACGGCAATTAGTTTGTTGATGTATCTGCACTGGTTGTATGATGTCACCTTGGGAAATGATAAGACATAATCCAATTGTCATTTGTCTATATGTTTATATACATCCAAATCTCCAGACTTTGATTGTAAGGTTGAGTCTGGCGGACAGTTGTGAAAACTGTTTTGATGGTGATACAACTAAAATTATGATTATGTAGCACAGATACGTTTATTTTCTGTCTCAAACCTTCATATTATTTACATTTTACTTCTTGGCATAGGGAATTTCTGGTCATAGGTAGGAAAAATATTGGCGCACTAACATATGTACTGCTTTCACTCTAACGATTGTTTGAAATATACGTATTCAAAATCCACTCCCGTATTTCCTGATTTCGTTATTCACTAACGCAATTTAAGTCGATAACTAAACACGAGGGTTGGCCATATGTACAGTTCGATTGCAATCTTCATGCAGTCCAATTGGGGTCAGATACAGTGCCACTGAACTCCCTGTCAAACTTCACGTTGAGTTTAGACTCATAAATAGTCGCTCGTTTTCAAGGTATCTGGTTCAATATTTTGTAGATTTAAATTGTTGGTAATATTAGTAGGATAAAAGTCATTAGGGGGTAGTTACGTTCGTGTTCTGTTATAATAATAATTCTCACTACTCCAACTTCATTACTATGAACAAAACTTCTATCGTCATTTTCCTGTCTTACTAACTAGAGTGAAAGCCAGTTTTGCAGATGTAGATCCGGTATAATCAGTCAGTATACATAAAAATTGTCGATTATATACCAATAAAAAAATGTTTAGAATGTTTAAACTAAGTAGTTGTGGTTAACTCAAAATATCGTCAAAGTGTACTAGAATTCCGGAATAGTGTTCACATTGAATAGTTTACTGTAATGGGGTTTCAACTTAATTGATAATGATTTGATCCTCATAAGTTGCAATTCGAGATCGCATATCCTCAATAGAGATTGCAAGCAAAATGGTTACCGAGGAAAAAGAATACAAATTATGATAGGAATTACGAGGGCTACTAGTAAGAGATTTTAGTTGTATTTAGTGTCGTAGTACAACACTTCCCACACTATGATATTTGATCTCTTGCTCAGCTTGCTAACTAATTCATTCTATGCGTATTATCAGCAAGATTGTTATACTATGTTAAACAGCGAATATTGCAATCTTTATTATTAAATAATTTAGAGTAAATGACAGGTAATTTCCGGCTTCGGAAAAAAAATCATTTGGAAATATTTGATTAAAATGATGGAGTCATTTTTAATATTTCACCATGTGTTTTCTAATAAATTTGTTACAAGGGGCTCTTAGGGATGTAAACTATTCGATTATCTCATATCTTTTAATGTAGCACTAGACGAAATCAATATTCTACTCTTCGTCATTACTGCGTTTACAGATGGACACTGAGTTAGAAAATGTTTTGGGGAACCTTAATGAAGTATCAAAGCTTCTGTTGAATAAGAGTTTTCAAGAGGTTAGTAAATGCTTCCAATGTTTCCGTTAATGTATTTCAGGTTGTTAATTATTTCGACAAACTTCTGATATCTAATAAGTCAAATAGATTGAATTCCCTTGAAGCGCTTCTGGGTAATGTTTTTTTTTTACAAAATGGTTTAATATTTTCAGTAGGTGTCAGTAAACATGAGCAGCTGTTAGAGATATATGAGCATGTTGTTGATTTCTTATGGTCGAAAGAAGTGGATACTTCTATTAGACTTATATTTTTTTCATTTCTAAATAATAATGTATGTTGATCTACCAATTTTAAATGTTTTTTAATTATAGTTAGACTTTCTAGAAGACTGGAAGATTGAACGTTTGTGCTTCCGAATGATTCGAAAACTAATTTATGTATGCTCAGAGCCATCACTGTAAGATCATTCCTGTTTATCATTATTCAACAATATTTTAGTTTGTTCGATGTTCTAGCCAGGGCATTAGTGAAGCTGGAAAACTCTAATACTGTCTTAAGTTCAATGGTTGATTCACTTTGTTCTGTAGAGTAAAGACATTTTTTTAAAGAAGACCATAATTTCAGGTGGCACAACGAAAATATTATATGCTTATTGGATATTTTCAGTAATTATAGCTTACAACAAAAGTCCATGGAAAAGATACTGGAAAAAGCTCTTTCCAAAATTACTTCATGGGAATCAGATAAACTACCCATTTTTATACAAAGTATCCTATTATTTTCTTTCCCGGTTTGTCTAGTTTTCCCTAATGATTATTTTAGTTAGAGATATATGGAATTTCTATTCTTACAACTTATATCACTTATATATGGTAGTAATAGTTGTCCGCCTGAATCATTTGAAGTTATACGTGGCCAGTTGATGATGAAAATATTCTCATTAGTTAAAGCTAACCAACAGTTTGGAAAAACTATTTTTGAAACTGTTAAGGTATTTTCCTTGTTTATTTTAATTTTTTTCCCACTACGGGCTATTAGTGTTTGTCCAAATCATTAATTGGATCGGAATTCTATTATACCGTTTTAATGACCTTACTCCCTAACCGAAGTACTCAATGTGAAGTAAGTATTCTTAGTTATCCTATATGTGTTCATTTACTAAATCTTTCAGTTAGTCATCTTTCCAGGTATATTGCTATGTTTGTCTGATTAGCGTTAAAGTTTGGTTGGTAATGTCAAATAATATTTCACTAAAAAGATGCCGAAAGATTCAAGATAATAGTATAAGTAATCATACTGAGAAAGACTAAACATCGAAAAATATAATTCAAATGGAAGAAATGAATTCGAGGAGCAAAATATGTGGAATACTCGAGCTCCCAATTTTGGGGAAAATTTGGGAAAGCTGCTATAGTAAACTTTGGGGAAATGACACCAAAACTTCAATATTCCTCTTTAACCTTGGCGAAGGTCATTTTACTTTGGGGATTTCCGCAAACTTTCTCCGAAATTCCCCTAAATTTGTGGTTTTTCCCCAAACTTTGGTGGAGGTCATTTGACTTTGGAGGTTTCCCCGAAATTTCTCCAAACTTTGGAGATTGGGTAGTATTGAAAATTGGGTCATGTGGCAATTATTATACTTTAATGTCTGATTCTGACCCATTTCACCGAAGGACTCCATTGATAATACATCTTAGCGATCTAAAGACTAGTTGCATAAATACCTTACTGGCGAATATCTAGACACTCTTTGTACGTTTATGTAACCCCTGACTCAACATGTCATCCAAATATAAATCCACTGGTTTCTAGATTCATATGAGCGACCTTTAAGTCCCTAGTGGGGATATATGGTGGTAAAGAATATGGATTAACAATCAGGTCTTAATTCATTGTAGAGTGGACGACCTACAAAGCTTATTTACTTCAATCGCTTATGATATATAAACATGTTTTTTTTTTTGTGATGATAATTTTTATATAAGCTCGTTATTTTATGAGATAGAATCAAACCCAGCTGTTCTGACTAGTTGTCTTGTCTTTAATATCAACTCATTAGGAGGGAATTGCATAAATAATCCAGCCTCATGAGCTGCCATCGCTAAGCAGTCACATCATCATGAGATTTGTAATTGTCGAGTTCAGTGATCAGATTCTACTCATTGTCAAGTAGTACGACTATAATCGAATATTGGAAAGTATGTCTCTTTTCTAGAACCTGTCGAAGGGTGAATATTTGGTCTGTACATCCGCACCCAGATCTGAAGCCATCCTATTTTTTCGGATTTTCTCTTAATGAGTTGTAGTTAAACGTCGAAGTATTATTGAGCTAGCATTTTAGACTCTATGTTAGTCAAACTGATTCGTCTGTGATTGTCACAATAGGATTTTTGTCCTTATAGATTAGGATTATCAGCGATCGAAACCAATCTGATGGGATTACGTCCAGTTCCTGGATTTTAGCTAAGATCTCCGTTAATCTACCTGCTAAGACTGGACCGTTATTCTTAAGAATCTCAGGCGTTAGTCTGTCGGGTCCTGCTGCTCTCCATCGCTTTAGAATGCTCGTAGGCTTTTTAACTTCACTAAAACTTGAAGGACTTACACTAATTTACCATTCAGGTTACTTGGAAATGGTAGGTAGCTTATGTGTGACTGAAAGTCAGTTGAACTGTCCCCGAAAGCGTTCTGCCAATCGGTTCAATTTAGTGGATTGAGTGGATATTGGTTCCATCTTTTTCCGAGAAAGTCTCACTAATAGCCGGATTTTTAATATCTGTCTCTTTGATAGGTGTGAATAATTGTCTGCTATTACCTATCGCCTCTGCCATTTTCATCTCTTCTGATTCCGCTATTCACGATTATTCACTATCATTGTGTAGGCTGAACCAGGTTTATGAATGTTACTTTCATTATATATAGCAATTTAGTCCGAAAAAATTAATTCATAAATGTAAATTACACCATAAATTGCTTATTGAAATAGAAAATCAACCTGTTAGACAACCGTTGAAGAACAGGACTGGGTTCTTCAGTAGTGCGCATCCACGATTCCGCACACGGAAACCGGACCCCTAGGTTTCGTGCCTAAATGCTTAACCTATAGACCACTGGGTCGTTATTTGGTGGTTTACAAGTCTAATTCCAATAAATATACGATATTGTGCGACCATCTGCGTTTGTTAGTTAGATACGATGAATAATGTAATCCGAAGTCATCTACAAACATAAATCGTAAGTTGCTGTTCTTAAATAAATACCTTCAGATTTCATTTTGCCCATTTTTGTTTGTTCCTACTTTTTTCTTAGGTTAGTATTCCAATATATGACAACTGTCTTCTAGCAAGATACTCTTGTTCCTTAACATGTATTATAGAATCAGTGTGCTTCTCATGCATATCTATTAAACTTAAGAACTGTGTACTGTGATATATCCTTGTGAGGCAGGTTACGGATAGTGCTTTTGTCGACATAACTCATAAATATAATGAAAGCTCGTCCTTAACTATCTTATCAAGCTATGTGTACTTAATAGTGATTTAGTTTCTCGTACATTTTAAGTCAACAACTTTTTGTGGATGTAATGTCGTGTGAAGAGATTCAGTTTTTTATTTTTCCTGTGCTAATTATTTTTATGTGCCATATTTTTATAAAGGCCACTCAATTACTCACTACTTCTATTTTAACGGGATTTTCTGATAGTCACTTGGTGTTGGAGTCGTCGTTTCTTCGTGATTTATGCCGACTACCGGATGATCCTAAAGAAATCATCCTCAAACTTAGTGAACACTGGTAAATTTACATAGCAATATGTATAGTCTGCTGAATTTATCAATATTGTCTGCTTTTTTCGAAGATCCGACATTTCGGGCTATCATGGAATATTGTATTTTTCTGCTTACTTTTAATTTTGGGGATATGTGTTCTTGCTGATTATCCGATCAGTTTGAGTTTATGCAGTCATATTGATTTCGTTTGGACTGGACGGATATATTCACTTTGGTGAGCGATTTAAATGGTCCTGTTATCTAGTATCAGCTACTGTCGGAGGTAGTGATCATAATTCAATTAATTTTACCGTCTTGAAACACCGGTTTCATTTGCTTGGACATTTTCTACGAATATCATTCCAACAGCTTCCACGTAGTGCATTGTTTGCCGACTCTGAGACGGGTTGGAAAAAAGCGGAGGTGGTGAGTTTATAGCTGGGGGACCATGCTATAAAAGAAAGCTGTGCAGGACTGAGATCTGTCGACCTGCTTCAGTCTGAGCCACCAGGAAGTATCACAACACACACACAAATCAAGTGACTTGTGTGGCGCATATGTATTCGGTGCTCCTTTGTAACAATATTTGTGTACAAATAAATAAATAAAAAACAAAAGTCGGCCCATCACGACTCTCTGGTTTGGGCCCGAGACATGGTGCAATTCAGTGACTGCAGACGTTACCAGACATGTCTCAAACCAAATCAATTGCGATCCTGCTGTAATCTCTTACATTCTTTATAAATTTGAGAGAAATTTCTTTCACTGGAAGAATTCCGAATTGTTTCGTTCGTATTGCTAAGTGAATTGTTTCCCCTACAATGTTCTTGTGGATTGCTTTGCCTATTTATTTCTTCTCCATTCTCTTCAAATATACTCAGTTTTCCCCACAATGTTATGTATACTTTGTGTGGCGCATTCTATTGATGTCAAATTGTGTGAGATTTTGTGCTTCAATAAAAAGATAAAGTCCCTTTATCATCGGTAACTTAGAACCTGACACATGTGCATCAGTTGTTAGGCCAGAGATGAAATTATCAAGAGAAATGCTGGAGTATTCGGTGTAGTAATGGTGTCAGTGGTATTAAGAAAATAGACATAAGGAATATTGTTTGGGAAGAAGAACTGGACTCATAGAATAAAGGATGCAAGATCGTTTTTAACCTCAAGATCTAGGGGAAGACAATAAGTGAATACATTTGCTTAATTGATACCGATTCTAAACGTGTCACCCGAAATCTCCAACCGTTATCGATAATAATCTCTTGGATCCTAACTAGGCAATTTACATTTACCGACATGACTCAATCCACACAGTCAATAACCTCATGAACTGATGTGCCCCCAAATGCCCTGGTACGGCCGAGAGTGGGGAGAGTCCGCCCTCCCTCTCAAAATGCTCTCGCATGGTCACGCGTATATAGCCTCTGCCAGGGAAGTCCTACTCACTGCCTTCACGTGGCGGGGTGTTGTTTACGAAAATGAGAGGACGAAAAGCGAATGTCCGGCGCTATAACCGGATCCCAAACCAATGGTGCACATGGGTTGGGCCGCAGTATCCTGCGGGAACAAATGGCGTATGAACCAATTGTTGGTCACCGGCTACCATGGGACTGCATCTCCTCACGATGCTCCACTGCCTTGTGGATCAGATCTTCAGGTCAAAGGCTCGGGGTGTGTCCCCCTAAGAAAACCACCTGCTTCGGTTTGGACACCCGGGCAGTATCACAGCCCTCACACATATCAAATGAGATCTGTGTGGCGCATATGTATTTGGTGCCTTCTTGTACCAATATTTATGTGTTAAAATAAATAAATAAAAACTGATGTCATATCTTAGCTTAGTTGCCCTTGGAGTTCTATAGCAAACATCGCGCATCGTGTTATCTAACGCTTCAGCTATAAAATTGTAACCGGGATAGGATAAACACCAATGTTTTCGAAATCATGGATACCATCGTATGTATACAAACTAGATTCTTCTCATTAAATATTTTCAATGCTTAGCACTTCAAAACAATGGGAGTTTACTGTCCAAGGAATGATCTTACTTGGTTTTACTCTTCTTCGAGCTGCATGTTCATCTTCAACCAGTTCTACAGTTAATAAATCAAGTGGACGTTTGTCAAAGTCACTATCAACTTCACCTTTTCAAACGTATGATACATTAAAATCACGTATTTTATGCTCTGGTTTAGATTTACTTCTGCATATTTTCAAGGTTAGTTATTTCGTATTTTTATGCTGCTACTCTTCTTTTATTCCTAGTATTACGCTACTCAGATGTTCAATTGTTTTACTAATAATATTTAGTCTTTGCATTACGTAAAATTGTTGTAGATTGGACACTAAGTAGACTTAATAATAAATTAGTATTATTGCTATCACTATCATTGTTGTAGTTGTTTCATTAACTAGGTTCCTGGTGAGTATTAAAGTTGTTACTTTGTAATTAAGACAACACAACCTTCAGCAACTGAGCTCCACCTACTTTAACGTTTCAGAATTTCACAAAAAGTAGTACTCGAGATCGAGTGTATAAACGCACGCCTGGTAAACGAATTTCACTACTATTGTTAATTCCAAGATCATCAAAGCATCCTTTAAAACAAAGAAGGATGGGATCACAATGAATACTACCCAGTGCTATGCACCCACTAATGATAGCCATGGATGCGAGGATCATATATATATATATATATATATATGTATATATATATATATATATATATATATATATATATATATATATAATTAAGTTTATCAACTTTTGCGTAGGATTAAATGATTTGCATCACCTTACCGTTTTGCATATATCATTATTGTCCTAACGTCCGACATATTACATGGTCGTTTACTTATAAATGATGATTTAGATAAGATTGCAACGTAAATTTATCGTCATAATCTTTTGTTAACCTCCCTTTCTTTATATCTAACAAACTTGGCCGTTTTTTTCGGGATATGTAAACTCAGCATTGTCCTTGTTCACGAGATGAAATCATTACAATAATTGCAAATATTATATGGTGTGAATCAAGTCGATCTATAGCTCTATATGCATTAGGTGAGCTCTATGTTACTGTTGTTAGTTATTTGTTAATCAGTTTTAAGATATTGTTTTAATTATGTCGATTTTTCTACTTTTTTAATTCTTAACTAGGCTGAAATAATTTTTGTAGATTGTATTTTCCATAGATTGATCTCAGTTGGGGTACCATCAAAAATCATAAAGCTTTGGTCGGCTATTTCACCCTAACATAAGGCGCCTAAGCAATCGCTATTCACAGCCACGCCAGTGATCGAACCTCAGGCGTTTAGGTCTTTCTAGGGACGCTTTACTATTAGAACTATTAGGTCATTCTCTATTGGCACAATATTAACTTCAGTCTATTAACAACATAACTGACAGTCATCCTATGCTACTAGTGTTAAATGTCTCACGTCAGACGTGTTTGAACTTTGCTATTTATGACTTTTTCTAAGTATTAATTCGTCCGCTATAAATGCATCCCGACCCCGCTAACTAGAGGCAGAAGTCCAGGTTCGGATGAAGGAAAGTATGTTTCATAAGCAGCCAAAAGCCCGAACAACAAGCACACAACTCAAGCGTATATATACAGCACAATAATGTCCTTGGAAAACGTCAAAATTGTAACATCAAAAGAGGGAACGAACCAATGGCATTTAAGGTCCTGCCAAATGGGAAATATAATATGAAAGTGAAAATGGGCGCTTTTGGCACAAAAATCATAAATTCAAATTTCCAAAATAAAATTACAAAAATAAGACGTTTACCAAGTGATTTCTGGGGATCTGGCACCCCCGACATTCACATAGTGTTCTTGAGCAGTAGGTCGGACAAGTATATATTCCGTAATCTCACCCTATTTATGACACACATATGGGCCTAAAAAACATTAGTGAGAAATACTGAAATTTAAGACAATGTAGATTATCCTTCATTGAAGCGTATGAATTAAAGTCGTACTATTTCTCTCAAAAATCAACTATCCATACTGTCTTGTTAAACAGTTTACTTTTGATTGTATTAAATCTTTCAAAAAATCGTCGTTTCGTCTTCTACTCTTCTAGATCTTCTAAGTAATTTGGTCGCTGTATTCCCTTTGGAGGTGGCAATTCGAGCTAATCGTTTAGATTCAATCATTGATTCAATCGGGCTAATACCATTATCAATTTCAATTGCATTAGTACACGCTTTATTACCATTGATACGTGCTGGTAGTTTATTAGAAATAGGATATAATGTCGATAGTGAAAAAAGTGACAATCCGTTTGATCAAGTTCGTATGCGGTTAATAAGTAATTTGTGCAAAGCTGCTCAATCACCAAGGATACCTAGTCGATGCACAGCGGTTGCTTGTTTAATACTTCTATTAAAGCATTTAAAAGTGAGTTGTATATCATAAAATACAATTCTGTTTTTTATTTGAGAATAAAATAGCTTAAATTATTTTTTGTAATTGTTGAATTATCTTTCATCAACCTCAGAATTCTCAAAGGAAAGGGGAATAGATATCTGTAGGAACTTGCTCCATGAGGTTAGGTATACTAATTTATTCCGTTTAAAAATCAGGTTTTATATGTATTTTTAGTACTCATTCAGTTGTACTTTATGTTGTGATAAATATTATTTACATAAATGGAAATATCAACACAAGTGTAGAATTAACGCATCACTCTTCAAACGAAGATATATTATCCTCCTAATAACTGTTGACCCATCCCCAAACTATTGAGATGAAACAAATTTAAAGGCTTATTCCCTACTACAGTTGATAATGACATAGGGGAAAACATGTGTTTATTTATATATGTTTTCTATGTATCCTTAGACATCAGCTATTCAAAATGCGAGTGTCGTTAGGTCTAATTGAATGATACGCGGTTAGTGTTAAATTTTAGAGTGACGGTTATCTAAACATCCTTTCTTTTGTTGATTGTGGTTGAATGTTCGGCAGATAATAAATTTTCCTACACTTCGTAACTGTCCACTTTAATCATTATTAAAAAATGACCAAATGTCCTCTAGCATTGATACAATCAAACGCCGAAGAGTTGATCATTTGTTTTTGTTTGTTTAAATAAATAAATCCCTCTTATAATCCATTATTTTGATTTAAATCATTTATTAAACATACAAATATATATTCAGCTTTATCTTTGCTAAGCATATTTAATGTCTGTTTGACTCCAGTATGATCAGACGATAGTTATATTAATGAAATATCTATCTCACATATCTGCGTATACATTCTGTCGTTATAAAACGTTTAGAACAATCGGATATCAAAACTCAGGCATAAATGTTTTGGGGTACATGAATTTTATACATTCGCTAATGCGAATGGACAATAATGGGATAGGAAGCGGGGAATACAAATGTCCGTGCTCAATAAGTAATGGGTGACCCAGTTTTTTTAGTTATGATATATGCAAGTAGATATATAGACACCAACGTACATTGTACACACCCCCAAGGTCATATACTAAGAAGATTCAAGTAATTCGCCCTCCAAAATGTTAGGATAAATGACATAAACTCTTAATAATACAAATTATTTATTTATTTAAACCCAAGCATTAGTACAAGGAGGCACCAAATATATATGCGCCGCACCTCGTCATTCGATTTGTGTGGGCGCTGGGACACTGCCCGGACGCCCAAACCGAAACTGTGATTTTCTTAGGGGGCTACTTCAGTGGTCTTGAGTGCTGTTAGAGGTATGAGGGCGGTTATCACTTCCCGGTCACCCACGCCGTGGAAGGGTTCTTCTGTAGGTACCTGAAAAGGAAATTGGATTAGAGGTGGTCATAGTGACCTGAGAGCGTGACCGCAGTGCCCAAGGGACAGCTGCTTGAGGTCGGTCACGAACGACCTTTTTATGAGTAGTTTTTGTGTTAGCTCCGTACTTGTTGAGACCTTATTGCCGGAGACGGATATCCATGGGACAAGGCGATGTGTGCATTTTTAGGGTCGACCTTTTCTAACCCCACCCCTCCTTATGGGAAGGCAGCATCGCTGTTATGCTGGTTGTCTGAAGGAAACACCTTACTGTTGTCACACCTCTGTTACTTTTAGTCTTACCGCTCTTCAACCGACCTGTCCGGCATGGTAGGACCTTGAGGAACGGTTGTTCCAGCCAGTATAGCTTAGTTGCTTCATCACGATAGACAAGCCCGACCACCACGTCAAGGTAGCAACAACGGTCGGGAAAGGAGGCCACTTCCCGAACCTTTGACCTAGAGGTCTAATCCACAAGGTAGTAGAGCAACGTCGGGAGGTGAAGTCCCATGGTAGCTGGTGACCAACAAAAGGTTCATACGCCACTGGTACCTTCAGGATTTTGGAGTCCATGTGTACCACTGGCTGTGAATCAGGGTTTTCCGACTTCCTTAGGTGGGTCCTCCATATTCACCGACCCAGTCAAAGCTCTGGACATTCGGTTTTCGTTTTCTCAATTTTGTAAATAACACCCTCACAACTTAAAGGCAGTGAGTAGGACTTCCATGACAGTGCCTGTATACTTGTGGCCATGTGAGAGCATTTGGAGATGAAAAACTGACTCTCCCCACCCTCGACCGTATCAAGGCATTTAGAGGCCAGCAATACTAATTACTACAAGTATTATACAACCGCTTAAACAAATGTAAGTGGAAAGTGAGTGCTTAAACCTGTGACTTTATTGGTTGGAGCAAGTAATTTAGTCACTTATTACCTGTCCCATTAGAATATTCAGATAGGGTCATTTACTATAAAATTTTGAAATACCTGTTTGCCTTTCACGTTAGAGTGGAGTCTCAATGCTATAAGGATGAAAAAGATACGTGTGTTTTGTTAGACACTTCTGTTCCTGACTGTTGAAGAATGTGTCTTTAAGTCCGGCTTTTCATCACGTGATTTATCCGTCGATCGAAATACGACTTATACAATCTTCACACTGCGCTACACCAATGACTGATCGGTATGAGCAGCCTAGCGTCCTTGTTAATCCTATGTTCGTTTAGCCCGTCCAGTTGAGTCCAGAACACCAATACCAGCTCCCACTATGCGATTGGTTTATTTCGAACATACTTGGTTTATATATCAGACAAGCAGACTGCATCACACTATAAAATAGGAAATAACATTTATACACAATAAAGCCAAAATGTGGCTGTTAACGTGGGAGACGGTAATTAATAAACTGAACATAATCTAGGAACAGTATATCGTATAATAATAATTACATTACTTACGCCTGTTGCTCCTCGCGAAGGAGCATAGGCCGCTCACCAGCATTCTCCATCCAACCCTGTCCCAAGCAATCCTCTTTAGCTCTTTCCAGTTCTTATTCATCCTTTTCATATCCGCTTCTATTTCCCGACGTAATGTGTTCTTTGGCCTTCCTCTTTTCCTCTTCCCTTCAGGATTCCAAGTTAGGACTTGCCTCGTAATGCAGTTTGATGATTTCCACAATGTATGTCCTATCCATTTCCATCGTCTTTTCCTAATTTCCTCTTCCGCTGGAAGCTGGTTGGTTCTCTCCTACAGAAGGCTGTTGCTAATGGTATCCGGCCAATGAATGTTGAGTATCTTGCGTAGACAGCTATTGATAAATACTTGTACCTTCTTGATGGTGGTTGTTGTAGTTCTCCACGTTTCAGCTCCATACAGTAGATCTGTCTTGACGTTCGTATTGAAGATTCTGACTGTGATGATATTGGTTGAAAGTTGTTTTGAGTTCCATATGTTTTTTTAATTGAGGGAATGCTGTCCTTGCTTTGCTAAACCTCGCCTTTACGTCTGCATCTGAACCTCCTTGTTTATCGACGATGCTTCCCAGGTATGTGAAGGATTCCAAATCTTCCAGAGTTTTGCCATCAAGTGTGATTGGATTGCTGTTCTCCGTGTTGTATTTGAGGACCTTCGTTTTCCCTTTGTGTATTTTGAGGCCTACTGATGCAGAGACTGCTGCTATGCTGGCTGTCTTTATCTGCATTTGTTCGTGTGTATTGGATAGAAGGGTTATGTCATCTGCGAAGTCCAAATCGTCTAATTGGTTCTGAGCTGTTTCATTGTATGCCTTGTTTTCCCTCAGATGTCGAGGTCTTCATAATCCAGTCGACCACCAGAAGAAAGAGGAAGAGAGAGAGAAGACAGCCTTGTCTGACTCCGGTCCTTACTTGGAATGCGTCTGTCAGCTGTCCTCCATGCACTACTTTGCACTGTAGTCCGTCGTATGAGTTCCGGATAATGTTGACAATCTTCTCAGGAACTCCGTAGTGTCGAAGAAGTTTCCATAACGTTATCCTATCTACACTGTCGAATGCCTTCTCATAATCAATGAAGTTGATGTACAGTGACGAGTTCCACTCAATTGATTGTTCGACGATGATCCGTAGTGTCGCAATTTGGTCTGTGCACGACCGGTCCTTACGGAATCCAGCTTGTTGATCTCGAAGTTGAGCGTCTACTGCGTCTTTCATCCTGTTCAGTATTACTGTGTTGAAGACGTTTCCTGGTATTGACAGTAGTGTAATGTCTCTGTAGTTTTCACACTTGCTCAAGTCTCCTTTCTTTGGAATCTTGATGAGGTGTCCTTCTTTCCAATCCATCGGTACTTGTTGCTCCTCCCAAATCTTCTTGAATAGAAGATGAAGCATGTTCGTAGTTACTTCGACGTCTGACTTCAGTGCTTCAGCTGGTATATTGTCGGGTCCTGCTGCTTTCCCGCTCTTGATTTGTCTGATGGCCATTCTGATTTCTTCGGTCGTTGGTGGATTGACATCTATAGGAAGATCTGTGTGTACTCCTTCGATGTCCGGTGGATTCATTGGCACCGGCCTATTCAGGAGTTCCTCTAAGTACTCTGCCCATCTGTTCCTCTGTTGTTGAATCTCAGTAATTGGTCTTCCTTCTTTGTCTTTGACTGATCTCTCTGGTTTACTATATTTCCCTGCTAGCTTCTTCGTTGTATCGTAAAGCTGTTTCATATTTCCTTCTCTTGCAGCTTTCTCCGCTGTCGTTGCTAGTTGTTCCACGTATTTCTGCTTGTCGGCTCTAATGCTCTTCTTCACTTTCTTGTTTGCTTCTATGTACTCTGCTTGTGCTTGGACTTTCTCTGCTCTTGTTCGACTGTTGTTAATTGCTGTCTTCTTGTTCTTTCTTTCTTTGATCCTGTCCAGTGTTTCTGTAGAGATCCATTCCTTGTGATGATGCTTCTTGGGGCCCAGAACCTCTTGACACGTTGAAGTTAATGTTTCTTTGATGCCTTTCCAGCTATCCTCCATAGTAGTTTCTTCTTCCTTCAGTAGATCCTGTAAGGCTTGGAACCTGTTGTTGAGAGCTATCTTGAATTCATTGAGTTTGTCAGTATCTCGAAGGAAGGCTGTATTGAACCTTTGTGGTGCTGTTTGTCCAGTTGTCCAGTTCTTCTTTAGCTTCAGTTTCAATTTGGCTACAACCAGGTGGTGATCTGAAGCTATATCCGCTCCTCTCCTGGTTTTTACATCTTCCATTATCCTTGGGAACTTTTTATTGATGCAAATATGATCTGTCTGGTTCTCTGTGGTGTGGTCCGGTGAGATCTATGTAGCTTTGTTTATACGTTTGTGTGGAGATATTGTGCCGCCTATGACTAATTTTTTGAATGCACACAGATTTACAAATCTTTCCCCGTTTTCGTTCTTCTCTACCAGTTCATGCAGTCCCATGATATCTTCATATCCGGTGTTGTCCATTCCGACTTTGGTGTTTAGATCTCCCATCAGAATGGTGAGGTTCTTTCTTGGACACTTCTCTATGATTGATCGCAGCCTCTCATAGAATTGATCTTTAACGTCGTCGTTGCTATCATTTGTGGGTGCATAACATTGGATAATGTTTTGAATGATGCTTTGATGATTCTGGATCCGTGAGATTCCCATCCTACAAGTGCATTTCGTGCTACTTTGGACAGCATTAGAGCAACTTACTGAGTGTGTGAAATATTTTCCTCTTCGTGACCGGAGTATAACAGCATCTTTCCCGTATTTAGCCTTTGTTTTCCAGCTTGGGTCCAATGGGTTTCGCTGATTCCCAGAACTGCCAAGTTGTATCTCCTCATTTCCGTTGCTATTTGACTGGTCTTTCCGGTCTCCCACATTGTCCGGACGTTCCATGTACCTATAAAAATTGTTGCTCTGGTTGTTAGAAGGGGCATCGGCCTCGTGGCTTTCGAAGGAACTCGGCCTTCACCATGAGGCGTCATATTTCTTCTAAATGAAAACCTTCTAACTCCCAGGACAGAGTTAAAATGTTTTGAGTTATTTTTTGTGGTTAGCGTTTTTTTAGCGAATTAGTTTACTACGGGATGGGAACGATAAGCCAATGCGCAACCCTCCTCCTTTACCCGGGCTTGGGAGCGGCAGTAACTCTAGAAGAGCTACAGGCGGAGTTGTATAATAATAGTCTATTGGTCAAAATGAAGCTTTTGATAAGGGCAATATAGATATACATAATCTAGTTACTGAACGGTTATGCAATAAGAATATATATATTGTCCAGTTACTTAATAATTATCCAATAAGAATCTATGTAATAATAGTTCATAAGTAATTCTTGACAGTTACCATTCATATCTTCTTCGTTAGGATATAACACCAATGTTTAATCAATGTGCATCTCAGCATGTTGTATTGGAATAGAAATAGGATAGAAAAAGCTTTATGGAATGGTCATACTATAATAACATCGATCTATTACTATCGGCTGTATGGTAATTGGAAGAAACTGACAGATTATTGGGATAAGTTCTGACATGATGGTAAAACGTGTTCTCCAAATGTTATCATTCACACTATTACTACCGTTAATGTTTTGCTTGCTTTTGAAATGAAAGCTCAAATTCTTTTTGTCTAGGTGCCAGTATCAGCATTTCGTTCAGCGTCACAACGTTCTTCATCATCAAGTTCACTATCACAACCGTTTGTTTATTCACAATCTCAAGCAACACAAAGAAATCCATTAGTGTTATTTAGTCAGTTACAATCGACACAGGTAAATTATTTTAATTATTAGTTACCTTACTGTGTAATTATGATGTGAATTTTTCATTTTTAAATATTACTAAATATCGTAAATAATTAAGGATCATTAATATTTGAGCTAGAAACAGATGTTTTGTAATTTATACGCTTCAGAGCTGCTCACTGAGGTGAGCTTGAGTGCTGTTAAAGATATGAAGACAATTGTCACTTCGTGGTTGCCCTCACCATGGAAGGATACTTCTTTAGATATTTGTAAGTAAAACTGGATTACTGGTGGTCTTAGATTCGTGGGGAAGTAACTCCATGATCTAAAAGACAACTATATGAGGTCGGTCACACATGGCCTTTTTGTTGGTGGTTTTAGATGTGTTAAATCCGTATTTCAAAAGATCTTACTGTCAGAGATGAAAATCCGTCGCGTAAAATGAAATGTGCTATTTTTAAAGTCGATCACTTTCTAACCCTTTTTTTTGAGAAGACAGCATTTTTGGAGATTCTGGTTGTCTAAGAGGAAACATCTTATTGCCTTCACACTTCGATACAGTTGGCATTACGTCTTCACCTTTGGACCATGGGTTTACTACATTTAGTTTTTGATCTATTCAACTAACCTGGGTGGTATAGTAGAATCTAAAGAACCAAATCTCCCAGCCAATATAGCTTGACTGGGTCACCACGATGCACAAGCCCAACCATCGCGTCAAGATAGCAGAATAGTCGTGTAAGTTCGTCCAGTTGTTTGAGGTCGTATTTCTAAATGACTATGCTCAAAGAGTTTAATTGTGTAACCAAACTCGGTCCCGAATAAGCAAGGACGATAATATTTTCAGAATATATAGTTGGATGCGTCGGTAGAAATAAATAGCTTCCTTGTGCTAGTTTTGCGGTTTTTGTTATCGCACCTTAATACAGGAGAGAAATTGTATTTCTAAAATCTAAGTATTTATTGGTGCATCTAAATTGTCTATCTAGTGCCACCTACCACCATGACTCACGTCAAAAGTTAGTGACTTCAAGCACTGATGCCACGTTTTGGTTTGGCCACCCCTAACTTTCTTCCAATCATGCCTAACACCGGTTAGCGTTGCGCGCCGTGGTAATCGGTGTTTAGGCATACGCAGCACGTGGCCCAACCATCTCAGTCGATGAAGATTCACAACCTCATCAACTGATTTACCATCATTCCCTAACACTCTACGTCTAACATCACTATTACTTACCTGGTGATCCCAGTAGATACCAGCAATATTTCTAAGACATATGTGGTCAAATACTAGTAACTTACGAATATCTTCTACTCTTAAAGGCCATGTTTCGCAGCCGTATAGTAGAACAGAACGAACTGCCGCGCAGTATACTCGTCCCTTAATTGGTAGACGGATATCTCGCCTTCGCCATAGATGACGTAAGTTGGCAAAAGCCAAACGAGCTTTTCGAATCCATGCTGAGATTTCATCAGACACCAACCAATTAGGGCTGATCAGACTTCCAAGATAAGTAAAGTTGTCAACGCGTTCGACTACTTCACTCCTTATCATTAGTTCAGGTGTTGACGCAGACCAGTCCTGAAGCAACAACTTGCATTTAGAGGGAGAGAAGCGCATCCAAACATTCTGGCATTGTTGCTCAGTGCTACCAAAAGACTGTATTTCATCAACGTCTTCACCAAACAGGACTATGTCATCTGCGTATTCTAAGTCGATAAGTGGACCTCCTGGTAGGAGATCAATGCCGGAGAATTCAGTCGATGAGAGCGTTATTTCCATCAGTAGATCTATGATGAAGTTGAACAAAAATGGAGAAAGTGGACAGCCTTGACGAACACCACTTGAGGTTGCAAAATTAGGTGACAGTTCGCCATAATCTCTGACTCGACTAGTAATGTTTGAGTAAAGAGCCTTCACAAGGTTCATGTACTTCTGAGATACGCCGTTCAATGGTAGACACTGTCAAAGAACCTCTCGGTCTACACAGTTAAACGGTGCTTTTAGGTCAATAAAAACTATCATTGTCGGACGTTTATAAGCATGCCTGTTTTCTAGAATCTGACGAATGGTGAATATGTGGTCGGTGCAGCCCCGACCAGGTTTGTATCCATCCTGGTTTTCTCGTGTTTGCAGTTCACCAATCTTTGTTATGCGCCCGATTATTATTGAGGCTAGTATTTTAGTTGACATATTAGTCAAACTAGTCCCTATATGGTTATCTCAGGATGATTTCGATCTCTCCTTATATATTGGGACCCTTAACTACTGCTGACCTTGAATGCGATTTCGCAAACTCACTCGCTCAATAGTCACAATAGAAAATCAGACAGCGGACAGATAACTAAGTTCAGTTCACTTTTGAGGGTGAATACTTTTGCCAGATTGATCGGGTTGTTATGGGTAGTCCGTTAGGACCATTATTAGCAGATGTGTTCATGGCACATGTTGACAATCTGGCTGATGACCTAATCGAAAACATGTCACTCTATAAGAGATATGTGGACGATATCTTAGTTTTATGTGAAAGAAATGAGGAAATGTGGTGTTTGTTGAATAAATTTAACACTGTCCAAAACCATATCAGTCTCTCATGTGAAGAGGAGAAGAACGATCAGCTTCCCTTCCTAGATATACTTCCGAGTAGACGAGAAGATGGCTCAATCAAGCAATCCATTTTCAGAAAACCAACGTGGACAGGTCAATACCTTACTTATTATAGTTATTGCCCCGTGCAATACAAACGGGGTTTGATAAGGTGCCTATTCAACAGGCTTGATCGTATTTATACAAATGACGCCATTGATGATAATGTCAGGTTGCTAAATAAAACATTAATGGAAAATGGCTATCCTCTGAAATTCATAAATATAGATGGAAAGTTCATAACACAGTGAGACCTACTGTGGCCTTGTTAGAGGAAAAGCCTGTCTACATCACCTTATCATTTAGAGGTGATTCAAATAGCCTTTTATTGAAACAAAGGCTTAAATCACTCATCAACCAAACGTATTGCTCAGCAAAGGTCATTATCAAAGAAAGAACAAGGTACATGCTTCATCCAAAACCTAAAAGACATGAAAACGATTGTGTCACATCCCACTGTGTTTACCAATTTAAATGTGTGTGTGGTCACACATACATAGAGAGGAGCAATCCTGATCCCAAAATTAGGGTGTGTGAACATGTACCAAAATGGTTGCAGAAACAAATAGAATCAAGTGACCCAATAAGAGTAGAGGATAGACATCCATCATCCTCCATTGCTAAACATATAATCGAAACAGGCCATAAGATTGATCTTAACTCGGATTTTGTGGTGTTGTATAAAAGTGTAAAACGGCGTATATTAAGTTCACTTGGTGTTGTTTTACTTGTATTTTCCCATTGTTATTTAGGACTGCAATTGATCAGTCTCATGTTGGTATATGTGCATCCTGTGAGGATCGCCTCGATATAACCTTAAGTCACAAGCTTTTTAAGCAAAGATGGATAGTGGCTAGCAGTGGAATCCACAACGCGCGTTTCGTCCTATTTGGGACTCGTCAGCTGGATGTACCTGCATCTGAGTTGATGTTCACTCCTGGACTCGAACCCAGTACCGTTCGCTTCAAACGCCATTGTGTTATCCACTTAGCTACTGTGGTTTATTGAAGCTTTAGCCATACGAAAATTCAAGCCTCCTTTGTGTATTCAAAAACAGTTTGTTCTCACCTTAAACCCACCCTGGTAATATTGGCTTATTATTGTCCAGAGTGATTAGGTTTCAAACTGTGTTCACATTATTATTATTACTCTTATTATTATTATCCTTGTCTCACTCTCAACCTCTAACACAAATATTTTCATCTACCTGTTTATCTTTGATACTTTTCTCTTTTTGTTTCTCTCTACCTATTTGGTGTTCTCTTTTAGATTGCTCAACAAGCTGTCTTATTACCATGTGATATTGTACAAAATGAAGTTTTGTGCACAGAAATAATCAGCATACTTCATCGTATTATATTTTCAGCATTTTTTCGTTCTCAACCTGGTAGTCTATTAGCAGATCCAGAGAATATCATTAAGTCTAATATATACTGGGTAAGTTTCGTACGCTAATTATTTTAGTGAGTTAGATTTCAATATTATTCACTAACAAAGAATGTCATTATTGATGGGTCTTAAAATAAAATTTTAATTTTGAACAGACTTTTAATTTAACTGTATTTCAAGTCACTTGAGTGCAAAAACTAAAGCTGAATTGCGGTGTTATACTTTATCAATCACTAAGAATCTAGTTCGGTTTAGTAACGTTGACAGCCGTAAGCGACTGGATAGAGCACATAAAGTTGTTTCTAGTCGAAAACATCTATGGATATGAACAAGCAGCCTATTAGTTAAAACACTCATATCTCAAACAATAGGTCCGAACCCATCTCCAATTACCTAGGCTTGGCTAATCGAGTAGTATCACTATCCGACATACAACAGTACGACTTATAAAGTCGAAACGTCTCCCCAATATAGTACTTGTCAACTTGTAGAGTCTTTTCAGTTAAAAGGTAGTCCTTGATGCTCTTATCAATCTTTAAAGTCGCCAAGTGCTGAAGATATCGGTAGATTTCAATTGTTGGAAACGGATGGTGATATTACTGAAAATCAGTCACAATTGTCCAGATGTATTTACTTTAAATCGCAATCTTCAAAAATCCTGAACATTTTATCACCCCCCACTTATTGCTATGTCTAACTACTACATACTGTTTTAATCTTCAGTGAGTTCGAACTCTCCATTATTATTACACAGATCAGCGACTATCTGAGTACAATAGCTAAGTGGATAATGCGATTGCGTTTAAAGCAAACGGCACTGAGTTCGAGTCTCTGAGTGTACATCAGCTCTGGGATCCAAATGTATCCAATTAGCAGGTCCCAAATAAGACGATGCGCACATCCTGAATCTTACTGTTGGCCATTATCCATCTCTGCTTAAAAATTATCGTAACTTAGTGGCGATATCCACACAATAGGCACAAGATCCACATACACCAAGAGAGACTGATCAATTGAAGTCCTAAACATCAATGGGCAGATTCCAACAATTAATACATACTATTCCGAAAGTTCTCAATCCATTGATGTTATGCTTGTGTGACTGTCATAAATATTGTCTAAGATCATTAAATTTTTAACATACATACCAGTCATTTATTACCATATTTCGAAGTACGTAGATAAATGACTATCGTACTATATTTCGCGAATATACTGAGGCTAGAAATATGTACTGTTGAACGCTAAATCAGTCGTTTTAATGATAAAGTACTCACCTCACTTTGGACCCACCTACTAGGTATTAATTGGTTTATCGCTTGTTCTTTTTTTTAAAAATAAATTATTCTAAAACTATTTAAGGAACCACATTATCTTTCATTTGATTTTGATACGTGACGTCCTTATATACTTTACGAATTGACTTTTATAAATTGTATATTGCATTAATAATGTTACTGGTTTGTAAACAAATCTTTTGTTTGAATTTGGGATTTTATAAATGACACAATCGTTTGTTCTGAGTTCTTGAGCACACTAAATACTTCGTTCAATTCGTATATTGCACCAATATTCCTAGTCAAGTTTATCGTTCATATAAATTAGATTTTAAAGGATTCAATTGTTCGGTTTGAAGTTATTTTAAAAAAAATCATAAATTGATAAAAGTCGGTCAGCTGCAATGTGGAACCTGTACGTATGTACATCGGTTCAAGTTACCATAACCCATTAGCACAGAGAGATAAAATTTTCAGACCAAATCCTAGAATAGTAGAAGTATTAACAGTTTCAGTGGTAACAGGATAGACTAGGCATCAAAGATACGATTCTTAAAAACGTAAATTAGTGAGATAAAAAGATTTTGGAGCTTAGAATTTCCGAGAAGGTAAAGAGTAGTGTTTTATCCAAAAAAGATTGAACAAATAGCAACTTCCGTGAAATATTCATAGACTATTATCATATGCATTCTTATTGTAACTATATATATCTTTCATCATACACTTTCATTTGACCTATTGACCACTATTATATGATCTATCATTCCTAATTTATTCTCAATCCATTTGTTACTATCTCTCATACTCACAGCCATTTTCGGCTTTCTATTGTATGATAATTATTTTTCATTCCATGGTGTGATGCGGTCTGGTCTGTTTGTATATAAACTACACATGTCTGAAATATATTATCCATATAGTGTAGGTGAATATTGTATTCTATGCTCAATAGGCAGGACTAGGCGAGAAACAACTACATCAAAAACCACTAAGAATTCCGAGTTGTCTCATGGCTGCTAGTGCTGGTTGACGTGTCATTGGTTTAGAACCGGGACACAAGGTCTCAAAAGTCGATATTCTGATTGGCGATTTTTGTCGCGTGATATCTGACAAGGGCACAAGACATAACAAATGTCCGTGACAAATTAATATCAGGTGGAAAACTATTGAAAACTAAGAAACACTAAGCAACTACTCTTTGACTCTCAACCCTTTCTATCTGGTATCAGTCAGTAACCGAATCTAACATTTGTGTAATTATTGTTATCGTTGTAGGGATGTTTCAAATAACACCAATTTCTGATCATATTATATTACGTTTTGTTCATCTATTAGCTTTCTTTCAGTCTACCAATTTTCTTAAAAACAACTTGATTTTTTCTCTTCTCAGGGTCTATGCGAAGTTGTTACACGTAATCGAGGTCTGTGTGAACCTGTATTAAATTTATACTTACGTCTTCTTACTGGTTGTTTAGCTCCGGATTTTCTGAAAACATTGAAACGGTCTAGTGTACAAAATTCACTGAATATACTACCTACACAAATGAATCCGACAAATGTTGATTTTATTCCTAGTCCACCATTTATTTTAAATAAATTAATTGATCACAATTCTGTCGGTAATGAAATTCTGCGTACTGAACATCCCGTAAGTGGCCAATACACAAACAAAATCAGTGACTTTAATAGTTTTTGTAGCACAAAGGATTGGTGAAATTAATTAATGAACGGCAATCACTTTTTTATGTAAATTATTTTTCTATTCATGTTTTGTTCTCTGAGCTATATTGTTTAATTATGTGTCTTTAATTGTTGTGGATATTATCACCAGCGTCCGCTGCATATAAAAGGGAACCTCGTAATTATTCTACAAATGTTAAATCATTTTTTCTGATGGTGTTGTTTCTATTCGATTGTCTTCGTAGATTTTGTTGTTTTAATTTGTTCTTGCATCCATTTTGATCGCCTTTCATGTTGATTGATTGACTTCTGTATAGGTTGATAAATTGGTTCTTTGTTGATGTATCTACTTATTGCAGATTGATACGAATATCATACTAGTAAAACTTCTTTGTGAGTTTCCCTGATTTTCGGATTTCGGGGTTTTTACAGTCGAATTTCATGTCCAAAGTTGTTCACGTGCATTGATATCGGTGGTAACATGAAATATTATCTCACTACTAGTTTATATTAATATATTGCATATGTGAAGTTATATTCAAACGTTTGTTTTTGAAATTTCAACTATGTAGAATTCTATACAGTACTGTCAACTAGTTGATGTGAAATCCATTCAATCATAGTAAACTGAAGCTGGCAATAATTAAGCCCAATTATTCAGCGGTGGCGTAATGGTTATAACAACACACTTCAATTTTTTCCAGTTGAATACTATCATTGTCACTCTCGCACACACAATAACTACATACTTGTTTAATGAGCTTAGTTACTTTGGTCACTAACTTTGCCTGAAAGGTGATAAAATTGACCCCGAGGTTTATCAAAAGATTATAGAGAGTAGGTGAATTCTGATTTACTATAGCTTGGCCTATCTGTTGTGTCTGGGTGGTTGCTGCTGATATATCCGTGTATCATCACTCTATTGGGTTCGCCCTCTTACTGCTTTACTTGACAATCGGTAACTACTACAATTGTTAGGACAGAAAATAAGAACTTGAAAGATTGGTACAATGAAGAATAATTGACTCCGATAAAAACACTCCCAAACGAATCCTAAAATCATATTGCCATTAGACCGAAATACAATCATTTATATGCTAATTTTTACACAATAATATCAGATATAGTCTCGTAAAAACACACTGAATATAGTTCATCTGAATTGATTCTCGAAATATAGTTGTCACGCTAAACTAGGTTCATATCTGTTACCCTGCCCAGAATTCATAAAGAATTGATACAAAAAATAATGTCTTCTTTTTATCCCGTCATATTGCTCTCATCTGTTTACAAATACATGTTTATTTGTCTGATTAACTAGCAACAAGACATAAACGACACCAACTGTATTGATTCAAATTGCAAGGTGGAACGTTGTTCACTGTACAATTGAATACCGGATTTGTTTACCTTGATTACAACTTACTGAAAACTCGGGTAGGGGATTTTACAAATCGAATAATTGATTGTTTTCACACAATTCAAAAATGTGTGGTTCTCAAAGTCAATAAGATGCTAATGAATTAACATGTCGCCAGCCGATTGCAGTAAATATAATCCGGCTGCATTTCATAACTGATTAAGGATTTTATCGAGCAACTATTAAAAACCAGGAAGCATTGGATAGTTGTTTCGTTCCAGTACGGGACTCTTCAAGAGTGCTTGAACCCGGGACCTTTAGTCTCGCGTATGGATGTTCAGCGTCTACACCACTTACCCGGGATCCAATGGTGCACAAATCTAACTCCAATCAATCCATGATACTTCATTATCACCTTCCATTGTCTTCGGTGATTATCTTTCTCACAGCCAACATGGTTGAAGTCCACATGTCATGAGTTATTTTTAAAACTCCAGAGATTTCCTCTCAAAGCTAGTCACGTGATGATTGTCAGTATAAGGGTTGTGGAGATTGTTGAATTTTATTGAGATTCCGAACCACTGTTGTGTTACGAATTTTCACTATAACCAAACACTATTGAATAAAGCGAGTGGTATTTTTATTATTGGTAGTATTTATTTTTATTTGATATCTTTGTTGATTTCGACAATCCATATAGTTATCGTCTCGTAATCATGTTTGTTTCCCTTTTCCTCACTATTCTTTTTAGGATATTTTAATTTGGTGTCTACAACTAATTTTGACTTTACCAATATTTAATTTGTCCTGGAAGCGGTTGCATTCTCATGAGACTTCTAATAGTGAAAGTGCATTATCACAAATTTCTTCTGATTTATCTAACGAAACTGCTAGTCAGTTTACACAATCCACATTAGATAATTCGATACAATGCGGTCGTTTGGTTACTTATCCTTTATTCTCGAAAGCGGTTAATTTACTGATTTCTATATCAGACTCACTGCGTCTTTTGTCAAAAGAAGATTTTGGACTGGTAATAACACTACTCTCTCTTTATATATATATATATATATATATATATATATATATATATATATATATATATATATATATATATATATATATATTGGGTGTTTGTATAAGGCCATTTTATTATAGGTCTGTTGAGTTTCAAGGAAAAGATCCTTATTTTCAAACAACTGTTGTATGCTTTTCCAGCAAAATGCATTGTCTTTTTGCAATCTTTGTGGTGATGGTTCAGGATTTAAAAATGGTTCAATACTCTGTCTGTCCAATTTTAGGTTACGGGTTTTATACTTTGACTCTGGGCTAAAACTGGGTAGTTTTACATTGGTACGTGTTTGCTTCACATGCCGCGTTTTGTTTAAATAATGTCTTCAAGGATAAGGGATAAATAGTTCATTTAATAAACACAATAACTACCCAAGATAAAGGAATTTCAGAGTTTTTCCATATGTCGTGCGGCGATAACTCATCAAAAGAGTAAAACTTTTTAAGTAGATCAAACTATTCATCGTGGTCTGTGAAGACTACAAGGGTTATCTGAAGCCAAGATAGTTGTCGACTTCCCATTTTAATCGAAACGTTTAATACCACTTGCACTTGCCCACTGTTGATTCACTGTCTGAATTATCCCTAACGGGTGAAACTAGGGAAAATCTGTGTTAATGACCATAATAAAATATTTAGAGCTGATAATGACATGGAAACCAAAGGGTCAAAATTCTAAGAAGTTCTGAAAATGTTTTAAACTATGGAAATAAAGATAAGACGAATGTTTGACCACAAATAAGCAATATTTTTAGAGAAACACGATTTCTGTACCTTAAAGTTTGAGAAATAAGTTCTCCATGTATGTATAGAGCAGACGATATACTGTATTACAGTATAGTTAGTTTGACTCAGAAGTGTAGGACGTTAAAGTTTCTATTAATTTATTTAAACATATAAACATTGGTACAAAGAGGCACCAAAATTATGTGCGTCGCACTTTGTCTTTCGATTTGTGTGATGGCTGAAATACTATTTGGTTTTCTTATAGGGCCGCACCCGGAGCCTTTGACCTGAAGCTCTAATCTATAAGGCAGTGGAACAACGTTAGAAGATGTAGTCTCATGGTGGTCAGTGACCACCAATAGGTTCTTACTTCATATGTTCCCTAAGGATCCTTGAACCCATGTACATCACTGGTTTGTAATCAGGGTTTTCTAAAACCCCTAGGTGGGTCCTCTATATCCATTCACCTGGCTAAAGCTCCGGACATTCGATTTTGGTTTTCTCAATTTGGCAGACAACACTACTGTCTGAAGGCAGTGAATAAGACTTCGATGACAGTGTATACTTGTGGCCGTGTAAGAGCATTTGAAGAGGAAGGTGACTCTCCCCACCCTCGACCATACCAGGGAATCCCGGGGTTGAAGTATTTACATTCTGATTCTATTGTATGAACTTGTGACTAATTCTCTATTCCACAAGATTTATTCAAAAATATCAGAAACTTTAGTAATATTGGTTGATTCAAACTGTAATGATATATACAGTTGTCTAATTAGTAAAACGGCTTTTTACAATGTTTCAGACAACAGAAACTGATTTTAGCTCATCAGCTGTTGGGAAACTAAATCGTGATCGTGTTCATCTGCTTGTCAATATTTATGATGCATGCTTAGAATTCGAATTGAAAGATCCATTAGGTTGTGGTGTAACGCATATCAATAGTAATAATAATCTTCAATCACAATTTACCAATCAAAAGTGAGTTTTTTCTTAATGTTTATTCAAATTAATAGAATTTAACGCAGACTGTGTGTCTATGTGGTTGATTTGAAATTATATATATTGTTGTTTTGGTCAGTATTCTTCAATTCCTACTACACTTTAAAATTTAAAGTCAGTAAATGATATTCCACAATTATGTTCAAAAGTTTAATCATTAGGAGTTGCTTTAGAATTGTTAATTTCAGATAAAATATAAATGATGATGGCGATAGATTACTCATTTGTAGTTAGTTATTCATTGTGTTTCGTATCGTGAAGAAGCTATGTTTTTATAGCGCTAACACACTTTACTGTATTATTTTCGGTGAAGTATTGTTACATAGATACGATAAAATTAATGACAACATGCGTTAATATACATAAATGTGTTCGGTTATAGTTGTCTCTGCTTTGGATACTCTGTATATGCATCAATACTAGTAAATGAAGCAGTTAAGTCAGTCGATTCCTTCATTTATGTTAGGAGTCTCATCATTTATTTATTATTTATTATTTTTATTTTAACACATAGATATTAGTACAAGGAGGCACCAAATAAATATTCGTAGGATACTAGTATTCTATCATAGGTGTCTTTAGAGCATCGCTCATATATTCTGGGGTCATTGAGTTTGGATATATGATACTAGATAAATTTGGCAGATCGTCTGATACAGTAGTGGTGGTTGAGATATATGTTATGTATGTCCAACCATTGCCTACCTCGACGGGCAGTGTTGTCTGTCTGGGAGTAGGTTTAAAAAAGGTAGGGCGATCAAATCTAGGTGTAGCGTCAGTCTATGAAGACACCGACTTTTGGACTGAGCCATGTTAATAGGTGTAAACTGCTTGGTTAGGATCGTAACCAATAGTTGGAGACTTTGGGGATAATAAATGAGAATCTGTTGAAATAGTACAGTTACATTTCCACACCTAGTGTTTTCTACTACTAATAATAATGTTACTACTCTTAATACTATATGATTTGTGTTGACATAATTTTATCTCACTATGTTAATTTGTAGTATAGCAATTTAAACCGTTGCACATATGTATCAAATTCTATGTTGGATATAATTGACTGACGTGTATACATTACAAAACTATTCTTTGAATGCTTTTTGTATTCAAAGAGTTAATGATTTAGGAACGATATTGGCCGCCACTGGTACATGGATAGTAAAACTTGTTAAAAGTGATAACTCATCGGTTGTTGACCATAATAATGATTAATATTCTTGTGTTGTTCATCTGTACTATTTAAACTTGAATTAAATTTAATTTGGTTATTTATCCTCTGAAGAAATGGCCTACACTGAGTCACGAAACGTCAGAATATTTAATTTTTCTACTCATTAAGATATTACAAATATATTAATTTAAGCATAATAATCGTTGTTTTGAGCAATAGGATAGTTCTCTAGAACGATAATAAAGAATTTTTGGCCGAAAGTTTTTGTACTGATTTCCCATTTTTCATTTGTGTGTGTGCGATGTCTTTCTTCATATAGATTTTATTCTCTATGTTGTCATACTGTTTTTGGATTACATCTCTGCTGTTTTGAAATTTCGTATTTCCAATTTAGACCCTATAGTTGATTTCATATCTTTCCAATCAATCTATATTGTAACACAATTCAATGAAAACAACATTTATTATCGAATAAAATTGTTCATCGTGTTGTGCTAAAGTGGTATGGCGATTAGGACCGATGCACATATGTCCCTGGTCCTACGTTGTAGCTGACTGACTAACTGATCGAATAAAATTCATTCAGTTTTCTTCATATCAGCTTTATAGAAATCATTTAAAAATAATCATTGTATAACAAATTAATTTATACATTTAGTCTTTCTTGGTCTCAAATAAAATAAGTCTACGATGAATACTTTCTGCAGGTTAAATAATTCAGTAAACTGTAGAAAAGTGGTCATTCAAATTTTGTAAGAATGAGAGATATGGAGTGTTATTGAATTTAACTTTTAGTATATATATATATATATATATATATATATATATATATATATATATATATTCTCATTTACTACCTTAGTTTCTAAGTGTTATTTTTCTTTTCTCCATTCATAAAACGTTTCGGTAAGTTACTATCCTTTTCTAATTTGTCTGTTTGTTTAACTAGCATTGTCAATAAAAAAGTACCACGTTATATTGTTCTGTATCTTAATGATGTATTCTTTGAGCTATATGGTTGAACTAAAGAGGTTTCATTGTTATTCTGGAGAAAATCATTAGCACCTACTTCACCTCTACATGTCTAGGACGATAATGAAAACTACTCAACACAACCATGTAGCGCAGAGAACACAAAGACCCAGAGCATCCACCTGATCTGGAAATCTCTATATGTCATTATTACTTTGTTTTTGACATAGTTCCAGTTCTGCTGGTCAACCAGCATGGATTCGTATTCGTCAGTTGTTCGCCAAACGTTTGATTTTACTGAATTTACTTAATGGAAAACATGGTGGGCATGTTATATCTAGTCAACACTACGGCATCTTATCACCACTATCACGTCATGGTTCAGATTCTCGATGTGGTCTTCTTATTATGAGCTTGGTTTCATTATCCCAGGCAAATTTGAAGAGCATCCTTATTGCAAGTATCAGATCGGACTCAGTAAATCCGTTAGCCTGTCATGTACTACAAACCATTTCAAATCGTTTAAATCAGTTTACGCGTTGTGCTGAGGGAGATATTCCATGTGCCTATCGTGATGCACTTATTAGCGAGATGAGTCCCATTATGAAGTAAGTATTATTTTCAGGTAGGTCTTTTTATGTTCTCGTTTCATTAGTACGTAAAGAAGGCAATACTTTTTTTATGTTTGTATGATTAAGCAGCTGGTACTTTGGCTTGGTAGTACAACTTCTTCACTATGATGACCCAATCGAGCTACTTTGATTGAAACATTTGTTCTTTAGGGTATTTATCATGCTGTACATGCCGGTCGAATAGCGGTAAGACTGAAAGAAGTAAGTAATGTTTCAGGACGAAGTTGTACTGTACCAGAGTTTGTTGCTGGTAGAGAGTTTCCCACGGATAATCAGGATCTTTGGCGATGTTGTCATCTCACAATGGAAGAAGTGAGTTAGTAAAGTCCGACCCTGAAAATAACACACCCACCCTTTCTCACTGATGGCCGGACTCGCGGTTAGGTTTTAAAAGAAGGAAGCTGATGTACTGTTAATTAATTACGAAAAGGCTGTGGGACTGACCTAAATCAGCTATCCTTTTGGCTCTGTGGTCACACTCCCAAGCTATCAAGATCACAACCAACTGAGTTTCTTTTCAGGTCTTCTAAGAAGAAATACCCTTCGATGTTATATGCAATCAACAAGTGACAACTGCCCACATAGTCTCCATGCTTTTTTATGTTAACCGACCGATTTGCTACGATGATAAAAAACAGAATATTCTAAACCAAACTAGTGAACGAGGATACTATTACTGCAATGTCTACTTCGATTTCCTTCGGTGATGACGCGCTTACTATCATTAATATTGTCGTTAGAGCCTCAGGTCAATGATTTACGAATTCACTGCATACTTTTCTTCTGATATAAAAGATGACTGACGCTCGACTAGCTGTCTTTTTGCTATCAGTAGTCCGGTTTCTCACTATATTTGTCTGTTCATTTTTATTGTCTGTCTGCTTGCACATGGACAAAGATCTGAAATAAAATTCTTCCAGTTCAATTTTTTCACCACCATCACCTAACAGAACTAAACATAGAATTCATATTTCGTGATTCATTCATTTGTTCTTTCGTAATAGAGTCAATTTGTTGACACAAGTTTACTTAAAAAAGCGGTTAACCTAAAATATACAGCTAATTTATATTTTCTTTTCGAGTCGTATTTTTGATGCCTAATCCTCCCTGTTACCACTGTTACTGTTACTACCTCTACTTTTCTGGGATTTGGCCTGTGACAACTTCATCTCTCTGTGCCAATAGGGTATGGTAACCGATGTACATACGTACAGGTTCTACGTTGTAAGTGAATGACTGATGCAGCCAAACCAATGAGAAACGTTATAGCGCAGATGTCCAAAATCGGGTTGGGGATTAGTGTCATGATTTAGAATTACGTGCTTTGGCCATCATGAACTGACGTTATCTAGAATGCAAAAATCCGGAAATCATATTCTTATGCTAATTCATAGCATAATAAATAATCTGTTTATATTTGTTGTTTCCTGATTGGTCAAAAGGACTAACATTTAAAAGCTGTTCGGCTGTATACATTAGATTAACCTGTAAAACTTCGTCTAGGAGTTATTTTTCGTCATATATACTTGTGAATAGTATTTTTTTAAAACATAGATGTCTCTTAATTATTTTAACGAATTTGTTGAAATTCATACTTTAGGTGCGTGATTCGTTTTTATCATTATAAAATAATGAGGAATGAAAATTACAGTTCGCTTCCTAGTCATACTCAGTCGACCAATATTACTACCACTATTGGTAATTCAGAAGATAATGAGTTAACCGACCAATCAGATACATCAAAAACTCGTCCAACACCGACCGTGTCAACTTCATCAACTGCTTTGCAAGTTATCAATAATGGTATGACATTAGCGTTACACTATTTAGGCATTCAAAGATTGCATAAATTATGCAAAATTATTTATCCTGTAACTAATGATCCTGATTATACAGAGCAAATGTTGAGTAAAAATTTTGATGTGCCATGTGATTCCGAAGATAATGTAGATGATGAATCTTTGGAATCTATGATCGCTGAGATTACACCCGCTCAAGCTCTTTCAAGCTTCATTAAATTAGTTAAGGTAATTCACATTGTATTGTCTTTTCTTGTTATCTTTATTAGGATCTTATTAACAACAATCGATGTGGGACAGATCAATTTATTGTTTGATAATTAATATACATTTCGTGAGCTGTTGTACCATTTGTGACCTTTCAGTAGTAGATTGTTTTCTAATTGAGTTAGACAATAAAACGCTAATTTACCTATATATGCTCTGTTGGAAGTACAGTGGCAACTTGGACGGATACACATATGTGCCTGGTCTTACGTTTTAATTGACTGATATATACTCTAATTTTGAAATAAATGTTAAGCTTGTAAATAAATGTGCATCACTTCCACGAACTTACACCATTGAAACTGTTTCAAAGTTTTGAATAACTTAAAATGGTTGCAAAAGAATCCTGATTAAACTTCAAAACTCAGTTTCGTGAATAATACAATCAACCAATGCTTTGTAATGACTGATATTACATTGGAAAACATTTATTCTAATGAGATTAATGAAAAAATTGTAAAATTTCCAATCACATACATAACTTCTGAATGAAGTTTATTTAATTTATGTAAATTAAATGCCCTGGTACGGCCGAGAGTGGGGAGAGTCCGCTCTCCCTCTCGAAATGCTCTCACATGGCCATGCGTATATAGCCTCTGCCAGGGAAGTCCTACTCGCTGCCTTCTCGTGGCGGGGGTGTTGTTAACAAAAATGAGAGGACGAAAAGTGAATGTCCGGCGCTTTAACCGGACCCCAAATCAAATCAATGGTGCACATGGGCTCCAGTATCCTGCGGGAACAAATGGCGTATGAACCAATCGTTGGTCACCGGCTACCATGGGACTGCATCTCCTCACGATGCTCCACTGCCTTGTGGGTCAGACGTTTAGGTCGAAGGCTCGGGGTGTGGCCCCCTAAGAAAACCACGTGCTTCGGTTTGGGCACCCGGGCAGTATCACAGCCCTCACACAAATCAAATGAGATTCGTGTGGCGCATATGTATTTGGTGCCTCCCTGTACCTATACTTATGTGTTAAAATAAATAAAAAATAAATTTATGTAAACTCAGTGCAGATTTCTATACTTATTGCTCAATCTATATGGTTCATCTTCCAAATCCAAGTAATCAGGCCCTCACTACTGTCGGTTCTGTTACAAGCTCATCTTTTCAATCTATTGGTATCTTTACTCAATATAATTATAGTATGTAAATAACAGCAGTAATATTTATATTTATTCATTAAAAATCAGTATACATATGTTACTTCCTTGTTATTTCGAAAACGTTTACCATTGTCGACAAAAGTGTAACATTGTTAAATCATTTTTAAAGGCGGCTCTAATCCATGCCGAATCTCAAATTAAAAAAACCGGAAAATATCGCTAAACACGTCCATAATCATTATCATTCTGTTCAGATAAAGAAATAAATTCATACTAGCATAAAAAAATGAGTATACACTCCACTTACAGATGTCTACCAGAAATAATTACCGCAATGCGTGCAGTATTTCTCCGTTGTTTGATCGTGTTAAACAGACAAGATGGCTAATCCACTCGCCATAACTCTTTACTTTGCTTGATGGTAGGAGTAAGTGACACCCCGTACAGACGTCGTCATCGTCATCATCGGACTCTTCACTTTGTTCCGGGATTTTAGAGACCCCATATATTTCAGCGTTTACCATGTCGATGTCATCATGGCCGCTGTCGGAGATTGATGCATCTAGGGCCTACGTTTGGGATATTTACATTGTTGTTCGGTACATCTTGCCCGTCAGTCGTTGGCACGACAATACTCGAGCTTTATGAGTGACTCGTAGGGTTAAAGGGATATTAAGAGTACATCGGAACTAGGGGACCAGGGTCAGCAGGCATAAGCATGCAATCGGACATCAGATGTATAGATATGTTAACAATCAGTCTGAATTGTTGGTGAATAATTGCTACACTACTCAACTATTTCATCACTTTTATTCGCGGCGGTTGCGAAGCGCGAAGTCCATCTGAAACGTTTTGCAGCATGGTACGGCCGTGAAAGTACACACTAGACAATACCCTCAATCTTATGCACAGACTTATGGGGTTTGCAGTATAATTACACTGCATGGCGTACGCATTCAAATGCCCCCACGGTAACTGCATTATGAAACCGGAAACAACAGTCACATATCGTGAAGTCCGTGCGGATGTTATAACTTCCAACCACGCACAGGGTTGTGAAGTATAACCTAAATTGGAGGTGCCCTGTTCTATTATGTCGATGTTGGATATTTATTAGTATTCCAATAATGTTCGTATGGTCGTGTGGTCTCATACTTTTTTAAGACTCATTCATCAAATGTTTTCGGTTGTTTGATAACTTTGTTGTACTAATTCACAATTAATGACATGTGCATTAGTGGTTCCTTCACAGATTGTCAACTTTTTTCAGGTAGTTGAATAATCTTGTTTGATATGTTGCATAACTTTTCTTAGAATATTTGTAAGTGCTTACTGTTTTTCACGAAAATTCTTTTGTAATAATTTAAAGTTGTTTTTACCTGTAATACAGTTTTGATGTGGTATGATTTTGTAAAGCTTTAGATCAGTGAATTAGGTTTTTAAATTTCAGCTGTTCGGTCGCAGGTGCAAGCCCCTTCCCACCTACCTCGATTTAAATAACTGAATAGTCTGGCTGGCCCCTTTTACTGGGAGAGTAACTATGCTAAACACGCCAATCTGTATTTCGGCAAATTAGCTGAAAAATAATAATAATTTATTCTGTTTTATCTATTCTCTAGTCATGGGTAACCAAAGTCTTAAATCCAGCTGGTGCTACTAATTCGTCAACGCAAAAGTTAACTGCTGTTAAGTTTCCTCATGCTAAAGATCTAGTTATTCTATTACCATTACTTGTCAAATTATGCCGTGCTCGTGCTTCCATAGGTTCTGAAGTAACAATTTCAGATGTGAATAAAATCAATCCATATTCAGGTTTATCTCGTGTTTTAGCCTGGCTTTTACGATTAATGCGTGCTCCAATTCCACTACGTGGTTCGTCAGAAATAAATAGTACAAATGTTCTTGCTACATCAGCACGTGTCCAATTAATTAATCAAGCTATTTGGTTGGCTCATCTAATCGGTTCGAATTCCGTAACTCATAATTCACAAACTCCAGATGCTGAATTAGCATTGGATGATTTGATTCTTGCATTATCTTGTGATTTGACCACTGTTCTGGGTAATGTGGCCGGTGTAAAGGTTTGTGTATATATTTTTAGAAAGTTGTCCTTGTTTTATTGTCATTGTTTTTGGCTTTTGTTTATTGAAAAAAGCTAATTTTTGATATATATATATATATATATATATATATATATATATATATATATATATATTCGTGTACTTGACTTCAAGCTACACGGTTAGTGTGAGGGATGTTAATATTACCTGGTACTTTGGTAAAGTGCATCAATCAAAGACTGGCCAAGTGAATAAGCATATACAATTTGTAACAACGTTTTGATTTAATTGTGGAAGATGAAAGATAAATTCTTAGTCTTACTTGTACATTATACTTAGGCCAACCTCGTTAGTAATAAAAGCCAAATGCAAATTAAGTTGAAAGAATTCATTTCAGAAGGATCGTAAGAAATGCAACATGAAGGAAAGTTTCGCAATCTACTCAGTTTTATCGGACCTGATTCAACAATAATCATTGAACAGACTACAGCAAGGTAAAGGCAGGTAACGAATACTCATGTTTATATGAAAACACGCTCCTATAAAAGTGAATAATCGGAAAGGGCTATATTTTTTCACCGGTGGGGTGTCACATTCCTTAGAAAAGAAGGCTGAATCGTGACCGATCGCCTATGTTTATTTATTTAGGTGATATCCAATTGGCCGATTGTATCACATTTCCCTCCTAAACAAATCTGAGGGCGAGTGGGTGGTACATCATGTATATTTGTTCACGGAGTTTCATTATATTAAATCTTAGGATCGTCTATGTTTTAAATAATTAAGTGGTATTAATATAATTTATCATTTAGTGTAATGACTATTTTTTTTTATCAAATGAAATGTGTTGTTGTACTCAGCATCGACAGTCCGCTCAAATTCTATTCAAACTTTTTGTAAATTACAATGGATAATGTCAAATATGATAATCAGGTTTAGTCATAAAAGCGTTAATCGTTTATCTGACATTACAAAGAAGCAATCCGGTCACAATGCACATCTGCCGAAAGAGACTGATGGATTGGAGAGTGCTTCACACCAATAATCGAAAGACTCAAACACTTAGAACTGAATTATGGCTAACAGTTTTGAATTTTAGTTATAATTTTCGTTCTTGTGATATATGAAGCAAAACATTGAGGTTATCTGTTCATGATGGACAACAGGGACTGATCATTTGCAGTTTTGAGTATATTAACAATAGGAAACCAAGAACCCTTTAGTAATAAATTCATAGCTATTGAAAAATTTAGTAGTTTTATGAATCCCGGGGCTCAGTAGATGTCAACGAGTTTGCGTTCGAAGCGAAAAGTACTGCGTTAGTGACTCAGTGTAAACATCAACATGATGTTTCAGGTACATCTAACTTTTTAATCCCGAATAGAATGAAACAAACGTCATGTGTTCAACTGACTGGTCACGGACAGTATATTTCGAATTCTACGTACGTATTTGTTAAAAATGATTAGTAGAATGTTAGCTGATAAATAATACGTAATGGTACAATATGACCAACTGTTTACAAAACCAAATTAGTCATCCAAATTACTAAATAAACTAATATAAAGAGATGATACGACTGTTAAATTTCCTTTTTTTTTTATTCAGCAAACGAACTTGCTATTGTACAAAACACATGACAAGTTATTCCATAATGATGATATTGGTTTTGTAGGTCAATATAGTTTGCACCGGGTTCTTATAGTGAACTTTAATCTTTCCTTATCATCCAGTATTCCTGAACTCATCACAGATTGTGAGATGTAGTTAAATTTTTATTGAGTTGTTAAATCGTATTACAATCAGTGTTATTACAAGTTAAACAACTTCGGTTACTGTTTATTGACCAGTGAATGTACACATTATACTATCATAGTGATAGTCAGTTATCACTTGGGTTAGCTTATAATTATCACTGAAACTGAGTGGATTTGTCAGTTTTAATTATACAATCATTGGTGCAGAAACACCATTTAGTGCTAAGTTAAGATAAAAGCTAATTAAAAGGAGTTTCGGTATATTTCTTAACACATAATCAGTTTATCTTGTTTGGTTGTCTTGTTTTCTTTTTTAGGATATTAGTTTAGTACCAGATGATAAAGAATTAACAGTCACTTATCCTCTGGTTACTCGTTCTTCTGCTCTATCTATTTTACCACTGATTTATTCATCTATAAAACATTCAATTCATGAATATGAGTGGTTTTTAACAAATATTTCTATTGATTGTGCTGGTCGTTTAGATATGAGTGATGGGAAAGGTAAGCTCCTTAGTCGAAAAAGGTCTAGATTGCTGTGTTCGTTTTTGTTACAGATAAATATATATATATATATATATGTATATATATATTTTTACAAGTGTTTGTATTTCATTTTTATTGGTGGTATGGTTCAGGACCAGATTTGATCAGTCTGTTGAAGGCATATGCATGTTAGTATTTGAACTTGTGCTTACTATTCACATTCAACCGTTCCAGATTCTAGCTATATTGACCATGTAATCTATGGTGTGGATACCTTGTAATACCAGTGATAGTCTTGTTATGACAACCTGTCAATCCAGCATATTACATGTTTGATGATATTTATAAAATATTCAAATCCTGTCTACCCATAGCTAATCTAAAGCAAAGGAGAACACTGGGGCCAGTTTTAGCAGTTAGATTGATGTACATACGTTCACTCATAGGGTTGTTTTCTTTTTAGTTAAAAAATGTTCTTATCACATTATTATTTCTTCACTTTTTTATTCAAGGATCTAAAGATATTGAAAATAAATTAGATGGAAATGAAAAAGAAGAATCATTTTGTTTACGTTTAATTGGTCTTGGAGAAATTTTAGCTCAACTATTACAAACTGCATTACCAGCCCCAAGTGCTCATGTAGACACATTATTGGAAATTGGAGCGTCAGTGTTCAATTTACTTAGCCGTTTAACAAAATATGTTAGTTTCTTTTTTTCTTCTGCTTTTGTATATATTTGTTTGTTGTTTGTTTTTTTATGTTCACAATATATGTCTAATGTATATTTTTTGTCAGTCATAAGTACTATAGAACCTGGTATAAATATGTAACAGGTCAAGTTACCTTACTACAACACAGCGAGATAAAACTATCAAGATAAGTACTAGACGAGTGCAATTAGTAACAGCAACGAAAATATAATTTAGGGAGGAAAAGTGAATTCACAGAACGAAAATAAATAGGTATTTTACGAAAAAAAGTGTGGATGTATCCGTGACATTGCGACCAATTTCGGGAAATGCTATTCATCATCTCCAAACTAGTGGTAATGATAATCTCAACCCAGTAGTCTACATCTACTTACTCGAATCAATTCAACAGTTAATTGCTTCATGGATTTATCCTATGTCATGATTTGGCTACCTATTTTTCTTTGTCAGAGTATTCTTACTGTCATGTTTAACTTGTTGTTCAAAATTATCTAGCTTATTCAGTAAATCATAAGTATCTATTTTTTTACTTGAATCAAATTATATATTATGGCAATACGTTTATCTATTCATTTTATTTCAATTAGTATTTACGAATTGTCCGACTGAAATATGGTCGCTTTCCAGTAATTTTTGAACGATTAGTTCGTGTTTACGGTAGAGAAGTTGCTCCACGTGCATATGTATTATTTTCTTATATACAGGTAAACAATTTATTTCTTATGTAAATTCGATTTTTCTATTATATAAAGACAAGAGATAACATTTCATTCATTTGTCTAGAGGATGTTTATCATGTTTATTTGTACTATGATATTTATTTCAAGGTTTGCAATTTAGTTTTCAGTGATCTCCAGTTTTTCTGATACACGTATAATAGGTATTCACCAATACCTGAATTAGAAAACCGTTTTGTTTGTTTGGTGGTTTAATGTAAGTACGAATGAATATTTTGGTCTTGTCATGCAACTCCACTGGTTTTTTTAATACTGAAGTTGTCACAAATGATAAAGGCAGAGGGCAGTTGTCGCTTACCAGTTGCCTACACCATAGAGGTGATTTTTAATTTTTATAAAGGTAACTGTATCAGTGGTGGTCTTAGTGAACTGGGAGCGTGACTATCGTGCCCAAGGGTCAACTGCTTGAGGCCAGTCATAAATGGCTTTTCTGTGAGAAGTTTGCAATTTGTTAACGCCATGCTTCAGAAGACAATCTAACTGAAAATGAAAATCTTTGGGGTGAGTTGAGGTTTGCTATTTTTCGGATGAATCTTTTCTAACCCTCTGCTTTCGTTACGAGAAATCAGCATCTCTGGAGGTCATGGTTGTCTGAAAGGAAACACCTTACTTCCACCACTTTAGTGGAGTCAACAGTACGATTTCAGCGTCAGACCATGGGTTCGCTACACCTAGCCCTACTATTCCCCAACCACTCTGTCTATCATGATGGAGTAGAGTCTGAAGAAAAATTTCTTCATATCGGGCACATAAAGTTTTATTTTCTCTAGTGCGAATTGTTTATGTATCGTCAATATATTGCATCACAATTTGCGTTTATTCATCACGACCTATCAATCGGCTTAAGACCACTTATATTCCGAATGGAAGAAAATTGTATTTTTGGCATCAAATAGTGTAGATTCCTAATACCGATGAATTTAGTATTGTACGCAACCACCATCCAACGCTGTTCGTAGGTGATTGCTTCGCATCTAACATTATTAAAATCCACTGGTAACTGCTTCTTACTAGAACTCCGGAAATTATATTTTAGAACTAGTCACCAGTACACGTATGTCTCGGTCTTATACTTCGTTCTCATTTTTGTACTGAACATTTTGGCGATTGAAATGTTCAACTTTTGCCCATCAAGTTGTAGCTTCAAACCCCACCTCACCTACGCTTTGCACAACTGAATATTATCACTGACTCTCACATTTACAATATAATTTAAAGCTAAGTATATGAATCTGTACCTGATAAATGAGTTATTCACTATTTGGTAAATCCTTTCTCTGAATACATCTATATATACCACCCAGTGTTGTGCAAGTAGTTTATGACACGAATTGATATTAGTTAGAGGATGCCATTAAGAAAACCACAATAACATAGAACTGTTATTTTGTTTCAAAACTGGAGCTCTTCTGTTTTACTTGTGTCTCGGAGACAAGGTTTTTTATTCCTCTCATTATTACTAAGCGTTATATCAGAAACGAAATCTTTCGCACTACAGTTACTGTGATATATATATTTTTAGACTGTCTTAATAATTGTCATAAAGTTTTCATTAACGTGGTGTAAAATCTCACTTTATTGTATGCTTAAAAGTGTTTACCTATTAGTATGATGTTATACATTATATTTGGTCATCTATATTCCCAATTTATATCTTTAAAACATATTACCACTCTGTTTTCATACATAAAAACAGTATTCTCATCTTATTATGCAATTCTTAAAAACATTATGTGCGCAAACGGCTGTAAAAGAGGGGTTTTTTGAAATAGATTTCAACGAAAATAAATATATTTACGCCTAAAATTTGCATTAAAATTCCTCGGAAAACAAATTATTTTTTGCATAAACATCGACGCAATTGGAAATTGATATTTTTAGTGCATCACTTCCATAATCAATATTTCAGTGCTACGTACTTAATAAGAATATACTAAAATAAGTATTTGAGGTGTGAGACAAATATTACCAAAGGCGATGAGTGATGGTCACACAATATCATGAATCGATTGAAGTTGGTCACATACTGCGTTCCGTCTCAGTAGGTTAAGTGCACACTATGAGTTCTGAGGTTTTTAGATTCAGTCTTCAGTGTCGTCATGGTCAAGCACTCCTGAGGAGGAGTCCCACATTAGTTGTCCGGTGCATGGTTCTTTATGGTTATCTAACTAAGATCTATCTGTGGTATGAACTATGAAATAACTTAGCTGTTTATTGTTTTCTTTCTTGAGAAATTTAGAATTCAGAAAGTGAAAAGATTAAAAGTTTTCAAGAAAACAAAAATTTGAAAAAGAAGTCAAACGAGAAGGACGACTGTGAACCAAAAAAGTCAAAGTCTACCGGTGGGATTTCTCAGGCATTAGTGAGTTAGTCGTATGGGAGATAATATTTTACTTGTCAAGTTACTGTTCTGAAGCTGTTTTGTATTTTTAGTCTGTTATTTACTAATATGTAAATAAGTAGTATATCTGCCTTGATTGATAATTGACTACGTTTTTGCAACTTATTTATTGTTTTTAACAGGTCTGTCAGTTTTAACTGTCATAACTATGAGTATGAAAATAGAATTGTAAAGAACTAACTAATATTAAACTATTCATTGATTGGACACATATCTGCATCATATACGACCTATTTCGGATCGCTTTATTTACGATTCTCTGAACGTTACGAAACATTTAAGTTTTAGAGTCAGTTGAATAATTCCTTTAAATACCACATATATTGGTTAAGCCTCCCTTAACTTGTTCAGAGCCTAGTAATGTTATAGTACAATAGGAATTTAGGATGCATAACTCATATCTTATTTACCTCAGTTAATGGAAGTTTGCCATCTAGAATTGTAATTAACATTATCTATCGTTTATTGATATTGGATGATATTCATCGAGTTTACAAGTTGGAAGTAGGTGCCCAGGATATGATATTCTGATCACCAATCGTTCAATTTCATTTATACGTATAAGTCATTTTAAAATAAATCGTTTCATTTTCTTTTGCAAAAATCCTAATTTTACTAGCTGACTTTGATTGAGTCTTACTCAAAAATTAGTACAAACGTCTAAACTACTTGTAAGTAGTTGTAGAAGCTGAATAAAAAACCAATTTTACATATATATAGCGGCTCTGTGATAATTCATACGTCTCTCACAAACCATCGAACTAATTTATAACATTTCTTTTTGGTTTGCAGATTTCTCGTACTATCAAAGATTCTCGCCTAATTCCACAATTAATATATGCTATTGAACAATATGAACGATTTTTAATGCAATTATCGAAAAAGTCTAAGGTGAGCATCTTTCGTTTTTTATCTTTGCTACTATACCGTCCTGCTTCGGTCTAGGCACACATATATTTGGTGCCTTTCTGTACCAATATTTATTTGTTCAAATAAATAAATAAAATTCCTATACCATATTAAATTACATTGATATTAGTATACCCGTTAGATAGTGATTATCTATGGAATCCAGAACTTGTGTTTCGTCCTACTTAAGGATCTATCACCTTGATGTGGGTGGTTAGATGACAAACATAAATGATTAGTTTGTAAAAATTTTCAGTAATTGTTTGAATGGAATGCACCTAACTCTTAGGTCGTTTGTTCTAACTTCCATTCGAAGTGTCTATTACAATCTTTAAGACACAAGTTTAATTCAAGAGTATGCCTTCTATTTTACGTTTAAGTCACCATTTTCTCATTTTGCCGTGACGAGGTAATCCGTAGCTGATTACATGCTACATAAGTGTGACATAAGAAGCGAGAGGTACCAGTTTGAAAGGCTTTTTGTCTGTAAGCGAATCATTAGTCTGTCCAACGTCATTTTCTACATCTCTGTCTGAACCCATCCAGATGCATTGATTCGAATGCCTTGTAACAGTATTTATTTGACTTTTTTTAGTATATTTCTTCGAACAGCTTCTATCTTTGCATAGTGAATGTTTCTTGTTGTCATGTAGTCCTAGATTTTTGTTCACTGTCGAAGTACATAAGTGAAGAAGAGGACTGAAACTTCTTCATAAAGTCATCTAATTGAAGGTGTAAATTGTCTAAACTCTGTGTGCATGAGTAAAATTATAAAAATGAACATATATGGAGAAACGTATATATGATCATTGAATAGTAACTAATATGATATATGTTAAGTTTTTCGTAGTGCTTTCAGTTCGGGATTAAATACCTCAGTTGTAACATTTTTGACTGTGAGACTAAATAATACGGTTTTGATATCTTGGAACCCAGGAATATTTCTAATAGTCATATGCTTTACTAACTATTTATTAACTGTAAGTGTTAGAGGATCCACCTAGGACAGTTGAAAAACCATGATCCCGAACCATTACTGCACATAGGTCCCAGTATATTGAGGGAAAATATAGCGTATGAACCTATTATTGGTCACGAGTTATCATGAGACTGCATTTTCGAACGTTTCTCAACTGCCTAGTGGACTAGATTTTAAGGTCAAATGTTCGGCGAGCAGCCCCCCATTCCCTCTGCTTCTGTTCAAGTATCCGGGCGGTATCCCATCCCTCACACGTAATAATTATCCTCCCATCTATTTCATTTATGATTCTTTTTAAAAACTGATCATAGTAGTAGTTTTTCAAAACATTTCATAAAACTTATTTTAAAATGTTTCTTTTGTTGTTATTGTGAGAGATGCACACAAAATATATACAGTCATGTCATTGATTCTAATTCTCATTGTTTAAATTATTAATTTACTTTACTGTTACTGTTGTTTGTCGGATGAATGAATCTGTAAGCTGTTATGTATGTTAATTATTAGTTGTCTAGACACTTAATTTTCCTATTCAAATTCTACCAATTTTTTTTTGTTTTTCTGCATTTTTTAAATTTACATTTTACATTTTGAAATAATGCATAAATATTTCATGTTATTGATAAAATGATTTACATATGATTTCAGGGTTTTATTGAACTGTTTTGACATAATTTTGTGTGTGTGTGTGTGCGTGTTTAGCCTTTCATTATCATGCAATACTAACGATTATTGTGGAGCATTTTTCTACTGGTCTTCATTAAAGTTACAGTTCTGGATATCCTTTCTTTTTGAGTTTCCTTGACAAGTGTTTTAACGAAGTTGAAGTTTTGCGAAGATTGGCTTTTATTTGTTACAGATTGATCTGATTTGGTTGTGTCATTATAAATTAGGGAGTAGTGTATACTGATGAGATCAATGTTTTTAACGAATTCCACCCTATGAAGTATTTGAATTGGTTGGCTTTTAAACTGTAATCGTTTCATTCTCAACGTGAAAAATTTCACATTACATTGTATTTTCACTTTGATTATTAGTTAATATTCATTAGAAACTGACTATCACTTTTCAAGTTAGTCCACTTGACTTTTAATGTTATGAACTATCTATTTTCTTGGAGAGTATAGTTAATTACTCATCAGTTGATTACAACATGTGAAGTCAATAACTGTTCCTTACTTGACTTTATACGTTCCAATTATTATCTAGTTATTTTATTTGTTGAACGAATATTTGATGAGTTCTGGATTAACTACTATAATATTCACAGGTTGTATTCTTCACCGTTTGATCTCAGTTGCGGTACATTGATAAATAGTGGTCACTAGACATACACGATCCCACCAATAGTCGAATTTAGGGCATTCATATTTTGCATGAAACTCCTAATCATAAGACTACTGGGTTGACATCTTATGGTATAAACATTTTCAACTGCAGTAAACTCACGATATAGCATGATGTCATTGTCTTTGATCCATTGCATACAAAACTGGGAGATGTTCATTCATTTGTTGGTGATAGTGATTTGATGTGAAATTACTTTATTTAATCCGATGCATAATCCTAGTAGTAGTTCATGAACTCTCTCGATGTCAAGTTTCATTTTTTTATTTTCTAGATTAATCTTATGCGTAATGTCAAATTGAGTACAGCACGAGATTTTCGTATTAATCAAGCTGCAGTGATTGCCAATTTAGAACAATCTACTGCTTTGAGTCTTAGTAGTCTTAGTGATAACAGTGAACCTAATGAAGATACTGAGAATTTAAACAATGACGTTATAAATGCTGATAATCCAACTGAGAGAGAAGAGAAAGATACCAATTGTGGGGGTGATAATGATAATGTTGACGATAAGCAACACCGTAGTAGCTATTGTCAAGATGATAATCATGTTTCTGATAATGAAAATAATGTGTGCGACGATATCGATTCCCATAATGTAATGCATACTACTGATATAGATGAAAATGTAGAAAACATTTCATTGAATCACTTATCTAAATCACGTACTACTGTAACACCTGTTTGGGGTCGTGTAAGTTAATGTTGTTGTTTTGTTTTCAATTTGTCGTCATATACTTTTCATAAAACTTGTAAAAACGTTAATATCGTCACTCAATTTTTCATTGTATTTCAAAATAATATGATGTTATACCATGGTAATCGGATTCTATTTATCAAGGAATGCGAATATTAATAGTAACCAATACTACGTAATCTTCAAGCGCACTAAGATTATATAGACTTGTTAATGAAGTACACGTGTTTGTCAAATTACTGCTGTTTATCAGAGTTGAATGCGATTTCGATGCTAAGATCAAAATAGGTGGGATTATGTTTGAACTTGCTACGTAAATGCTGAATGTGGAGTACTTTAACGTTTAAGCTAGCTCTCCGTATAAATACTACTTTCAAGTTCTCTTATCTCCTCACTGTATTGTATTCTTCGATTGTTAATATCAAATTATTATCAAAAGACACAATATCATTATAGCTAACATCTAGTGTATTTTGATACTCCTAAGTGAGAAATGTTGCGGTTATGTATGGGATACTAGACAAATGTGTCAAAACAGTTGATGTCGTAGTGTTTTCTCATCAACTGACCTTTCTTTGACATTTATTAAATATGCTTATACACTTTTTACATTGACTCAGATTACTAGTGTCGGAATTGTAAAGTAAAATGATTCCATAACATCATAGACTTTGGTTTAAGCCATTTTGGTATATGTAAACTACTTGATTGAGTTCCTTACGATAATCTCAAAAAGATTTGTTAAAGCCATTTGATGATGTGACTCTGAATCAGTTTCATTACCACAGATTCACTCACTATTTTCCTTCCTCTTAACTCTTAATCCTCTACTCTAAAATAGCATTCTATTTTCTTGATTTCATCTGGTCTTCCATAGAGATATATCTTATGCATAAATAAAATTCCCAATATCATATACTTAAGTCAGTAACAGTGTTTTGATTGTCACACACATACACAGCAAGAGAGGAAGAGAGAATTAAGTTATTAAAAATCATATAGAATTGAAGTATTAATAGTAGTATCAATAAAAATGAAAGTTTCAAGTTATTTCAAAATGGATATCTAACACTAAGGGGATAAGTTGTAGTACAATAAATAATAGTCAAACTCACTGTCTGTAGAGAAAGACAATGCCAGTAAAATGTATGAACGAGCCACAAAAGACACATACTCGTATTAGTTATTTGATAGTTAAGGTAACTGAGAATTACTCATACCTTACTTACTTACGCTTGTGACCCCCAATGGAGCATAGGCCACCGACCAGCATTCTTCAACCCAATCTATTCTGGGCCTTCTTTTCTAGTCCCATCCAATTCTTGTTCATTTTAATCATATCTATCTCCATTTCCCAGCGTAATGTGTCTTTTGGTTTCCTCTTTTCCTTTGGCCTTGAGGATTCCATATGAGGGCTTGTCTTGTGACACAGTCGGGTGCTTTCCTCAATGTGTGTCCTATCCACTTACATCGCATCTTCCTGATTTCTTCCTCCGCTGGGATCTCGTTTGTTCTCTCCCACAGTAGGTTGTTGCTGATAGTGTCTAGCCAACAGATCCAAAGTATTTGGCCCCCAAATGCCCTGGTACGGCCGAGAGTGGGGAGAGTCCGCTCTCCCTCTCGAAATGCTCTCACATGGCCATGCGTATATAGCCTCTGCCAGGGAAGTCCTACTCACTGCCTTCTCGTGGCGGGGGTGTTGTTTACAAAAATGAGAGGACGAAAAGCGAATGTCTGGCGCTTTAACCGGATCCTAAACCAATGGTGCACATGGGCTGCAGTATCCTGCGGGAACAAATGGCGTATGAACCAATCGTTGGTCACCGGTTACCATGGGACTGCATCTCCTTACGATGCTCCACTGCCTTGTGGATCAGATCTTCAGGTCAAAGGCTCGGGGTGTGTCCCCCTAAGAAAACCACCTGCTTCGGTTTGGGCACCCGGGCAGTATCACAGCCCTCACACAAATCAATTGAGATTTGTGTGGCGCATATGTATTTGGTGCCTCCCTGTACCTATACTTATGTGTTAAAATAAATAAATAAATAAATTTTGCGTAGACAACTGCTAATAAACACTTGTACTTTCTGGATGATGGCTTTCGTAGTTCTCCAAGTTTCCGCCTCATACAGTAGAACTGTCTTGACATATGCATTAAAAATGGATTTTAAAATAGTTATGAGTTAATATTGTACGTAATATTCGTCTTTAATTTACTATTACGTTAACTATCAAAGCTATTCAAGTATTGGTGATTACTGGATTCTTTTTATATCCCATTATTATGGACGACGAGACCAAAATTTACCATCAATAAATGTAATCATTGCCTGTTGGAGGGTGAACATTAACTGGTTAAGTTCCACATGATTATCGTAACCAATGGTTACAGATTTTGAATGTCATGTCTCAGGAACAATCTCGATGGGGCAGATCCATTCACCTTTTTATCTTCTCGTAGATCCTGCGTTTCGAAATCGATCAAAATTTTCTTATTCCGCGAATATATCCTTCCTCCAATCATATTGTCTATGCCTGATACTGCTACTAATTATCACTGCCCCGAGATTGGTCTCCATAATTTTATCTCTTTGCTTTGATATCTTGTAGCGAACTGTATCAATGCACATACGTAGCAGATTCTATGTTGCTGATAACTGGTTCTTTCCTATACAAACTTAATCCTGTAATGATTTTTTAAGTATCTAATTTTTGTTTCTTCATTCCACATTGTAGCAGGTCAATCCAGTATCACAACGTAGATCAGCATTGAAAAGATCATTACAATCAATCACTAATAATAATAATAATAACCAGTTAATATCTGATGCAAAAGCGAAAAAGCCAAAACTCTGAACACATTATATCTTTTTGAAAATGTGGTTTGTTAAAAAAAAATTACAAAATACACAAGACTTTAAATTTTATTTATTGTATGGGTTTTATATTTTCTTGTGTTTTTCTTGTTATTATTGAAATTTAAAAAGAAATATACGTTTTTATTCTTTGAGTTGACTTCAGTCAGTCATGGAATTGTCTACTGAAGTAGTAAATAGTAATATAAAGTAAATAATGAAATTGTTGTAGATCGTTTGACCATTTTCATATCGGCATTGTTGACTACACCTCCCTCCGAAATGCCTTGGTACGGCTGACGGTGGGGAGATCCCGATCTTCTCATATATCCACATGTCTATAATCGCTCTCTGGGAAGTCCCACTCACTGGCTTCTTTCAGTGGGGATGTTCACGATATTGAGAGGACAAAAAGCGAATTTTCGGTGCTTAACGCGAATTTTGTGGTATTGATGATGATGAGTCGGAAAATCCTGACTCCAAACTAATGGTCCATATGGGTCCCAGTATCTTGAATGAAAAAAATGTCATGTGCATCTGTTTTTTATCAGCGAATACGACTAGACCTCATCTTCTGACATTGCTCCACTGTCTTGTGGATTAGACCTCTAGGATGAGACTGTAATTTATAAACGACCTTTGAGCGATGCTAAAGTGATCTTGAGAGTGTACACCTAATAACTAGAATTAAATGAGGGTTATAAACCAGTGTGATGGATCAGAATTGTGATTTACAGTTGATGGGTAAGGCTAGAAATTAGATTTAGGGTTTTCATCATGAACTGACTTCAGCGTAAATGCCAAAACTATATTTAACCAAATGGATGAGTGAATTTCGCACCGAAATCCGAGACCTGTTATCTTATACCTAATTGGTTCGTCCAGAAATTATAGCGTCGCCAATCTGGAATCCAAAGTGTTGGGGAGTTGCCCTGTAAAAGAACAACTTGCTTCAGTTTGGTCATCCGGGCAGCATTCTGGCCCAAACACAAATTTAATGATAACTACTTCTTAATGAATGTTCGTCTTTTGAAACAAAAGAATTTTAATTAGACTAGCGATTATAAGTTAATGTATTTGTAAGTTTATCCGTTTATTATTCCATGTTATAATTCACTTTACTGGTATTTAGGCTAAAACTTTGGTTTCGCTCGTATCTTAATCATGTAGTTTGACGCTTCGATAGAATTAAAACCTTCCCACTTAAAATAAGCTAACCAACATAAACTTATTGAAGCTGCAAATCAATTATCATCTGATCTAGAATTGTTTTACATCATTGTTATCAATTAGTTTGACGGTGTATATTTTAACAATTTATCTGGAATGATTTCGCTAGGCTCTAAAAGAAGTGGCTTCAGTGATATGAAACCTACTGTATGACTCGGATCGTTAGGAATGTAGCTAACAAAAAGCCACGACTGCTAAGGCCTTATTTTATTATAATAAAGCCGACCATCACTGCCGTGCCTAAGTAATGTCATCAGTCTAATTGGTGTTTCTTCACTACCTTTTTATATGGTTTGGATTTTAACTGTCAGGTTATGTTTTCTAGTGTCGATTCACACTAAGTTTGTCATGAGATGACGCAAATGCATCACAATTTCTAGTAAAATCCTTTGTTTTTACATTTTATGACACTGGTTTTTAATGGGTTAGCGGCCTTCTAAAAATATATTGCTTATCAATTTTAATAAAAACCACTTGTATGGTATCATTGTCGTATTTGGCTGACAGTAAGGTTGTGTAGAAGCGTCGAGCAACAGTGTGAGTAATGGATCATTATTGAGAATGTTCAAGTCACCAGTTCTTAGGGACAATTAATGTTCTTTTTAAGGATAGAAATATACCTTGCGTTACGTTTAAGCCCTTAAATTCCCGTGTACGACCGAGAGTGGGGAGAGTCATCTCTCCCTCTCTAAATGCTCTCAAGTGGCCACGTGCATACGACCACTGCCAGGGAAGTCCTACTCACTGCCTTCTCGTGGTGAGGATGTTTACGAAATTGAGAGGACGGTAAGCGAATGTCCGACGTTTTAACCTAGTTGGTGGATACGGAGTTGGAAAATCCTGATTCTCAACCAGTGGTGTACATGGGTTCCAGGATCCTAAGGAAACAAATAGCGTATGAACCAATTGTTGGTCACCGACTACCATGGAACTGCATCTCACGTTGTTCTACTGCCTTGTGAATTAAACATTTAGGTAAAAGGCTCGTGGTGTGGTCTCCTAAGCAAACCACCTGCTTCGGTTTGGGCACCCGAGTAGTATCCCAGCCCTCACACAAACCGAAGGGTTTTTGTGGCGCATATATTTTTGGTGCCTCCTTGTACCAATGTTTGTGTTTAAATAAATAAATACGTTCGTTTACATGTGCGCTTATTCTCTTGCCATCTAGCTTGTTTGTCGTGTATTGCTTCATATTACTTGTTGATATACAGTAGACAGTTGTTTCTAATAATTTTTAAACTTATGGTGTGACTCAAGTTTGTGTTGTGTAATATCCTAAAGTATTTACATAAACTTATAACATCTATATTTTAACCGTTGTAACAGATATTCCCAGTCCTACACATTCCTTTAATCTTTATTTACATGCATCAGTTTCCATATTTGTGTGTTTTTAATACCCATTTTGGTGGTTGATGAACTGTTGTTAACATTAGACACAGCTTTCAGCTGTCATTTACAGTCATATTTTGTGATTATTCTCTAAGTTGATAATACAGGGAGTGATTCTCTTTCCAGACATAAAGACGTGGCAATCGCCGCAGATACTTAGCTAGTTGATGTTTGTAACCATTCTATATATGCTCCTTAATAACGGAACCATTCTTCAGATAAATCGTTGTTTGTTCAACTTGGGTTTCACTCGTATCTTAATCATGTAGTTTGACGCTTCGATAGAATTAAAACCTTCCCACTTATTAATTGGATTCAAATACCAATAGGCTCAAATTCATAATATTTACAATAACATTTATTGTTGACGACAAAATTGTGTATTTTATGTTCATAACTATGTTGTGAAGAAGGCCAAACACATAGGCTCTGAATCTCAGGTCCCGACATTCTAGTTTGATCAGCTGTACCCACAATATTATCATATGAATTTGTAAATCTGGGAAATTTCAATCAAACGTAACAGTGCGAATAGTTTTATTCTGTCTTGTTTTTGTTTGGGTTTTGTTCTCCGAGCTGAATGGTTTGATCGTGGGGCTTTCATAATTTTTCTGAACGACATCTTCAGCACAAACCTCAGGTAGAAATCCTGAAGTTTGTGCTGACGAGGTCGTTCAGAATAACGATGAAAGCTCCACGACCAAACTGTCCAGTTCAGCGGACAAAAGTGCATCAGACTCATCCACCTGAGCTACAAATCTCTACCATCTCATAGTCTCATTTACCTAACAATGGTGATTTATCTTCTAATATAGTTTTGTTCTATTAATACTGGTTAAAATAAATTCAAGAATGTGTACAATGAAAATCCACTTGAAAAATCCAAACTTAAAGTGACCGTTTGTTTTTAAGTTATTCTAAAAATGTTTCAAACTGAAATCTGTAAAACTTCACTAACATCATGTCTCCAACTGTAGAATGCAATCCGATGAGCAACTGTATGTGTCTCTAGTACTTTTAAAATCATTATTCTGTAATTTTACAGAGTTGCATGTTTCTAGACTATTCTACTGTGCAATACTATCGTGTTGTTTAATAAAAATAGATCGAAAGTAATAAACAAATTCGTGTTACTTTTTAGCTTCCAGTTAAGTTAATGTAATGTGTAAAATACTCGAGTTTGAACCGGGTGTTATCTATACCAGTATGAACAGCCGACTAACATAAACATGCCATATACAAGGAATGTATAATTGAATGATGAGTATATAGAACATTATTTGATAAATCAGTTGCATAAATGGAACCACTCATTCATATTATTCCCTCTATCTGTCTATATCTCTTCCTGTCATAAAAAATGAATTATTCTACTATGATTTATGTATAACAAATTATTTTGATCATCTATTTATGCAATAACAAAAATATTTACCTGTCATTTGAAAAAATAATAATATTTAGTCACTACATTTAGTAATTGGATTCTTCACACACACACACACACACACATTCTCTTACTCTCGTACTAGTAAGTATGAACATCAAGTTGACTCGCTCAATGGTGAACTTATATTAACCTCAACATCTAACTGTTTCGTATTTAATCTTAGACTAATCACAATTTCATCAGTTCTCTTGTTTTAATAAATTTTTTTTTCAATTTACAATAATGGATGTTCATTTTAACTGAAATCTATTCCCTAACTCTCCCTCCCCCACTCAACTACTCCATAGAAAATTGTAACTAACTAAATAATTAATATCGAATTTATTAAGCTTATAAAACTATCAGTTCATACGTCAGTGTGTATATCAATTCACATAATGTAAATAGATGGTACTTTTGTTTTTCTATAATTGATTAATTTCCATGATAATTATGATTAATTTATTTGCTTCTTTTATTTTTTAATTATTAGTTAAAATCTGTTTATGTTTTTGTTTTGTTTTTTTAATGGAAGAAAATATCCTAATTATATATATATATATATATATATATATATATATATATATATATATATATATATATAATAAAAACACAATTTTATCAATAATGAAGCGTGTTTCCTATTTAATATTTTATTGATACTGGTAATGGGTATTGATATATGGAAAGAACACACAAGGAACTAGAGAGCACTAGTGAATAGTTATTATATTATCAGTATAGGGGTTATGGAGATTATTAAGTTTTTGATTGAGATCATGAACTGATTAGTGATAGACCACTGTTGGAAACCTGGAAGCACTGGACGGTCGTTTTGTCCTATTGTGGGACTCCTCAGTAGTGCGCATCCACGATCCTGCCCCTCGCGAGATTTGAACCTAGGGCCTTCAGTCTTTCGTGCGAACGCTTAACCTACTGGATCGTTGAGTCGGTATCCTATGGTGTTAGCGTCTAACTTTAAACGATCCACGAAATTTCGCGACCATCTTCCATGATACCGAGGTAGATACCTGTCTCTACCCAACACGGATTAGTTCCACTGCTCACGGCTTCTCACTAAAATTCCGAGAATTCCCTCACGAAGCTAGTGGGTTTTCAATGGTGGTCTAACATCAATCGGTTCATGATCTCAATTAAAAAGTTATTTTATTGTTATTCAATATTTTTACAAGAATATTCACTGTTAACTATGCATACGATCACTTGTGATTCAAGTCTAATAGCTAGTACAATGGTTTTGAAAATTACTAAGTTGGAATTCAGTGAAGCATATATTCAGTTTGAGTAATATGGCTTGTTACTGGACTAGAAAATTTGGTAATCAATAAAATGTGTTTATTTATGGTAAATTGTGGTACTGTTTCACATTCTTAGATTCATATATATATATATATATATATATATATATATATATATATATATATATATATATATATATATATATATATATATATATATATATATATATATACATCACAATTTTCGTAGATGGATAGGATGGCATTGTTTAGAAATCTTGAATTCCGGTTTGTCGGTACTTATGTTGACTGAACTTCGCCTGTAGCTCGTCTTGGGTTACTGCCGGTCCAAAGCCCGGGTAAAGGAGGAGGGTTAAGCATGATGTCGGCAACCCCATTGTGGTGTTTGAATGAACTAATGACTCCTTTGTACTTGTTGAATGTTTGATTTCGAATTCTAAATACAGTACATTCGTTAGTGTTTGTGTAGTACTTCTTGATTCAATTGCGTTATCCCTGGGATTCTTAGTTCATACTACAATTCAAATACTTCTAATTATCATATTGGCGTCGCGAGCAGGATCTGCGATGGAACAGTTAGATATTCATTCAACTTCTGAAGCTTTTGAGGACTATTTGGAAAGGTTTGAAATCTGGAGCATGACCAAGAAAGATGATGAGGATATTAATATTGTGGCACATTTTCTCACATTCATTGGAAAAGAAGCATATGGCTTATTAAAAATTTTGGCTTCACCGGAAAAGCCTATTTCTCTTCCTTATACAACTCTCAAGGAACTACTTCTAGACTATGCAAAGTATACAAATTTCGAATGCGGTAAAGGGAGATTTCGTAAAATAATTTATGAGGATCAAAAAATTGTACTATATTACGTCACCCCATCCCAGTGCATACTCAAGGTTGGGCAGTTCACGAAGATGGGCACAAGTTTAGTCAATGTTTTTCTTGTGGCAAGTTCTACCCTTTTAATTCATGTAAATTTCGTAATTGTAAGTGCTTTAAGTGTGGTGATGTCGGACATATTCAGTCAGTTTGTAATACTACTGTTCATGTTGCTGCAACTAATATTAAGTCTTGTGATTCTGATTCTATTAATCTGAATATTTATAATGATCATTTATCATTATCGACGACTTCAAAAGACAGTTTAGAGTCATATAGCAGTTCAGAGTTAAATAAAACTCAAGATTCTTGCGAGACAACAATTTCTAATGAATCAACCTATCAGATTTCTCATGTTATTGTACCAGATATGGTTTTTCCTAATGATTCACATATTTCTGGTGAAATTTCTTACAAATCTGGTCAAAATATTTCGAATGAACCTAATGATGATCAAAAAACTGATGTAGTTTTGATTGATGCTGATTTTTTTAACGATCCTTTACTCTGCAATGACATTCTTAATAAATTCGAGGAAACTATTTCAGAAGAATCGAATCTTGATGTCATATCAAATATTATTTGTCCTCATGATGCATTTGTTTCTTGTGAGAAACTTGTTCAATGCGAAGCACGAGTATTAAATGAGTTAGAGTCTGATTACAATTCAGATGATTCCATGTCAATTATTGTTTGTCCTTATCATAAATTCACTTCCAATGTTTACTCTAGTCAAATTGAGAAAGATGTTTTAAATGAAGCCACATTATTCATAACTTGGGGATATGAAGATCCGACATTATTTCGTGGGGGAGGATAGTCTGAATGTCTATGGTTCAAATTCTAGGTAGCAGTACTTTCAGTACTCAACCGACATGATGATTGTACAATCCCAGAAATCAAGTGAGTCTGTTCCGATTTCAGTTGTTTATTCTAATAATAATCAGTGCATTCTAGATAATACAGAGTCTTTATCCAATACATTGTCGGACAGACACAGCATGAACTTGAGGAGAAGACGTACAATTGATTACAGACACTTAGACTCTAATTCAAGCTGTGGCGGATGTGGTGTTTGAATGAACTAATGACTCCTTTGTACTTGTTGAATGTTTGATTTCGAATTCTAAATACAGTACATTCGTTAGTACTTGTGTAGTACTTCTTGATTCAATTGCGCTATCCCTGGGATTCTTAGTTCATACTATAATTCAAATACTTCTAATTATCATACCCATCCAGTAGAAAAAATCTCGCTAAAAAAACGCCAGAAAGATTAAACAAATTAAATGATTTAAACTCTGCCCTAAGAGTCGAAGGAAAAATTATGACGCCTCAAGATGAAAGCCGAGATTCATAGGAAATCACGAGGCCGATGCTACTTCTAACAAACAGAGCAACAATTTTTATAGGTACATGGAAACGTGGAGAACTACTACAATCATCATCAAGAAGGTTTAAGTATTTATAAACAGTTATTTACGCAAGGTACTCAATATCCGTTGGCCAGATACCATCAACAACAGCCTATTGTAGGAGAGGACAAACCAGCTTCCAACTGAAGAATAAATCAGGAAAAGACGTTGTAAGTGAATAGGACATACATTACGGAAATCGCGAAATTTCATGTTTTTTGTTTTTATAATCATTTCTTACTTAAGTTCACTACGTATCCTGTCATTGAGATTATATTAAAACTTTATATTTCTCATTGTGTTGAAGGTATTCTGCAAGAAAACCTACTTGATATAGGTTTCGTATTATTAAGTATTCTCCAGCAAGATGCACCTAAAATTTTAAGGGAACTGATTCTCCCTGTAAGGTTCGAACCCACGTCATTCAGCTTTACAGTTTGTCACATTACCACAGCGTTTTGAGCCACGAAGATATATCTACCGAATCCAATGAATGCAAAAATAACAATTATGTCAGTATAATATGAATTCACTATATTTTATTGTTTCTTATCAACTACTTACAACCGTTTTCTTAACATATGAATAAGCAATTGCTAGTTCATTTGAAAATATAATTAGAATGATTGATGTGGATACAATGGATCGCGTAATAATTGTGGAAGATTTGAAGAGTGTACTTACATTTCTTGAAGAAGGCAAGTAAAATAATCTTAGTATCTATGGAATATCAATTAACTTAGCGCATATTATAGAACCAAATAATAACTCGATCACTATCTGGACACATAAATCCAGTTTGAATTTTTCAATTGCTGCTGCTTCAGCGAAGTGTAAAAAGGCTGCATTATTTTGTCGGTCAATAATTTTAATGTCATTTATATCAAGTACTTTTAATTGCTGATTGGATTCTGTCGATTTATTTGCAGGGTAGTCTATAGTTTAAGTGACTTGACATCGGAAATATGATGTTGAGATGTTAGTTGGTTGAAGGTAATCGACGGGATACCTTAGACCTAGGTTTTGTGCTACTTGAACTCGTCAGCAAGATGTTTCTGTAATCTTGCGATAACTCGTGCTTCCTAGAAAATTTAGTCATGTGTCACCCAGTTTTACCTCCAGAGACGTCAACTCTGAGCTAGTTATGGCGTTATCAACTTTCCGTAAGACTGAGATGTATTTGCAATTGATTGATCCTTGAGTAGTGACCATTACTATATACGACGAGTCTTTTTTAGTGCCGATCGGATTCCATCAGCTAAGCTTATATCAGCTAATGTAACTAAACGTTTCTATACTAATACCATTTAAAATGTTTCTAGCTATGCGATAAAAATTATGTAACGGAAAATGTGGTTGGAATTTATTTCATTTATTGAATATTGTCTCATATATGGAAAAATGTATCAAGTATAGAAGTTGCACTGAGAAGTGCTTATTAATTGCGTAGTTAATATCCTAGTCTACATTTACATATTTCAAAATGTCAGTAGGTTATATATAAATCATCACTTATAAACGCCTTGAATAATAATGGAAAAACGTTTGGGATAGATTTCGCTCTCTAAAGGCATAGTGTCGTTTCTAGACTGTCCTAGATCAGTGCCTAGATTGATTATAAGGAGTGAAGCAGAAGAGTGAGTGGACCACTTCACTTATCATGGAGGTTTCATCAGCTCTAATTGGTTTATGTCTACCGAAATCTCGTCATAGATTAAGAAATCTTGTATGGTCTTCGTCAGTGTGGATCACCTATGGTATAAAATTGTGTGCCTGTTTATTAAAAGATGAGTATATTACAGAGCAGTCTTCCATATATTACTCTATATTTGTCGTGCAAAAATTGAAAACATGTTTAAGTAGCAAGCTTTTCAGCATAGATGTCTTAGGGAATTACTCGTGTATCGTGGAACGACCAAGCGAGTACTGTTGATGTTAGGGAAAAGATACATGGAAAATATGACTGGTCAACACACTTTTAACTGAGACCCGTCCAACGAGTATCAAGTATACTCAATCACCGTTTACATCGATGTATGATGTTGGGTCTGTTTTGATATCCCCTTTTTATTTCATCTTGTCACATTAAAATGATATGGCAATTGTGCTAACGTAGAATTATCATCGGCATAATATTGATCATAACGTACTGACTGATATATCACTGAATGATTCCTAATCAAATCAAATTACTGACAGTTTATCCATACTCTTGTTAACCATTGAAAATTAATGACTGTTATTTCCACATTTGAATTGTGAATAACAAAGTGATTCGTAATATGGCTTTTTTCTTATTTAGGACTTGAACTAATCCTGTTCGACTCATGGGGTATAACCTTTTCTTAACCGATTAAAAATAATCCACCTCCCTCTAGCCTAATGGCGTCTAAAAATTTCAATATTTTGTTCTTTAATTGTTTTTTTTTCTTGGCGTTAGTCTATTTCATCCGCATAAAATTTGTTACAGATGTGCACTAAAAATAGTCCACAATAATATTTCACATAAGTAAAAGAGGGAAACGGAGATGAAGTAAACAAAACAAAAGAAAAAGAATAGTTAAACAACAATAGTGTATGGTACGATATATAGTTCAGCTAACAATACAACTAAGACTTTCAAAACAATCAGTCCCTTTTTGTAAGCAATGATGGATAGTGGCTAGCAGTGGAATCCAGGACGCGCGTTTGGTCCTTACAAAAAGCTTGTGAATTAAGGCAATATCGAGGCATACGCACAGTATGCACATATGCTAATAACACACTGATCAATTGCAGTCTTAAACCTCAATGGGAAGATAGAAGCCAAACAATATCAAGTGAATTAGTCCCTTTGATAAATTTCGATGATGTAATAAGAAGACGAATATTATCAGAACTATGTGATAAATTAGCGCAATACAATTAGGGTGTGTGAACATGTACCAAAATGGTTGCAGAAACAAATAGAATCAAGTGACTCAATAAGAGTCGAGAATAAACACCCATCATCCTCTATTGTTAAACATATAATCGAAACAGGCCATAAGATTGATCTTAACTCGGCCTTTGTGGTGTTGTATAAAAGTGTAAAATGGCGTATACTTAGGTTTATTGAAGCCTTAGCCATACGAAAATTCAAGCCCCCTTTGTGTATTCAAAAACAGTTTGTTCTCACCTTAAACTCACCCTGGTAATATTGACTTATTATTATCCAGAGTGATTAGGTTTCAAACTGTGTTCACATTATTATTATTACTCTTATTATTATTATTATTATTATTATCCTTGTCGCCTCTTACTCCCATTTTCAGTCTAGTTGACATTTTATTTATATACATAATAAGTATATGTGTGATCAGATTATTCGAAACAACTAAGACTTTTTTTCAATTCAGGATATTTATCTCACTTTAGTACAGTATCGTAAAGTAAGTTACAACAAGTTCGCCATCGGGTTATATTCTAAATCATACCTGATAAAGTTTTATGCTATTGATTTGCATCTTCTCCAGGACTACAACCATGAAGTTGTGATAGGCTATCAGATATTAGTTGTATGTATCAAATCGTTTAATTTTTCAATCAATCATTGGTTAGTAACTGATGCAATATTATTAGTGAGAAATTATTATGTATTTATATAGTTTGTATATACAATAGATAAGAAATTAATTTAGTTTAGTATTTCTAATATACTAATATATATAAATATACTGTAGTGAATAAGAACACGAATGGGTACAATTGAATGTAATTAACACGAAATTACAGAGTATCTCACTGATATCTAAGAACCATATAGTAAATAGTTAATTATCCATCGTTTCAAACTTCACTGTTCATTTTTTTTAAAATATCAGTCTATTGTCACAGATTTCATTGTTCATGCATTTTCATATCAATTGCGTTCCGTTTTCATTCTTTCCATATCGATCTTCAACTGAAATACATTCTGTGCCTGACTATCGTTTTATACTACTTATATGGATATCAGTAACTCATATCATAATACTATTGAATAAAATATCAAAATATTATTATTATTATTACCATATGCTTATCATTATTTTGAATATAATGACAAGTTAAAATTTATAAAGAATAACATCAATAATGAAAGAGTAGTTAATAGGCAAAGTATAAACAAATACAAACTTTCATTTTGTTTTAAATATTATTTATAAAGATTATAGCGTTTCAATCAAATTCAATGTTATCATAATGATAATAACCAAAATAGATTTACTCTTATTGATAAATATAAATAATAACTATTGTCTCTGATAAATTATGATACACATATCTTTATTTATATATATAAAGATATTTATTAGAATAATCGTAGTTAACTTATGATCTAACAAAGAAATAATAACGAAAAGAAAAGAAAAAGAAAAGAAAATTCAATGTAAATAATAATAATAATAATGATACATTCCAACAAGAATGGTTTATTTTGTATAGGAACTAGTGAATAGACGACAATGACGAACTACCTTCTATGGATGTATGTATGTATGAATGGATGTGATTATGTGTACATATATTTTGGTATTTATCTTATTTATATCGATTGATCACCATATTTTTGTGTCACGCAAACTCATTTTGATGCATTCTATAGCCTATTCATTCATTCATTCACTTCTTTATTTATTCATTCATTTATCTACACTTATTTCTAACTTAAACATTGATAAACTCTATCAAATAAAAGTAATAATAGTAATAATTCCAACTAAAACTTTGTATATTGTTTTCATTTTTCTCTTTACTGTTTCTTCTTTTCTTGTGTGTGTGTGTGATTATAACTGTATACATCTGTATTTATATATATATACATATATTACAAACATTTTGAGAAAAGAAAAAACACAGAATTTTATTTACGAATAAAATAACCATAAATGTATTTATCATTTATTACAATAGATTGAGATGGTGGCGAGGATTTGTAGCTCAGGTAGATGATTTCAATGGAGTTTTGTTCTTTGAGCTGGATGGTTTTGTCATGTTATGGCTGTTGTAAAGATTTTTAAATGTTCTGACGTGAGTGTCCTTTGTAGCTTCGTCTTTTAATCCTCTATGACGTGTTGGTATTTGCGAATCCTATAGTGTGCATTAGTTATCATTAGGTGTACCTTTTTTTTCCACTTTGCTCAGCTATTCTCCATCTCAAATGGGCAGTTGATTGGACGTCTATATCTTACACTTGTTGGTAGAACATGCTGACGAAGACACTCGAGGAAAAAACACAGTTGTTCTCGAGTGGAAGCCTTCTTTTTAGAGAAATTCTCCCATTTTTAAAAAAACGAGAAGCGTATTACGCTCATCCAGTTCAGCGAACAAAACTCCATCAAAATTACAGTATATGTATAGGCGTTCTTAATTACTTACTTATTTAATTATGCCTCTTACCTCTTGTGAAGGACAGTAGGTCATTCATCATCATTCTCTATCGAACTCTATCCTGAGCAGTCCTTCCTAGTTGTTTTCAGTTCTTAGTTAGTTAAATAATAATAACTATAAATAAGTCGACCTATTGAAAGTGAAACAGTTGTTTTCATTTCAATAAATAATCTCTAATCAATATCGAAAATTAATTAAAGTTGTAATCTTACCATTAAATGTTAACTCGATTGTTTTAATGGTTTAATTGTTGATGTGTTGAGGTTAGTCACTGCTGAGTAGTTTCATACTAAGTCTCCTTACTTCTTGATAGCATCTTAACTAATGTCAATATGTAATGAATACAATCTATGAAATAAGAAATGTTTAATAGGAATGTTAACTAAGTGACCAGCTTGAATATCTGGTCTATCTGTTCCTAACATCTAGATATTTTAACAAGCTATCTATCTTTTATTTGTTTCAACAGATCATTATGTTAATTAATTGCACAACCTATTCAAGTGCGTTTGTGAAAAGTACATGACCTTTCGCCGTAAAAGTGGGCAAAGAGCGCAATTGCAGACATCGTGGTTGATAGCTATGTCGATTCCTGTACTGCTAACATCTAATTGGCGATCACTCAATATTTATCGTCAGGATCGATCAAGAAATAAGAAACCAAAAGCTTGTTGAAATACGTTGTTCTCAGAACTCTATATTGTACCAAAAATATAATATTGGATAAAGCCACTAATGATAATATCAATAACAATGATTGTATCGTTTATTATAATACTAATCGAATTATATGGATCAAGTTGCAGTGTGGACACTAGTCTAAGTGAATCATCTTCTTATGCCCCATGGTGACATGTTGGTTAGTAGATATGAAACTTATGACATAGGTTGTGTACCGAATAGCACTCACCAACAAGATGGACTTGTAATCTTGAAAGGACTGGTGTTTCCTGAATAATAACTTTTTTGACATATCGATTTTTATTTAGTTAATTCAATGTGATAATAACATGTAATACTCTTTACCATAAATTTGTAAGTAAATTAACTTTGATGCTTGTTCTGTTTTCTTTGATTTTGTTTAAGTATTTAATTGTTCGAATCTCGCTAGGTGGATCGTGGATACACAATGCTGAGGAGTCCCGCAATAGAACGGAACAACCGTCCAGTGCTTCTAGGTTTTCCATAGTGGTCTAGCTTCAATTGACTCATGATCTCAACCATTGATATTTAACTATTGTCTGTAAAATTGACTGGTCATGGCTTGTTTTCCAAGGAATTAAAGGTATAGTGATTTCAATAGTTGAGATCACGAGTCAATTAAAGCCATACCACCATGGAAAACTTGGAAGCACTGGACGGCTGTTTCGTTCTATTGTGGGACTCCTCAGCACTGCGTATCCACGATCCGCCTAGCGGGATTCGAACCCAGGACCTATGAGTGTCGCGCGCAAAAGCCTAGCCACTAGACCACTGAGCCAGTCGGGACCCAACGGTGTTAATGTCTAACTTCAACTAATCCATGAAATAAAGCGACACATCCACCATTGTCATCAGTGAGTTACTATCTCACAACTGACCCGGTTGAAGTTCATTAGTCACTGCTACTCAATAGAACTCCAGGATATACATCTTGAAGTGAGTCACTAGTGAGCATATATTGATTAGTATCAGAAGTGGTTTTGTGGAGATTGTAGTAATTTCAATAGTTGAGATCATGAGCCAATTGATACTAGACCAGTAGTAGTAATTTCTAAGGGATTATAACTGTGTTATAGTTCATTTTTATTATTGAAAATATTTTCACTCTTATGATTAACTCGATACCATTACATAAATAGTTAAAATCATGGATTGATTATTACTACATAACTATTTAAAACTAGGGAGTAATAGATAACTATTTCACTATGATATTTAATTCATCAATACGTTGTGTACACTTATAATCTTCAAACATAATGTGAAACTCGATAGGTTTAAGTCATTCGGTGAGAATATAATAGTTAACATTTATGATTGTAATTAATTTATGATATAACCGGGCTAACATCAATGTCATCACTGATATCTGTATCACATTTGATATGCTTGAACTCTACTGGTCACTACTCTTCACTTAAAAGTCATTTGTTGCATAGTACGTTGACAGTAAAACATTAACTGTCAGTTCTTAAGATGAAATAGGTGAATATCGGTCAAAAGTAAATTATCAAAAGAAATTATCATAAATTATTTTTTTGGTTAATTGTTTAGTCTAATCTCAAATAAAATCTAATAATATATGTCTAATCAGATACTGTTGTTAAGATAGTATTGTTTAAGAGTATTTACTGCTGCGAAATGTGGCCATTAAAAGTAGATATTCCTAAGCTACTAGTACTTGATCACAGATGTCTTAGAAATATTGCTTACATCTACTGGAATAAGAGGGTAAGTAATAGTGAGGTTAGACTTAGGGTACTAGGGAATGATGGTAAATCAGTTGATGAGGTTGTGAATTTTCATCTACTGAAATGTTTGGGCCACATATTACACATACCCAACCACAAATTACCACGACGCGCAATGCTGGCCAGTGTTCAAGATGGTTGAAAGAAAGTTAGGGGTGACCAAACCAAAACGTGGCATCAGTCTTTAAAGTTACTAACTTCTAGCTTTAGTCATGTTGGTAGATACAGACTTCTTGGTTGGGGTCCGCGTAACTATCGTAATCAATGGTTGGAGAGTGTGCATGACATGGCTCAGAATCGATCACAATGGCGTCCGTGTGTACACTCTCTGTCTTCCTTTAAACTATGAGATTAAAATTGCATTATATCTTTCTATGAATCAATTCTTTCTCCCTGTACCGTACTTTTATATACAATTTTTTTATATATTGCTATCATTAAAGTAACTACTTCTATGAATTTGATGTTCATCTTGTTATGCTAATGCTATATGGCAACTTGGACAGATACATATATGTGCCTTGTCCTACATTGTAGCTGACTGATTGACTGACTGTTGAACAGTATCACTTTGAATACATTTATATTCTCTAAATAACTTAATCTATTCATAAAATTTTCTAGACTTTATTAAACTTTATAAATATCACTATGAAAAATTTGTTTGATTAAATGCAATAACCAAATCCAAAAAAAAAAAAAAAAAAAAAAAAAAAAAAAAAAAAAAAAAAATTCAACTAAACAATCATTAACATCTTCTATATATATTAAATGATGAACTGTCAAATATGTATACAGTTTTTCATGTCTAATGGCACAGCATGTTTTCTTCATAGTTTTAATTGATGATATTGCTTAAGTGAATCTAATATAGACAATTTGATAATTTATATTTATCAGTCATTACAATATATATATCCTATATCTGTGGTATATATTTTCTTTCCATTGTATAAAGGTATGTATTTATAGAATAGGTGTCAGTAGGTGGCAAGTTAATTGGATCATATTTCATTTATATTTCTAATGTCTCATTAATATGAATTGGATTATAACAACAGGTTTTCTTAATATTATAACAGTCATTATATATACAAATCTTATAAGTAAGAGAATTAATGACGAGACTATAATTTATGAACGAACCAATCAGAAGCATTTGAAGGATTTTAAGGTCACGAAGCCAATTTCAGTACCTAATGTTAACGTACGATCGGTTCACAGAGGATTTTATACAAAACATGATAATTGAGCGGCTATAACAAATAAAACGGCGAGACTATAATTTGTGGACAAACTAGTATGAAATATAACAAAAATAATTTGACATTGACATGTTCAGACGTATTATGATTTTGATTTACTATAAATATTCTACATTGTTTCCTTTGTACTATTTGAACTTGTATTAATTTTATTTCGGTTATTTATATACTCTAAAGAAATGACTTCATTAAATCATGAAAATTCAGAGATACAATTTTCTGCACATCTGGATATTACAAGAGAACGATGGTGGCTAGTAGTGGAATCCAAGACATGCATTTCGTCCTATTTGGTGCACGTCCTCTGGATGTGCTTGCTTTCTAGATTTTATATTCACTCTTGAACTCGAACTCAGTATCGTTCGATCCAAACGTCATGACGTTATTCACTTGCTTACCGAGTTCAGGTGACCACTGACTTGTGCAGTGGGATGAAATTTAACTCAGTTGTATTGATTCTTTGAATCTTCCCATTGATCAGTAAACCAGTGTTTATCTGGTTTAAGTAGCTAAGTGATGACGTTTAAATCAAACGGTATTGGATAGCAGTTCCGAAGTGTTCATCACATCTAGAATGCAATTATATCCAGCAGATATGCCCCAAATAAAACGAAACATATATCCTAGACTTCACTTCTATCCACTTTTCATCTCGAGATTAGGTTACATAACTAGAGTATTGTTTATTGCATTTACTCTAAAAGCTTATGAACTAGTATTAAAAATAATCATAAAAACATAATCCATGTTTTATCTCATAAAAGATTATACATCGAAGATATATAAAAAGAAAAGCATAAATCATAATAAACTTATATCAGTCACATTAAAATTCCAAAACAAAAATCATAGGATAACTTGAAAAAGAAAAATACATCGATTGAAGCATAATGTTGATGTACATTATGTCAATTATAATAATAAATTATATATATATATATATACACCTTACAATCACTTGCACGAGGGGTAATCGGCTGAAGTAAGTAAGTAAGTAAGTAAATAAGTAGGTAGGTAAGTAAGTGGAGTACTCGCATAAAAGAATACTGTATACATTTATTACAGTGTGCTTTTATTTGTTTATATTTATTTATAAAAATATCTACATAATAAATGGTATCGATATACAATAGTGAATAAAATGGATATAAAGAATTATGAATTAGTGATTATGTATATTTACATGGGAATTAATAAATTCTCATGTATATAAATAGTAACAAAATTTATTTTAATCAATATAATTTTTATTTTTTTTTTATTTTTTTGGGTGCCGTCAATTTAATTTAATCAACATCTGTATTGAATTTCAACAGAGAAAATACAAACAAACAAACAAACAAAATCTTACAAATAAATCACATAGTAACAGATTAGAAATGAAAATCATCGAACGGATTTTAAGGAACAAATTTATTGATCATGGAATAAAAATAAGATTACTTATTTACTAACCTACCTATCTACTTACTTACTTACTTAGCTACTTGCTTGAAGTATGTGTACTGTCTGTTATTATGTTAAGCCTATATATCTTATTCTAGCTTTCAGATAGCTGAATCTATTCATTCTACTTGAGTCATATTTTGACCTTGTTAATTATTCGCTTATCAACCTTGACTGTTTTTATATGAGCGCGTAGATTTGTGTACACTTCTTATCCCATCACTCTTCACATGTCTGTAACTTACTTTTGTGCAACTATAAATATTGTTTAACGCTTGGTTGAATGTGTGTTGGCTTACCCGCCATCTTCAATGCGCGTCGTTCCCTTCCTATCTGTTTCATTCGCTTCACATACAAATTATATGTATTCAAAGTCCATTCTCGTTATTTGACTTATTTAATTCCGTTATTGACTAAGGCGATTCAGGTGTGTTCAAGTCTAGAGCTTGTGAGATATGCGGAAACTGAAGAGTCATATGTATAATAGAAAAAATATAAATATGTTTGCTTTTTTCATTCATCACCAACTTCATTGAATATATGTATGCCTGTTATGACATTTGCATCTGTCAGTTACTGGATGATTTCATAACGATAGAATTGTGATCAATTAATTCAAAACAGTTAGTCCCTTTGATAAATTTCGATAATGCAATGAGAAGACGAAGTTTATCAGAATTATGTGATATATTAGCGCAATACATTTCGAACAATCTGATCACACATATACTTGTTAAGAGCATTTATATATAAAAATAAAGGGTCAACTTGACAGGTTAAGGGTAAGTCATAACAAAGGAAAAAATATTAAAGTACACAAAACAAATGTGATTACCACTCTTGATAATAAATCAGTATTACCAGAGTAGGTTTAGTGTAATACTGTATATGTGTGATCAGATTGTTCGAAATGTATTGCGCTAATATATCACATAATTCTGACAAACTTCGTCTTCTCATTGCATTATCGAAATCAATTAATTTATTTAAAATAAATGGTGGACTATGAATAAAATCAACATTTGTCGGATTCATTTGTGTAGGTAGTATATGCAGTGAATTTTGTACACTAGACCGTTTCAATGTTTTCAGAAAATCCGGAGCTAAACAACCAGTAAGAAGACGTAAGTATAAATTTAATACAGGTTCACACAGACCTCGATTACGTGTAACAACTTCGCATAGACCCTGAGAAGAGAAAAAATCAAGTTGTTTTTAAGAAAATTGGTAAACTGAAAGAAAGCTAATAGATGAACAAAACGTAATATAATATGATCAGAAATTGGTGTTATTTGAAACATCCCTACAACGATAACAATAATTACACAAATGTTAGATTCGGTTACTGACTGATACCAGATAGAAAGGGTTGAGAGTCAAAGAGTAGTTGCTTAGTGTTTCTTAGTTTTCAATAGTTTTCCACCTGATATTAATTTGTCACGGACATTTGTTATGTCTTATGCCCTTGTCAGATATCACGCGACAAAAATTGCCAATCAGAATATCGACTTTTGAGACCTTGTGTCCCGGTTCTAAACCAATGACACGTCAACCAGCACTAGCAGCCATGAGACAACTCGGAATTCTTATTGGTTTTTGATGTAGTTGCTTCTCGCCTAGTCCTGCCTATTGAGCATAGAATACAATATTCACCTACACTGTATGGATAATATATTTCAGACATGTGTAGTTTATATACAAGCAGACCAGACCGCATCACACCATGGAATGAAAAATAATTATCATACAATAGAAAGCCGAAAATGGCTGTGAGTATGAGAGATAGTAACAAATGGATTGAGAATAAATTAGGAATGATAGATCATATAATAGTGGTCAATAGGTCAAATGAAATTGTATGATGAAAGATATATAAGGTTACAATAAGAATGCATATGATAATAGTCTATGAATATTTCCCGGAAGTTATCATTCATTTATCCCTACTTTGAATGCAACAATGATTATCAAGTATTAAGTCTGTTGTAATTTGAGACGGTAATCACATGCTAAATTCACTAATGCAAATTCTAAATATAATATTTCTATTCAGTATGTAGTTTGATATCCTAAACGTTCTGATCCAAACCATTAACCTTGAGAAAAAAGAAGTTACACTCCTGCTAGTTTGCTATCCTCAAGCTTTTCTTTAGCTTGTCCCTTGAGTCATAAGAGCAAATAGCTGTCATATCATATTATTATTATATCTCAACTACCTAGCTCAACCAACAGTTATCTGAAACACTTATCAACTTATAAACCCGAATCACCGGACCATAATGCACCCTTAACATGAAATCATACTTCAAACACAATCACGTCACAAATGACAAACAATAAGTGTATAAATAATTAAGGATTACTAAACAAATATAAATAATCTGAAAAATAGTCCTAGTAATTGTTTTGTTGTAAAGATGTCATTTAGGCAGTCGAATGTGTTATGATTTGAGATAACTTAAAGGAATTATAAATGATTGAGAAATTCCTACATTATGAAATGGAATTTATGAGAACGAATTCTACTAAACGACTAGTGCAAAACGAAATTGTGGTGTTGAGACAATTGGTTTTTATTCTTTCGTACCGCGATTTTTCTTTATGGTACCTATTCTTTCCTTTCAGTTGATCCGTTTGAGTTGGATATGTTGATCAGAGCTGAATCAGAAAACGTAGAAGCCTATTAATTGGAAGTAATAATGTTGTTCATGATTGTTATGAATAAGTAGACTTTAATATGACTGTACCGCAGAAGATAATTGTTATTCAGTGTGAAAGGTTGTGTCTGTGGTTATTCAGATTAATATTGTATCTTGTACAATCGTTTGATTTTTTATTCTCGGCAATTAGCGGGTGAGTTTACGGACAATGGTCACAGTCCTGAATGTCAATCGTCAGTATATCAATTGCGACAAAGTGCTTCGATTATAATCCACAGTACGATGAGAGAGATTGGAGTCAACAAGTAACGAAATTTATAGTAAAATGACTCCACTTATGAAGTAACAAATACGACACTGAGATGCATATGAAAAAATATGACTAAAGGTGAGGACAACCAATCAGATAACAGAAACGGTCTTCAAATTTATAATATCTTCAACATTCATTCCACCACAACAATCTGGAATGATAGCTGAATCACAAATACTATGAAATGTGACTCAAATGTTATACCATAAGATCCTATCTTGAAAGAATCGGTTACGGAAAGTACAGTTTTCGTGCCAAAGAAGTTGTTTATCAGAAATATGATGACTTATCCTCACAAAGTACAAAATTTGAATTCAGAATTATAACTACTTAAATAAATTTAAAAATTATATTTAGTCACTAAATGGTAACATCCTAATTTCAGTGTTTTGCTTCACAATCAAACAAGATTTCTTGAACTAAAATTTTAAATGAGGCTTATCACTAAAGTAATTGATCGAATTCAGAGAGCAAATTAATAGTACGGAATATCGAGTCAGTTAATTTAGTGGCCACTTAATCAATAGAATTCGATTAGTGCACTGGACTGTACAAGCATTACATTAATGACTGTTCAACAATCAAAACTAGCTTGAAGATCTCCTGAGGGCTGAATAATTTAGTAGTAATATTCCAGATGATGAAATAAGATAACGCAGATATGGATTACATGAAGAGAATCAGTTCTCTCAATATTAATAAAAAACTTTGATGAAGTGTGTCAGCTATCATGAAACCTAGGTCAAGTAGGGTTGCTTATTGATTACTTTTAACTATACAAAATTATGAGAAAGCTTTGTTTTGAAGTTATTTGGCTTACTAGCTACAATTCATACTTTGACAACAAAACTTTGCACGACTTGATAGAAGAAGTAATGTTGCATATTTTGCTAACAAGTCATCAATTTGAATATACTTAGTACATAAAAAGTCAGTATTCACCAACACTTCAATTTACGTTTAATACAGTTGGATAGTAGTTTATAGTGAATTCCGGGAAACGTGTTTCGTTTTATTGGTATTTCACAAGTTGAATACACATGTACCACAGTAATGATATTCACACCGGGAGTACAACCCATTGCACTTCGATTAGGACTCCCAACGCGTTTTCCACTTAATAACTGAGTCCATGTTTACATTTTAGGTATGAGAAGCCTAGTAAATTTACTAAAACTTATCAATATATGAACAACGAACTTACTACTAACTGTATCTAACCAGCTATATCGTTCCTGATCTGTAAACTTTTTTTTATAAAAATAATGTTTTCATGATCAATATGAACATGTCAATATCTAAGTCATAATGTGTCTTCATGTCGCCTACTGGAACAAATAGAGGTTATGATCACACTGAAGTACGTAATAAAATTACTTTCAAAATACTTCATTACGTTCTACTTCTTTCATTGATCCCGACATTTAATAATAATTATTAAAGTGAATTATGAATAAGGTAGGAACCTGTGGAAATATGCAATATCATATTTCGCATCACAATGGGGAAGTATACTATCAAGAAGAATAAAAATAAGGAATGGAATTAATAGTATCATTGAACAGAAATCATAAAACTGGTAAACAATAATTGATATAGCGAAAAAGAACCTAAAAAATTATAAGTAGATAGAAATGTAATGCAACTGTAACCGATTATGTGCCATATCGTTTACGTTCTCTATTCATTTATTTTTCTTATCTCCGTAACATAGCACAGAATTCATGAATCTTCTTTAAAATTCTGGTATGTTTGAAGGGATGACGAGTTCGCCTAATCTGAAAACGGAAAGAAGACTCTGTGACATAATGACAGATAAAATAGATATTCTGACGCGTCACAGCCCTGCTAACTAGAGGGAGAAGCCCAGGTTCGGATGAGGGAAAGTATATTCCATAAGCAGCTAGAAGTACGAACAACAACAAGCACACAACTCAAGCGTATATATATACAACATAAAATTGTCCTTGGGAAGTGTTACAAAATAACATACTAAAAACTACAACGAACCAATATCGTTTAAGATTCTTGCAAGTGGAAAATACGACATAAAAGTAAAAATAAGCATTTTTGGCATGAATATGGAAGATCTAACATCCCCAACCAATTCCAATGAATTTCAATATTCAGGATTCGATAATCCTCATTGAAGTTTTTGAATAGTTGAAAATGAATGAAAAAAATTTCTTACTATCTCAACTAACATAAATTTATAAGTTGATCTAATCTGTTTTTATAATTATTTTCACTTGGTACATTATACCTTACTCCCCGTCTCCACCCCATCCCACCTCACCCCTAACTATTCACTCAGTGATTTCAACACACAATAACTACTACTTGAATTCTTTAATCTTTTCAAAGCTCATGTTTTCCTATTAACCTAACTATGATATTAATGAAATCAGTAATAACATGATTGTAACTTATGAAATTTTAATGTATATTACAATTTATGTATTGTCATTGAGAAACATGAAATGTAACAGTCATGTTTGTTGTTTTTTTTTTTTTTTTGTTTTTTCTTAAATAATTCAGGAAATTCACATTTATTATTTCCTGTAACATGAATAAGAGATAAAGAAAAACTTTTTAAAAAAAAAAACTTTTTTTTGTTCATAAGTAATTCATAAAAGAAAAGAAAAGAAATGAAAAGTAATTTATTTTCTTTTTATTTATTTTGTTTTAATTAAGTAAATATCTATATTGATATATTTATAAATAGGTATTCGTTAATTCAATAGTCAATAATTATTACTTCTATTATGTTTTCTCCCGAATTTAAAACTACTATGAATATTATTTCCTTTCAATATTAACTAGACAGTGACATGTATCATACAATTGATGTTTTTTTCTGTTTAATTAAGGTATCTATCTAACTCTCTATCTATCTATCCACACATCTATCTATCTGTCTATCTATGTATCTATCTATCTATCTATCTACCTACCAATCTATCCACACATCTATCTATCTATCTATCTATCTATCTATCCACACATCTATCTATCTATCTATCTATCTATCTATGTATCTATCTATCTATCTATCTATCTATCTAACTACCAATCTATCCACACATCTATCTATCTATCTATCCACACATCAATCTATCTATGTATCTATCTATCTATCTAACTACCAATCTATCCACACATCTATCTATCTATCTATCTATGTATCTATCTATCTGTCTAACTACCAATCTATCCACACATCTATCTATCTATTTATCTATCCACACATCTATCTATCTATCTATCCACACATCTATCTATCTAACTACCAATCTATCCACACATCTATCTATCTATTTATTTATCTGTTATTCATTATTTCCGGATTGAACAAATTGAAATATTGTTAATGTTCTTTTCTTTTTAAGACAAGGTCAAATAGTTATTTAAAAGTATTTGTTGAATTATTATTTGACCGATTTATTTATTTATTTTTCTTTTTCTTTTCATAGTTTGGTTATATGTTAATGTTTGAGTATATTCCATTAATAAATTGTTAATAAGATTTAAAAAGTAGTTTAACTTCCTGGAATCCATTATGACTTTTGATTTAATAATATTATTGATGTATTATTATTAGTAATGTTAAAATGAACTTAAAAGAAATTTATATGGGAGTAAGAAATTTTAGTTCATAGATAAATATTTTTTTTGTTTTTTGAGATCATGAACCGATTGATGTTAGATCACCATTGGAAACCTAGAAGCACTGGATGGCAGTTTTGATCCTAAGATCAATCGGTTCATGATCTCAATCAAACACTTAATAAAGCGAGAACAAATATTGATGCAGAATAGTATGAATTCATAATATTTCGAGGTTTCTCGTCAGCTGCTTACAACCAAATATGTGATAAAAAATTTTACATTGAGATAGTGTAAAACAATTGGCATAAATGAATGTAAATAACTGGAATGGTAAAGGTTTACAATAATAACTATATATATATGCTAGAACAGGTCAGAGGTTAATTGGTGTTAGGATTAAGGAAACAATTAAAGATGGGTAATGTAATAGTTGAATGGAGTTTATACATTGTGTGATTAACAAGAAGAACTGGTGGGCCCCTAAGAAGGAGTGTTTATTGTAAATCCACTATACAAAGCCAATATAGACTCTTTTCTAGATATGCACTAATACAATATAAGAAAAACGTAGTCAAATATTTGGCCCACAGAGCCAAAATTATTTGTTCTGTGGATAATCTTGAAAAAGAACTAAAGCTTATTCAGAATTTATTACGTATGCATAGATAGCCATCCAAGTCTTTAAAGAATGTCTGTAAATAAACCTAAAGTGAAATAATCGATGGTGCTAAAAATGTATATATTCTTAAAATTACAGTTCAAAGGTCATATATTGAGCAAAATGGTAAATTGACGTATAAAAGAAACTTTATAACGTACATTCAACGGGGCAAGATTACATTCAAGAAATCAGGATAAACTGACTAGTTCCTCTGCCTTTCATTGTATTTTCAACTGCTCTTCCGGAGCTAATCATAATGGGATCACAACTAGCCAAATGCATTAGCGGATTTGCGAACATCATCACTTGTGTCTGACTAAAGGACAAAATAAAGTAATCAAAGACTCCATTTTCGTGAATCCAGTCGAAACTGGTCACTACATAGATAAAACTTCAGCGTTTAAAGTTATTTATATAATTCCACCGAATTCGCCCTATAGTTCTAAAATCCGAATATTACGTATGGCAGAAGCCATAGGATTGCACAACACAAAACCAAACTTTGAATGCAGAGGTTGAGCGTTCGCTCACGAGATCGAACGTCTCGGGTCTAAATCCCACATAAGGGATCGTGGATGCACACTCCTGAGGATTCCCATGCTGGGAAGAAACGACATTCCAATGCTTACAGTTTTCTAATGATGGTCTAACATTGATCGATTCATGATCTCAATTATAAACTCAACAATCTTCGTAACCCTATTTTGTTGAACTGACTCATTGCCATCTAGTTAGTATCGACTTTCTACTCACTTATAAAATATATATATTAGTGTACGGCTTTGATGAAGGAATAATTAGAAAAGAATATTTCTTCGTTCAGCTTGTCTTTTTAATGTCTCGTATCGCTTTATTGTATTAACCAGTTGTTGTTTGTTTCATTTTATGAAAGAAATAGTGTATTCAGGATTTGTTGACCATTTAGTGGTGACTATTGTCAGTAGTTGCCTAATAACTTGGTGATAACGTTTCAAACTGTGAAGCTCGGTCGTGAGGTTCCGAGTCTTCCAGGAAGCATCAGTTCTCTCAAGATTACAAGTACAGCTATCTCATGAATACGAATTAGAACAAAACCTAGGTTCAGTATAATATTGCCTAGAATGACAGTGTAAACTTCACGGTCAAACCTTCTAGATCAGAAAACAAAACACCTACATAATTTAAGATTGTTAGCAATGTAAAATTGTTAACGTTGAAATGGGTAGTATCTAGTTTTCACTATAATCAGTTTCTAAGACACTAAAAATGTTGAAGAAGATCATAATCACAATCAGTGTTTAAAAATTAGGATATAAGAAGTAATACTGATCTAAGAAATTGTTTAACTAAAGATTATGTAATGTATGATGTGATAAGAATTAAGTGAGTATAAATATATTAATATCCATCCTTAGTAAATAAGTTATGGAAATTTTCAAGTAGGATAGTATATATACATTAGTTGTATAAAATTTTCTCGTAGTCATGATAAGTACTAACTTATCATTAGGATGAAGTTTAGGAAGGTTAGAGAGGTACTAGAATATTTTCCTTTCATATACCATACTCCGTGAATTTTATTCAAAGTAATAGAATTTTTTGATTGAGATCATGAACTGATTGATGTTAGACCACCGTTGGAAACCTGGAAGCACTGGACGGTCGTTTCTTCCTATTGTGAGACTCAGCAGTGCGCATCCACGATCTTGCCCCTAGCGGGATTCGAACCCAGGGCCTTCATGCTTGCGCGCGAACGCTTAACCTACTGGATAGCTGAGCCGGTATCCTATGGTGTTAGTGTCTAACTTCAAACAATCCACGAAATTGCGCAACCGTCTTCCATTGTATTGAGGTAGGTACTTGTCTCTACTCGACACGGATTACCTTCTCTGATCATGGCAGTGGTCTAACATCAATCGGTTCATGTTCTCAATCAAAAACTTAATAGTCTCTACAACCCCTTATACTGGTAATAAAATTTATTGAAAAGAACATTATTTACTTATACATTTATGGTTTGTAGACAAATGTTTTAATTCCTTACTGTTTGGTGTTCTTGTCTCTCTGCTGCCAGACAATCTGTTCACGACTAACATCATATACTACTTATGTCTACATAAGTAGCACACACCACAACATCATCAGCACAAACGTCATGTAGAAGTAATCACTATTCAATTCAGTTCATATGGTATAAATCTATATACACACTTAATGGAGAGTAATTAACAGTATAATTAATTCATTATTATCTTGATTATTTAAGTAGTCTTTTATTAATTATTATCAATTTATATCATTTTATAGTCGCCATATTATTTTCACATGTTCTTATCAGCTGATTACATCATGATCTCTATCTTCTTTATTCCTTTCTAAAAGTAATTTAATTCATATGATTGTTGAAAGTAATTATAATTAAAGTGAACTACTCGATGGATGTTTTATAGAAAGCCGCTTTTATAAAATATTAAATTTATACAAATATATGGAAGTTCCACATTACATGAAGTAAAACAAATTCGGCTAGACCATAATTTATAAACGAAACAATCAGATTTAGGATGATAGGTCTCGAATTTTGGCGCGAAATTCATTCATCCAATTGCTTAAATAACCTCCTGGCATTTTAGTTGATGTCAGTTCGTGATGAAAATCATAAATTTAATTCCTAACCCTAACCGTTAAATGTAAATCATAGTGCTTACTCTTCATACTGCTTTATAATCATCATTTAGCGATAGTAAGTAGGTGGACATTCTCGAGGTCACTTTAGCGTCGCTCAAAGGTCCTCCATAAATTATAGTCGCACCACAAATTTAGTTCAGTGCCTACAAATCTTTTATATTTTTAATATACTAGATCTTTTGTGAACTCTTCACAAGGATTTAAACGTTACTTATTATGATATTCAGTTATTTCATTTTGGTTATGTTTTACGCATTATATGCTTTCCACTTTTGTAAGCCATTAGACTAAAGTCTCGTTTTGTCAAGTGCTCATCCACAACTGAGGACTCAATTAGTTGAAATCCATTTACTCACACAGATTTAATACTAAACAGTATGATTTATGTGGAAACGAAAATAAAGTACTTGTAATAATAAAACTTCTTAGATCGTTTTGGCCTTCTTTCGGAATGCTGGTTGGTCAACAGTTAAGGATATCATAGTTCCTAGTTTATACCCAACAAAAGGAATGAGACTCTCTAGGTATACCAATGAGTACCTATAGACATTACAATCTCAATGATGTGGACCATATTTTCTGAGAGTTATATCTCAAACACAGTAAAATATACTTACTAACGGAACTATTTGTTTGTAACTCATCTTATATTCAATCACATTTAGACATATACACAAAGCAAGTACTTCAAATATAAACAGCATGACAGTAAAGTGTTTAGTCTTGCGTAAATGTATTAAAGGAAATTGATTTCGTTTACTGTTTGGGCAATGTGTAGCTTACGTAGGTTAACAGTGTTTTAACAAAGACATCCATTATGAAGTTATTTGATGTTTGAGTGCAATACTAGTTTTAAAAAAACTATGGTAGTAGGGATAACAGCAAAATGATACTTTTCCGTTTCATTGATTTAAGAAATATTGTACAGCAAACAACTGGAGTTAATCAATTCGACGTGACAAATCGTATTCATGATTTATACGATACCTTTAGCTAGGTTACTAGGCTAGAATTCAATTCCAGCAGGATTATACATACACCTTGTTGACGAGCCCTAAATAGCACTAAACTAGGCCCAGTGATGTCTATTGGCTACCTCCAGCCATGTGACAAATCAGAGTGTATTACTCTAGTTTACATTACTGACTGATATTTTCAAAATTGATAAGTCAAGTTGTTTTACTATAGTGAACAAGAACATAAGTGTGGACAATCGAATGTATTTCAGCACAAAATTACAGAATATCTTAGTAAAACCTGAAAACCATACAGTAAATACTTCGTTTAAAAAATATCAGTCAATTGTCATAAACTTGATTGTTTCTTCGTTTCCATACTAATCAATTTCTGTTCTCGTTCTCTTTCCTTCGATTTTCTTAATCTTCTGGCACCAGGCATTTCACTTTCGAATAATGATACAAACTACTTATATCTGTCGATATTAGTAGCATATACAACATTATGATTAATATTATTACTAATATCATAAAGGATTCGAAATTATTTCTAAAAGATACTGAAGACAATTAAATGATCTTTTAATTTTGTTAATATTAACGAAATAATTTACAATGTCCTATGTTCCCTAACACAATTAATTCTATAATTATGTTTTACAATTAGTTCTAATGTATGAACAATAATAGTTTTCTTTCTTCTTTAAAGGAAACAAAATCTTACTGATTTCCTTATTTCATTTTGTTTAAAGTTAAAATTTGGGCGTAATATTGAAATTCGAAAAAAAAAATTCGTAATCTATTCAATTGTGTTTTGTATTGAATTTATGTTCATAGTTTTTGAGGTGAATTGGGGTTAATCTAGTTTGCTTTATATAAGTATCAGTTCATATGATGATTGACATAATAGACAATACTACTTGTATGATTTCATTAATAGTCTTTAAATAAATGAAATGTTTAACCAGTTGTATATTTGTATATAATTTACAAATATAGTATTTAGAAAGAGGCATATAAAAGATTTATGAGTTAAAGTAACCGATAATTGATCATAATGGGTAAATGTGAGTTCAAAGCATTGTGATAGTGTAAATATGCATACATCTGTGCCATTTAAATACAGAGGCAAATTTATAGTCAAATCGAATAAGGCACAGCTTCGGCGGTACATATACTAAAATTGGAACGATACAGAGAAGATTAGCATGGCCCCTGCGCAAGGATGACACGCAAAATCGTGAAGCGTTCCATATTTTTTAACTCCGCCTGTAGCTCTTCCAGAGTTACTGCCGGTCCCAAGCCCGGGTAAAGGAGGAGGGTTGGGCATGGGGTTAGCGTCCCCATCCCGTAGAAACCTAACTCGCTAAAAAAACGCTAACCAGAAAAAATAACTCAAACCATTTAAACTCTGCCCTGGGAGTTAGAGGTAATATGACGCTTCATGGTGAAATCCGAGTTCCTTCGGAAGCCACGAGGCCGATGCCCCTTCTAACAACCAGAGCAACAATTTTTATAGGTACATGGAACGTCCGGACAATGTGGGAAAACGGGAAGACCAGTCAAATAGCAACGGAAATGAGGAGATACAACTTGGCAGTACTGGGAATCAGTGAAACCCATTGGACCCAAGCTGGACAACAAAGGCTAAATACGGGAGAGATGCTGTTATACTCCGGCCACGAAGAGGAAAATGCTCCACACACTCAGGGAGTTGCTCTAATGCTATCCAAAGTAGCACGAAATGCACTTGTAGGATGGGAATCTCACGGATCCAGAATCATCAAAGCATCATTCAAAACAAAGAAGGAGGGGATCACAATGAACATTATCCAATGTTATGCACCTACCAATGATAGCAACGATGACGTTAAGGATCAATTCTATGAGAGGCTGCAGTCAATCATAGAGAAGTGCCCAAGAAAGGACCTCACCATTCTGATGGGAGATCTAAACGCCAAAGTCGGAATGGACAACACCGGATATGAAGACATCATGGGACTGCATGGACTGGGAGAGAGAAACGAAAACGTAGAAAGATTTGTAAATCTGTGTGCATTCAAAAATTGGTCATAGGCGGCACAATATTTCCACACAAACGTATACATAAAGCTACATGGATCTCACCGGACCACACCACAGAGAACCAGATAGATCATATTTGCATCAATAAAAAGTTCCGAAGAACAATGGAAGATGTGAGAAACAGGAGAGGAGCGGACATAACTTCAGATCACCACCTGGTTGTGGCCAAATTGAAACTGAAGCTAAAAAAGAAATGGACAACTGGACAAACAGTTCTGCAAAAGTTCAATACAGCCTTCCTTCGAGATACTGACAAACGCAATGGATTCAAGGTGGCGCTCAACAACAGGTTCCAAGCCCTACAGGATCAACTGAAGGGAGAGGAAACTACTATAGAGGATAACTGGAAAGGTATCAAAGAAGCATTAACTTCAACGTGTCAAGAGGTTCTGGGCCCCAAGAAGCATCATCGCAAGGAATGGATCTCTATAGAAACACTGGACAGGATCAAAGAAAGGAAGAACAAGAAGACAGCAATTAACAACAGTCGAACACGAGCAGAGAAAGTCCAAGCACAAGCTGAGTACATAGAAGCAAACAAACGAGTGAGGAAGAGCATTTGAGCTGACAAGCAGAAATACGTGGAACAACTAGCAACGACAGCGGAGAAAGCTGCAAGAGAAGGAAATATGAAACAGCTTTACGATACAACGAAGAAGCTAGCAGGGAAATATAGTAAACCAGAGAGACCAGTCAAAGACAAAGAAGGAAGACCAATCACTGAGATGTGGCGACAGCGGAACAGATGGGCAGAGTACTTCGAGGAACTCCTGAATCCACCGGACATCGAAGGAGTACACACAGATCTTCTTATAGATGTCAATCCACCAACGACCGAAGAAATCACAATGGCCAAATCAAGAGCGGGAAAGCAGCAGGACCCGACAATATACCAGCTGAAGCACTGAAGTCAGACAAAGAAGTAACTACGAACATGCTTCATCTTCTATTCAAGAAGATTTGGGAGGAGCAACAAGTACCGATGGATTGGAAAGAAGGACACCTCATCAAGATTCCAAAGAAAGGAGACTTGAGCAAGTGTGAAAACTACAGAGACATTACACTACTGTCAATACCAGGAAACGTCTTCAACACAGTAATACTGAACAGGATGAAAGACGCAGTAGACGCTCAACTTCGAGATCAACAAGCTGGATTCCGTAAGGACCGGTCGTGCACAGACCAGATTGAGACACTACGGATCATCGTCGAACAATCAATTGAGTGCAACTCGTCACTGTACATCAACTTCATTGATTATGAGAAGGCATTCGACAGTGTAGATAGGATAACGTTATGGAAACTTCTTCGACACTACGGAGTTCCTGAGAAGATTGTCAACATTATCCGGAACTCATACGACGGACTACAGTGCAAAGTAGTGCATGGAGGACAGCTGACAGACGCATTCCAAGTAAGGACCGGAGTCAGACAAGGCTGTCTACCCTCTCCCTTCATCTTTCTCTGCATCAGTAGGCCTCAAAATACACAAAGGGAAAACGAAGGTCCTCAAATACAACACGGAGAACAACAATCTAATCACACTTGATGGAGAAACTCTGGAAGATGTGGAATCCTTCACATACCTGGGAAGCATCGTCGATAAACAAGGAGGTTCAGATGCAGACGTAAAGGTGAGGATTGGCAAAGCAAGGATAGCATTCCTTCAATTAAAGAACATATGGAACTCAAAACAACTTTCAATCAATATCAAAGTCAGAATCTTCAAAACGAACGTCAAGGCAGTTCTACTGTATTGAGCTGAAACTTGGAGAACTACAACAACCACCATCAAGAAGGTACAAGTATTTATCAATAGCTGTCTACGCAAGATACTCAACATCCATTGGCCGGATACCATCAGTAGCAGCCTTCTGTGGGAGAGAACCAACCAGCTTCCAGCGGAAGAGGAAATTAGGAAAAGACGATGGAAATGGATAGGACATACATTGAGGAAATCATCAAGCTGCATTACGAGGCATGCCCTAACTTGGAATCCTGAAGGGAAGAGGAAAAGAGGAAGGCCAAAGAACACATTACGTCGGGAAATAGAAGCGGATATGAAAAGGATGAATAAGAACTGGAAAGAGCTAAAGAGGATTGCTTGGGACAGGGTTGGATGGAGAATGCTGGTGAGCGGCCTACGCTCCTTCGCGAGGATTAACAGGCGTAAGTAATGGTTATAAATGGTTTTCTTTATAGATTGACCTCAATTACGATACCATTGAATACTAAGGACTAAATTAATGAACTGCTGAGTTAAACTGTCTAGAAACTGACCACCTCAAAAAGTTAATCCATACTGTTCACAAAATACCTCTTATTGATCGGTAAATTAACTTCGTTAATCAGTGGTAATATCAGATTCACAGAAATTAATCAGGTTATCTTTAGTTTCCTAATGTTTTGCATAGATACTTCAAGAGTAACAGAAATCTTAAGTCTCAACTATACTGGCATACTTCTAAGCAAGGTAGATGAAGTGGAATTTGGGCGTTCTAGCATATAAAATAGAAGTTATCATTAGAGTCTAACAATACACATGTTGGAAGTGTGAGAATCGGTTCCCCGATTAAATTAAAACAACCATAAGGAAACAAATGTCTGTTGTTTATAGATTTCACTGCCGAGTTTGTTTAATAAAATAATGTACTTTCCCTTTTTGAGTTGTAGTGATAATATAAGTGAACATGTACAATAATTATCAGATTCACTTGTCCCTGCCAAACTACCAATTATTTACACTCCAGAAACTTTGCAGAGATTGTTGAAGTTTATAACTTGTATCACTGAATGACTTCTGTTAGACAACCGTTGAAAACTAGGGGTCATCCGACAAGTTTTCATCCTAGTATTCAGAGTTAATTAAAGTTAAACCTGTAAACAGTTAGACAATAAATTAGTGACTTAAGGGTTAAATGGTTTTCGTGATACCTGAAAAGTTGCCGGATCGATCCTTGGTCGGGTTATGGATGCTCACTATTAAGTTGTCACGTATCAAGACGGATGTTTAACTACGATCAGTACATGATATTAACTTTGATCAACACACTCTGTATGGATGTTTACTAAAAGTAATTACCAAATATACTCTCTAAGTAGTTGTTTACTTGAATTTCATCAAAACTCAAGATTTCAAATTATCAACTTAGTGTAGATTAGAGGAAAGATTCCAATGACAATAAAGAAGGATTTAGAATTCTAAAGTGTGTACTGTTAAAATATAAAAACTATACATTAAATATATCATTTGCACATCTTCAATCACTTGTCTCTTACAAACTTCACTATTCATCCATTCCTGTTGTTATTAAAATTACTCTCAGTTTACATTACTATTCTCTTCTGGTCGATCATTTCAATTTCTGCTGCCAGCCATTCCATTTTTTATCCGTGTTGCATACTACTTATATCTGTCAACATAGCCTTATTGTTATTTTTTTTGGACTAAACAGGCAAGGCTAGGCAGGAATTAGAACCGATATGGACTCTAGACTGCTCGTACAGGTTTTATGCGTTATTGGTCCTGTCGATAAATCACTGTTTTCTAATAGGCGGTGTCATTACGTTATACATTAATAGGTCACAAAACCACAAGTTATAACAGTTTGAGATTTTGTTTATATTTAAATTAGATTTTTATTGTTTCTTTAGTTGATAAACGGATATGCTAATATTGAAATAGGAGCTTATGTTGAATAGATCATTCATAATGGAACTACATTGTTTGGAAAACTATTGAGAATAATGACGTAAGAACAAAATCATTGTTTCGTTTTTAGTTTATAATCTATTAACAATGGAAACTTATGAACTTGTTTAGTATTTAATCTAAAACCTTCAAGGATCAAGAAAAACACAATCTCATAGATTATTAAGTTGACGGTGAATGAATTAGCATACAAAATAATGTAAAACATTTGCGCATACTTCATCTGGATGAGGAACTACAGTTTTAAATGTATCTACGAATTGTTCTAATACATTTTGAAGAATACAGAGGATTAATGTCTTTGATAGACTACTTTTACTATCGTAATAAATTGAACATTGTGAATTAATGTTTAATTTACTTTGTGATAATGAAAATGATTATGCAAATTATGAAGATGATCCAAACATATTCTTATTAAGGGATATTGTTTGCTTTTTTTGTTGTTGAAAGAATTATGAATACACATAGAATGGATCACCTGATGGATCTATTATTCAAAATATAGTCTATCAGTTTGATAAAATATGAAGTTTATGTTGTGATCTATTGGGAGTTGTTTTGTTGAGCTAAGATTGATTTTTTTCTAGACAGAAGTGAATTCCTACTGTGAGATAAACAATAATGTCAGAAAGTGTTCAGCTATTGATGATGTATTTTTTGCATTGGATATAAACAACTTAAGACAGTTAATGCAAATATAAATCAAGATAATAAAACATGTGTAGGTAAACCATCATAAATAATTCTAGTATAACCTAGTATAACCTAATGTATGGAATAACAAAAGAAACCCATTGATTCGTTGGAAAAAATGTTTCTCTACCATATCATTTCTTATGCCTTACAATCGTATATACAAGGAACTTTTCATATGTAGTAGTCTAGATTGAAACAGATAGTTTTGTAACACTCCTCTATTTCACTATAGGTTATTACATATGTAAGAGAATACCTATAAATATTGTTGTACAGCTTGTATCGTTGAAAACAAAATTTTCTTCTCTGAAACGTTTTCATTCGTTTATGAGACAAGTGGGAACCTCTATTTCACAGAAAGTAGGCGATCATGTTGTTCAGATCGACAATTCAAGTTTTTAAATCAAACTATCTGGTAAAGAATACCGAACTCTACAAAAATAACAAGTCTTACGACATCATCCATCCAAAGATTTATTTGTGTAGCATTTTGAACTTCACAGTTTACACCACTAAATGATTTTAGTTAGACGACCATTAAAAACTATGAAGCATCAAACAAATGTTCCATCCTAACAGCGCTCATCCACGACCTTACCAAAGATTCAAAATAAGCAACCAGTTCTCTCAGCAAGCACTAAACATTTACACCACTGAGCCACAATTCAGTGGTTTGAAATTTCGACCCCAGTTATTTAGCGAAGTTACGCAATTATCTTTTGATGCCATTTCTGAGTCGCCTTACATTAGAATGATGTAGCTATTCAGTGTATCCTATTTCCAATAGTTACCTAACTAAGATCAGTCTATAATAGGAACTACGATATATTTCTTCTAGATTTGACTCATGTAAAATCAGTTTGTACGTTTAAAGATTGCAGAATAATTCAATCAACATTTGAACGAGTAAACTCTATTATGATGCAAACAAATTTAACTCAACTTTCAATAACCTAAACTTTATGGATACACAGGCTTGAATTCCAGTATTCACGGTGAATGACTGATCGTTTTGAAGAAGTAATCATGTTTTTATCAAGTTATTTTATTTTATACAAAATAGTTAAATATTTTCATTTAAACATTATAATTAAACAATTAAACAAAGATAAATTTTATCGATGTAGATAGCATAACTCTCTTTCCTCCTCCTCCTCCTCTTCCTCCTGCTATTCTTTTTCTTATCGACCTTCGGCAATTTATTCTTGGATGCTTTCTTCTCAGCCTTATCAGACACAACTTTGAGAGGCATCACATTTTAATTAGTGATTCTACTGTAACATACCACTTTTAGATTTGAATATAAACCATGAAATATTAATTACGTAATAACTTACTGATTAAATAGTTAATTTATTTTAATTTGTACGATCTATTAAAATAACAGAGGGTTAATACCAAAAATGGATAAAATGATCAATTAATTAGTTAATTTCAATGGTTGAAATCATGAGTCAATTGAAGCTAGAACACCATGGAAAACTTGGAAGATCTGGATGGCCGTTTCGTCCTAATATAAGACTCCTCAGCAGTGCGCATACACGACCTCGCTCCCCGCGAAATTCGAACTCAGGACCTGCCAGTCTCACGCACGAGCGCCTAACTATTAGACCACTGAGCCGGTATCCAACGCTGTTGAGGAGTTCCATACTAGGACTAAACGGCCGTCCAGTGCTTCCAGATTTTCCATGATGGTCTAGTTTCAATTGACTCATGAGTTCAACTATTGAAATTTCTAAAAATCTCCACAAAATCCCTTCTAATAATAATCAGTTAATTATCACAAATGATTATGTAAATCTAAAAATTAAAAAACCAATGAACATTCAACTATAACAAAACAAAACAATTAATTATTGTCAAGCTCTTTTATTAACCTACTTAACAGACAATGTTGTTGGTACAGTAATAAGTTGTCTATTTATTATTTGTATTATTATGATCACTACCATGTTTTTATAAACGTGTATACTTGATCACATGTGACAGCCTACATACATATCTTTCTCTAGTTAATATGTTAGTAGCTTAAATATCACTCTATGATTCATTCCCTTTCTTATGTATATATGTGCTTGAATCCTATCAATAGTATTTGCTTTGTCTAGCCGCGCTTTGATTCGATTTGACTATAAATTCGCCTCTGTATATTTGCTCGAATACATACATTTGCCTCTTTGCTTCAATTTGCTCGATATGCCTATGACTTTGTTGTCTGTGCTACCGGCTAATAAACTGTAGTCGTCGCTTCTTATTGCCTTCTGAATTTGAACATCATTGGGATTTAGATAATAACGGTTATCAAGGTGATTGTTTAACAAAGCTAGCCTATTACAAATATCTGCCATTTAAATCTGGTTGAATAGTTGTAAGCGTAGAAATTGAAACTGTGAATATGATGTTGAGTTTTGTAGTGATTTCATTTTAATAATTATATGAGTTTATTCTAGCTTCTACATACATTATTATCTGAATTTATTAACTATTCGCTCTTTGACCTTCAGAGATTGTACATACTTGTAGATGATTTTAAATCTGCCAGATGATCACCAAACCAGCCGTTCATTTAAAAATTTCTTCACCTCATCCAAAATCAACCAAAGCTTATTACTTGTCGATCAGAACCTTGGAAAAGAAGAACTCTTAGAAATATTTAACCACGATCATTCAGCAAACAAATTTAAGTGTGAAGAGGAATTACATTTACTTGACGCTTCGTTAAACAGAAAAGAAAACGGTTCTGTCAGTAGAAGTGTATGTAGGAAAAGTTCATCAGCAAGCAAGTACACACATTTATTGAGCTATGCGCCCTTTGATTATAATAGAAAAGTAGTCAAATGTCGTGCAACTAGAGCTAGGAAGATATGCTCAGTCGATACAATAAACAAGAAATTCGAGCTTATACGTAATATGTTGATAGTAATGGGTTATCGACAAGGTTTCCTGAAAAAAAAATTTGTTTGTAACAAACAAGAAAATAGCAATATCAAAGGATAGTAAGAAACCCATTTCCCGGAAGCTGCAATTCAATAGAGATGTCACTGGTAATGTGCTACATGATAGACTGACTAGAGCAGTTAGGAGAACGTTTAATGAAGCTAACTTCCGTCTATCGTACTTGACCCAATCAATGGTGATTCCCCAAATTAAGGATAAGTTACCTGACAATGCCACTGCTATGTCTATCTATGAATTCAGCTGTTCCTGTGGAGAATGCTATATCGGGCGCACTACCAAGCAACTGAGCCAGAGAATCAGTGAACACCTCCATTCGTGGTTAGGAAAAGGTACTTTCAAGACAATAAACAGTTTATTCTTATCACACTTGATCGATAGCGGACATGTAGTAAACAGAAATAAGTCATTTAATGTTATTTTTCGTATTCCTACTAGTTTCCCTTATGGGGTTTGACCTCGTCTCTTGCACATAGTAAAAGCTACAAAAATTCGAACAAACAATCTAAGTTTTTATATTCATAAGAAATTTTTAACACTTTTATCTCTCCCTTGGCCTTAATAGATGATTTTATTTATTGTTGTTCTCCATATGCTTTCTTCGTTTATTTTTCTTCACCCCGCCCACCCTTTGGGAGGCAAAACCCGACTCCCACATCCTTATCATGCCTCCTGGATAGTGGGACTCAGTCTCATGAACTAACGTGAGTAGTAACCCAGGTGGTGGAGATCGGGCTAATCACCCACTTGACCGATACCCACAAACTGACTACAAAATCCACAGAGAATCACAGCAGAATTACTCCTAAATCGAAAAAATAACAAAAAATTCACAAAAGTGGTGCATGGAATGTACGGGGTTTTCCCTACGGGGTAAACTCCGACCGACTGCAAAACAGCTACTCTAGACTCAATAGTTGTGCCGTGCCTCGATGTGGCCTGCTTCTCTCCAGAAGGGCCTACTGGGCTTCATCAACTTGTTCGACTCGAAGGGAAAAGGCACCTCTCACTCTTTTCGTCTTCGAAATATACATTTCACGGTCCAATTATCTGAACACTTCTTATTACGTAATCCTATAATTTTTATGAACGTTATTTCAGTGTCTATATTTTTTAATCATTAACCTATTTCCTATTATGTAACATTGATTCAAGCCTTCATTATTGTTATCACAACTAGCACACCTCTCAGCACACTACCAATTTGTACTCTTCACTTATTATATTTATTTATATAATCTATTCCACTGTTATCATTAACTCATAGACTGCCATAATTGGTATAATAATTTCGTATATGCATATAAATATTACTGGATATTAAAGTAAAACCTGATGAGGATCTAATCGAAAACAATATTGTTCGTTTATATCTATGTTGTTCTTAAAAATAAACAACATTTGATTAGAATAACATAATGGGGAGAAACAAAAAAAGAAAAGAAAAAAGATTATTATGTCTAAATGTTATCATTATTTATCCACTTTCATTTCATTATTTAAAACATTGAATAATTTAAACAAAAAAAATACTTCATTTACTTGTTATTGTTTACTTGAATCTTCCCATTGATGTTCAGGACTGCAATTAATCAGTGTCTTATCGGTACATTTGCCTACTGTACGTATTGCCTCAATATTGCCTTAATTAACAAGCATTATAAGCAAAAATGAATGATGACTAACAATGAAATCCGGAATGCGCGTTCTATCCTATTTGGGACTCGTCATCTAGATTTATTCGCATCCCAGAGTTGATGTTTAGTCAAGGACTCAAACCCAATAGCATTCTCTTCAAATCCCATCACGTTATACACTTAGCTATCGTGACTCATTATCTAAGTGGATAACGTGATAGTAATGGATCAGAAGAAGTGTGTAATGATTTATTAGAGTGAATATATTAACTTGAGCTAATCAACTCAATAAATGTTTTTCTCAAATTATCTATTCTGATATATTCCAGTCTGACTTTTACTTTCTATCTAACAAACGTATATACTTAAATGTGTAGACAGACTAGTACATCAGAGACTGATTGTTTGTTTATTGTGTTCGAGTCCCAAAGTGTATATCAACTTTGAAATGCAAGTAAATCCAGCTAGCGAGTCACAAATAGGACGAACTGATAGACGTCTTGGATTTCATCTTTGCTTATGATGATTGTGAACTAAGGCAATATCGAGGCAATCCATACAGGATGCACATATGTCAACAAGAGACCAATTAATTGCAGTTCTAAATAACAATGGGAAGATACAAGTAAGCAACACCAAATGAATTTAAACTTCACCTTATGGAACAATCAAGTGGCTTTCCAGACTCAGTAGCTAAGTGGATAATGCTATGACGTTTGAAGTCGAACAATACTGTGTTCAAGTCTAATAGTGAACATCAACTCTAAGATGCAGATACATCCAACTGACGAATCACAAATAGAACGAAGTGACACACGTTCTGAATTCCACTACTACCCACTATTCATCTTTGCTTTAAAAAAAGAAAAAAATACAGTTATTTTTTTATCAACCTGATTAAAACAGAACAAAAGCAAACTAATAATATTTTGTTTTGTAAGTTTATAGCTTCTTCTTGTTTTTGTTTTTTTTAAAATATTTTTAATCATTTTCAAATGATCATTGAAGAATTTGAAAGTGCCTACAATAAACATTAATTACAATTTAGATTAAAACAAACAAACAAAGAAAAAAAACAAAAAAAAAGATTTTTTAAAAAAAAGAAAAAAAAACTCAATACAATTCAACTTTAATTAAGTCAGATTACATTCATGCATTCATCCATTTATTTATTTATTTATTTATTCGTTTGTTTTCTGCTTTTTTTTCTCTGCTTTTTATTTTACCCTAAAACTACATTTACATTTAAACGTATACACATTTACACATAGATTTATTTTTGTCGATGATAAATTTTATTTATTTGGGATTAAACAGGATTTTTTTTCTTCTCATAAAGGATTATTACTTACAATGAGAAAATTTTAAAAAATAAAAAAATAAAAAATAAAAAAACGAGGAAAAATGTAGACGAAATATAAGTCTTAATAGTAATAATAATAATAATAATAATAATAATTATTATTATTATTATTATTATTATTATGGTAATCATTAACATTTTATTCAGTAGCCATAAAAATTTCATTTACATTCAAATGGAATGTTACAAGAAAAAAATCAGCTTATTTAGTTGAGTGGATTTCATAGAGATTAGTTCCATGTAAAGAGAGAAAAAAAAAGAGAGAGAGAGAGGTTTCAATGATGAATACAAATTATCTGGAGATTCAACAGTTTCAATAATAAAATGCTTGTGAGTTAAGGTAATATCAAGACAATCTGTATAAGATGGTATATATTCTAACAAGAGATTGATCATTTACAATCTTAAACAGTAAATAGGAATGTATAAGTAAACAAATATCAAGTGAATTTGTTTTATGATGGTTTTAGATTTCTCCGTATTAGTTGTAATAAATTTGGTAATATGGTATAAATTTAATGATTTTCATAAATACTACTGATTGTTTAAATATATTTTAATTGTACATTGAATGATGTTTTACGCGAATATTGAGGACAGATAATAAAGTTTGATTTTAGCTATTTATTTAATACGACACACAAAACTGACTAGTGTTCTGGATTGCTAGAAGAAAGTTTGGGGTGTCTAACCAAAACGTGGCATCAGTCTTTAAAGTCATCAACTTCTAGTCTGAGGTATATCGGTAGATACAGACTACTTGGTTGGGGTTCGCGTGACTATCGTGACAAATGGCTGGAGACTGTGGGTGAAATTGCTCAGAATCGATCACAATGGTGTATACATTCTTTGTCTTCCCTTAAATTATGAGATCGAAATTGCTTTATATCTTTGTTCGTACGAACCACTTCTTTCTCCCTGTACCGTAATCTTATACACAATCCTTCTTTTATATATTAGTTCCATTGAAGTGACTATTTCTATGAATTTGGTGTTAATCTTGTTGTGCTAATGAGATATGGCAACTTGGACCGATGCAAATGTGTGTCTGGTCCTACGTTGTAGCTGACTGACTGATATCTGAAGAACTAATCTTTTAAATTAATAACGACATTTCTACATTGAAAGGCCAGATGAACCTATAACATCCTCACCTCAATTTCAGTCTGTAAAGCACACTGCTAGGGAGTCCCATACTAGGACGGAAAGCCGGTGCTTTCAGAATGATAGCTTGCTAAATTATGATTGTTAATGAAGTAAAGTAATAACTACTAATATCAGACTGTAAACTTAACTTCAATACATTTTTAAATAAATAAAGTAAGCGTCCAGACATGAATAATTCTCTTTATCATCATATCTTGATAGAAAAACCTTTACGTATTCAGGTTTTTGATTAAGTTTTGTAAATCAATAAAGTCAGTGAGATCTTTTAATACATACAGTACTTTCGTAGACTCGATAATGACAGCTGGTACACAAAACTACTACAATTAATGTTTTAGCACAGAAAGATGAGAAATTGTAGGAAAAAACGTAGTTTAAACAAAGGAACTTGAAATGGTATAACCGAGTATATGTAGTAACGAAGGCATGATGCTAAAGCAAAGGATTTAGAGTAGTGTCAAAAAATCAGAATTGAAGCTAGTTGAAGTTAGACATTAACACCGGTGGATGCCGGCTCAGTGATCTAGTAGTTAGACGCTCGCGTTTGAGACTGATGGGTCTTGAGTTTAAATCCCGCAAGGCGGGATAGTGGGCGCTCACTGCTGAGAAATCTCACAACAGGACAAAACGGCTATCCAATGCTTCCAGGTTTTCCATGATGATCTAGCTTCAATTAATTCATGAATTCAACTGTTAAACGACTATAATATCCACAAAATCTTTTCTCTGATCAAAATCAGAAAAGGCTTAAAATTATGAGAAAAATAAGGTTTAAACTACATTACAGTTCGTCATTAAAACAAAAGATTTTAACACTAGAGTACCAATATTAATGTTTTTAGACGTAATATTATTATTCATAAATGTTCCGTGAAAGGAGACTGATGAGTATATTTGTAAACAGCATAAAAAACAAATTGATATAAACCGAAATTCCAGATAACGTCAGAAGAGAGGTCTTAATGAAATTCACTATGAATGTGAATTTCATGTTAAACTATAAAATCTGTAGCTAAATGGATTCAGTTGAATGGATTCTTCGTCAAGTCTCCTATTATATGACATTTTTCTAGCTAAGCCAGAAAGAGGTTCCCCTTAAACAGCTTATTCAAAAGTCGATATATGGATGCCAAATTCAACTTTGTAAAGACAATATAGAACAATTTGAGGTTCTTAAAGAATTAAAAATAGAACATATTGCCATTAATTTTACAATAGAAAAGGGATATGAAATTCACGTAACTGACAAAATGGGGGTCAATAAGATGGAAATTAAGTAGAAAAAAAGTAACTGAATAAGGAAATATGCATGTTTCTCAGAGCTTTGTACCTCTTTAGTTAAAAAAGAAACTAATATATAATAATCAAATGACTAAGTTAGAGTTGTTGTGTTTCACGTTCAGATAGTTCGTGGAATATTTAAACTATCCTTTAGTATCAATTATACTAATTTATAATTATTTCTTAATTAGTGGACTCCATAATTCAAGAATTTCTATTATAACTCTGAAATGAGCTATAGATATATAATGGCTTTTATGAAAGAACTCTTTTTGAGAAACACCTGCTCACTACGATCGAATATTAGTAAACTATTGTCAGAATGAAGTTTTGTGGAAATTGTAGTAAATTAATGGTTGAATTTCATGAGTCGATATAAGCTAGACCACCTTACAATTTCCATAAACCCTCATTCTGACAATAATCATCATGTGATCACTAGTGACTGGCTTCAAGATGTGCTCCCTCGCGTTCTAGTGCAAAGACATGACCAGTGAGGTAGTTACTTACTGAAGAAAATTGTGGCGGTCGCGCAATATAATGGATTGGTTGAAGTTAGACACTAAAAACGTTGGATGTCAACTGACTCAGTGGTCTACAGGTTAAGCGTTCGTGCGCGATACCAAACAGCTTGGGTTCTAATACCGCGAGCGGGATCATGGATACGCACTACTGATGAGTCCCATACTAGAACAAAGTGACTGTCCAGTGCTTCCAGGTTTTCCATGGTGGTATAGCTTAAATCGAATCACGATATCAACCATTAATTGGTAAACTAATCATTGAGACATTGGCTTTTAGTCTCTAGGTACAGTGTTAACTAAACCTTAAAGTGTTTATTCAAGCAAGCATTTCTCAAAGCTTGTAAATGAATTACCGTTACTAACAATTATCTATATGCAAGCGCATATCACCTTCCTCTATCACTCGAATCAGTTAAACTATCTACTAACCAACTCAATGATTACTTATTTATCTGATTGGAAGAGTTATAAATGTAAATTATAGGATTAAACCAACAATAAAGAATAAATATGTATTGATTTTAAGTAGATGTTCATTGTTTAATCGCAGTTTATTTTATCATTTCAATGGAAACAATGCCATTTATACTACGCAGTATCATATGGATTTGTATCAATGAACACTAGTCAACAACATCATTTTGTGTTATCCATGTCATCGACCAACCGATAAATCCTGAGTTTGAATCTCGCGAGGCTGGATTATAGATTCCCACTGCTGAGTAGTCGAACAATACGACAAAACAACTGTCCAGTATTTCAAGGTATTCCATAATGGTCTAGCTTCAATTAATTCATGATTTCAACTATTAAAATTACAATTTATATTTATTTAATTACAATATTTCAACTTATCAAAAATGAAAATAAGAATTTTTAACATTTTAAACTAGATTAAGTCATTGAAAAGTCATAGTTATAATGTATTACAACCATATGGACATATTTGTAACTTGATCCTATCAACATTTCAATACGGGACAATAAGATAATCATGATTTCTATTATGAAAGAAACAATTAGCTTACGTAATCATAATTCATAGAGTTAAAAATTAATGTATCATAAAGAAAAAACATGGCAACAGAAATATTTGAAGTTCTATTGTTAGGTTTCTTTAAAATTACAAGAATTGAGTAAATAACTATATCTATATTTAGAAGAATATTGAATATTTTATCCAATGATATTATTTCATATGTCTATTTTATAGATCATTTAAATAAAAATACAACAAACATCTATTCATTATAAAGAGATGAATAGAAGAAAGAATGAAAAGAAAAACGAGTGTATATTCATATAGCCGTGTATCAATAAAGATGATGGTATACAAGTTACTTACTTACTTACTCATGTACGCTGTTACTCTCAATGGAGCATAGACTTCCGACCAACATTCTCCAACCAACTCTGTCTTCAGCCTTCTTTTGTAGTTCTATCCAGTTTTTGTTCATTTTTCTCATGTCTGCCTGTCTCCATTTCTCAACGTGATGTATTCTTTGGTTTTCCTCTTTTTCTTTAATCTTGAGGATTCCGCATGAGAGCTTGCCTTGTGTCTCAGTTAAGTGTTTCCTTCAATGTGTGTCCTATCCACTTCCAGAGCTTCTTCATGATTTCATAGTGTACTAGCTAACTTAATAAATGGTATCAGCTTCTACAATGGTTCGGTTTAGACAATGTCTGTTATCACTGATTATTGAATATCGTTTTAATATCATACTTATTTTAAATAATTGGCACATAACTATCAATGAAATTTTATTCCCTCTTTCAATGCTCAACTTTAATTAAAATAAGCTCCATTCTGATGGTGGCCTTTTTCACGGTCGTACATATTACTGTCTACTTTTATTCATCTGCGCCATTTTCAGTGCTACCCTTTTTTTTATTCACTTTTTTGATTCTTTTAGTTTTGATCATGTCTTTATTACTTACTTACTTACGCCTGTTACTCCCAATGGAGCATAGGCCGCCAACCAGCATTCTCCAACCCACTCTGTCCTCCGCCTTCTTTTCTAGTTCCATCCAATTCTTGTTCATTCTTCTCATATCTATCTCCATTTCCCGGCGTAATGTATTCTTTGGTCTTCCTCTCTTCCTTCAACTTTGAGGATTTCATGTGAGGGCTTGTCTTGTGACGCAGTTGGGTGTCTTCCTCAATGTGTGTCCTATCCACTTCCAGCGCTTCTTCCTGATTTCTTCCTCCACTGGGATCTGATTTGTTCTCTCCCACAGTAGGTTGTTGCTTATAGTGTCCGGCCAGCGGATCTGAAGTATTTTGTGTAGACAACTGTTAATAAACACCTGTATCTTTTGGACGATGGATTTCGTAGTTTTCCAGGTTTCCGCCCCATACAGTAGAACTGTCTTCACATTTGTATTGAAAATTCTGACTTTGGTGTTGGTTGCTAATTGTTTTGAGTTCCAGATATTCTTCAGTTGTAGATATGCTGCTCTTGCTTTGCCAATCCGTGCCTTCACATCTGCATCAGATCCACCGTGTTCATCGATGATACTGCCCAAATATGTAAAGGTTTTTACATCTTCCAAAGCTTCTCCGTCAATTGTGATTGGATTGGTGCATGCTGTGTTGTATCGAAGAATCTTGCTTTTCCCTTTGTGTATATTGAGACCTATTGCTACTGAGGCTGCAGCTACACTGGTTGTCTTCTCCTGCATTTGTTGTTGCGTATGCGATAGAAGAGCCAGATCATCTGAGAAGTCTAGATCATCCAATTGCATCCTAGCTATCCACTGTATCCCGTGCTTCCCTTCAGATGTTGATGTCTTCATGATCCAGTCGATCACCAGGAGAAAGAGAAAGGGTGAGAGTAAGCAACCTTGCCTAACACCGGTCTTTACTTCGAACGACTTTGTCAACTGTCCTCCATGCACGATTTTGCAGTTTAATCCATCATAGGAATTCTGTATGATATTGATTATCTTCTGAGGCACGCCGTAGTGTCGAAGAAGCTTCCATAGGGTTGTTCTGTCCACGCTATCAAATACTTTTTCGTAGTCGATGAAGTTGATATAGAGTGATGAATTCCATTCAATTGATTGTTCCACAATGATCCGTAGAGTTGCGATTTGGTCTGTGCACGATCTATCCTTACGGAATCCTGCCTGTTGGTCTCGAAGTTGGGCGTCTACGGAGTCCTTCATCCTGTTTAACAATACCCTGTTGAAGACTTTTCCCGGTATTGAAAGAAGAGTGATTCCCCTGTAGTTGTCACAGTTGCTGAGATCGCCTTTCTTTGGTATTTTGACTAGAAGTCCTTCTTTCCAGTCTTTTGGTACCTGTTCCTCATCCCAGATCTTTCTGAAGAGAGTTTGGAGTATCCTTGCAGTTGCCGCTACGTCTGCTTTCAGTGCCTCTGCTGGAATGCTGTCTAGTCCTGCTGCTTTGCCACTCTTGATTTATCTGATAGCCATGCTGATCTCTTCAATTGTTGGTGCGCCAACATCAATTGGGAGGTCCGTGAGTGCTGCTTCGATGTTGGGTGGGTCCAGTGGGGCTGGTTGATTCAAGAGTTCTTTGAAGTGTTCTACCCACCTGTTTCGTTGTTCTTCAATGTTGGTGATTATCTTGCCTTCCTTGCTTTTCACCGGTCGTTCTGGTTTACGGTGATTTCCAGAGAGTTTCTTTGTTGTTTCATACAGTTGTCTCATGTTTCCTTCTCTGGCAGCCTTTTCCGCTGTCATTGCCAAATCTTCCACATATTTACGTTTGTCAGCTCTGATGCTCCTTTTCACTTGCTTGTTTACTTCTGTGTATTCAGCCTGTGCCTTGACTTTTTCTGCTCTTGTTCGACTGGTATTGATTGCTGCTTTCTTGTTCCTCCTTTCTTGAATCTTATCCAGTGTATCGACCGTGATCCAATCCTTGTGATGGTGCTTCTTTTGGCCCAGAACTTCATGACATGTTGAAGTGATTGCTTCTTTTATCTCTTTCCAGTTGCTCTCCATAGTAGTTCCTTCTCCATTGAGTAGATCATGAAAGGCTTGGAACTTATTGCTGAGGGTTATCTTGAATTTATTGAGTTTGTCAGTATCCCGAAGAAGAGCCGTATTAAATTTTTGTGATATTGTCCTCCCCGTTGTCCAGTGCCTCTTGAGTTTCAATTTCATCTTGGCGACCAGCAAGTGATGATCTGATGCTATATCAGCTCCTCTCTTTGTTCTCACGTCCTCCATCGTCCTCCTGAACGTTTTGTTGATGCAGATATGGTCGATTTGGTTCATGTCTTTATTAGTGTCAATCAATTTAATGATTTCACTAAAGCCAGTATACATTCATCGTTTTTAAACTAACTAACTAACCTACCTACTTAAACATGTTACCCCTCGTGGATTAGCATAGGCCACCACAGGTATTCTCCATCAAGCTCTGTTCTTGGCAATCCTTTCCAGTTGTTTTCTTTTCATGTCTGCTTCCACGTTTTTAAACTAATGCACTAATGCTAACAATAATATGAACGATAACAACGTAAATTAGAATATCATACGAAAATCAACCGTATAGTAATTATTACTTACCTTTGATGATAATAACAATCATTATTTATGTTATTATTTTATTTAGCAATCTGTCTATTAGTACAACCAGGTCTGTTGTGGGATATCAGCTCACTGGTGTACGGTGGCGCGATTTCATGGATTGGTTGAAGTTAGACATTAACACCTTTGGATGCCGGCTCAGTGGTCTAATGGTTAGGCGCTCGCGCGCGAGACCAATTGGTCCTGGGTTGGAACCTCGCGGGGGGCGGGAGTGCAAATGTGCACTGCGAAGGAGTCCCATACTAGTACTAAACAGCCGTCTAGTGCTTCCAGGTTTACCATGGTGTTCTAGCTTTAATTGACTCATGATTTCAACTATTGAAATTTCTAAAATTTCCACAAAATCCCCTCTGACAATAAATAATAGTTGAATTCATGAATCGATCTAAGCTAGACAACCATTATAAATCTAAAATCACTGGATGACCATCTCATCCTAGTATGGAACTATTCAGCAAAGCGTATTCATGATCCAACATTCAGGACTTGAACCAAAGATCTGTTAGTCTATCAATCAAACGCTGAACTCCTAGACCACTAATCTAGTCAACATTCAACAGTGACTAACTTCAATCGATCCATAATCTTGTGCGACCATTCATCCATTATGAGATAGATACCTATCTTTATCCGACATTACAATCTCTATAACAAACAACTTCTCCATTCTAATAAAAATACATTCATCTATAAATTGATAAAGTATTATTCCCAGAATATTTGTTCATAATGTATTCTTCTAAAAATTTTTATATCTCTGTTATTATTATAATATTAACCATATATTACAAGATAACACAATCAAGTGTATATTGATCATGTCCATAAACTCTTCAAAGATTAATTCAATATTGAAATTATACAAAAATTATAATCATTGATTCCAATCAAATAGTAATTCATTTGTTGTTTAGTAAAAACACAAGAAAAAACAAAATTAAAACAAAACTAAATATTACAAAAAAAAAAAGAAAAGAAATCATCATTTGATAAAATCTTATATTATTTGACAGCATGTTACATTGAATTCAATTATTTATTGACTGTCTACAACTAGTCTATAAAGTAGAATATACGATATGCTTTTTTCCTTTTTTTCTTTTTTCTTCTTTTCTCTCTCTTTTTTATTTTTCTCTTTTTTCTGTTACTGTTATTGTTTTTGTTGTTGTTGTTGCTGTTGTTGTTGTTTAAAATTTTGTTACAAATCTGTACATAAAATAGTAGATTAGATTAGGCGCCGAAATAAGTTTTAATATTCTCATGTATTTAATTGCAATCCATTTGTTTTATGAATATAAAAAAATAGTAATAATAATATTGTTATTTGATCTGATAGGAATGAAATAACTAGAAAATCATTTATGTTTAATTTAGTCCACTCAATGAAATTGGATTTACTTATCATAACATTATGAATAATAATAATAATAATATTGTTTTGTGAAGCCTCAATTATGTTTCATATCATAGTGACCTGGTTATAATTCGATTGATAGAACTCAATCAATAATACAAGCATAGGATTAGTTTGAATCCAATGACTACAGGAAACTCGTCATGACCTTGATATTTCAATGGTAGGTGTCGATTTGAATCTGTGAATTATTAATTCATCTAAACGTAGCCAAGTGTTTATGCGTTCTTTAGATAATTGATGATAATGTTCTTTGTTAAAATGCTGAATGGTGTGAGATAGAAATTAGGATGAAATATAAGTTCAGTTTAGATTTCATATGAATCTAATATATATTTTTATCTATCATTCGATATAACCTCAAGTAATCCATACGTTCGTTCCAAACATGTACATTATCTTGTGATATCAATATTGATTCCATTAATCAATCATTACCGTGATTATTGTGGACAGTAATTTCATGTTGTTGATCTACGGTTAGAATATTTATTAATCAACATGCAGAAAATTTTCAGCAGTGTTTTGTTTATTTTGAAAGTGGATTAGAAATTAGGCACTTATGGAGGTCTATTTTTTTCCGGTTTGGGACTTGCTGCAGTTCACAGGTTAGATCACGTTATGAATTGGAATTTTATCATTGGTAATCGAAGAAGTATGGTTATTTATAGATTAATGAATCCAGCAGTGATGCATTGGGATATGTAATAATAGGGTAAGGACTTCAACACACTTCTTCAACTATTTCGTATAACTTCATGCAACCATTGTGTTGTTGTATTTATTTTTGTTTGCGATTTGATTTGACAAAATAAGTTGTTGATGAACAAATATATAATCCAGAAAGTTGTAGAGATTCGGAAAATGAGAAAAGGTAGAGATGGTTTGTACCATGATCTTAGATATAAAACCATTAAATGCCTGGTACTATTAAACAGCTATTTTGTCGAAATATTGCTGTCCTCAGATGACAGTAGCCACGAATCGAAACAAAGATTTCTTCATTCCTTCGGTGACATCATTAAACTTAGATTATGAAATCGAATTTCATTAGTAAAGATTTATAACCTTAGTTACTTTACAAAATTATACCGCTAAAACCGAGTGTCCGTGACATAATTGAATTCCATTTGAATGTGCTTCTCATAAAAAACATTTGAGGATTTTTCTTAGATTATTGGTTTAAGGGCAACTTTATCAGTGCATGATCTCAAAATTGACTATTCGTTCTCATTAGTAGTCATGGTTGCCCATTAATAAAGAATCAAACAGTTATTTAGTTCCATTTGTGATTGAATGATCTTCATAAAACTTTTCATTTTAAATAAAGAAACAGCATATTCATTATGGGTCACAAGATACAATTGAGATGAAATATAAATAAGTTTACTGAGTTTATGATGTACTGGTGGTTATCTTACTGGACAAGGCAAACTGTACAATCTTCAAGCAAACGTTAACAATTAGAACTTCTCTACGTATGACTTGTAGTTTTTTGTTAATATCAAATTTTTTGTGTTATATCTGGAGAAAGAATAGTGAGTGGTAAATGCTAGGATTTATTTATGGACTGTTATTATGTATATTTTTCTATTGTAGAACCATTAAGTAACTATATGATATGCACATTTATGTTCCTTTTATTATAAGCTTCCATTTGGCCCATCGACTACGATTATACGACTTACTTACTTACATACGCCTGTTACTCCTCGTGAAGAAGCAAAGGCCGCACACCATCACTATCCATCCAACACTGTAATGGGCAATCCCTCCAAGCTCTTTCCAGTTCTTATTCTTCCCTTTCATATACGCTTCTATTTTCTCACGTAATGTGTTATTTAGCCTTCCACTTCTACGCTTCCATTCACGATTACAAGATAGCGCTTACCTCGGGATTCACGTTGATGATTTCCGTAATGTATGTCCTATCCACTTCCAACGTCTTTCGCTCATTTCCTCTTCAGATCGAAACTGGTTTGTTCACTCTCACAGTAGAGTGTTAATGATGATATCTGGTCAACGGATATTGAGTATCATGCGTAGACAACTATTGATAAATACTTGTACCTTCTCGATGATGGTTGTATTAGTTCTCCAATTCTCGGCTTCGTACAGTAGAACTAACTGTGTTAACATTCGTATTGAATATTGTGACATTGATATTGGTTGACAGATAATTGCTTTGAGTTCCATATATTCTTCAATTGAAGGAATGCGATCTTTGCTTTCCCAATCCTCCTTATTCATCGATGAGGCTTATCATATACATGAAAAATTACACATCTTCTAGAGCTTTTCCATCAAGTGTAATTGAGCTATTTTCATAGTAACCATTTGTATAATTCCATTTGTATTGTTAGTAAATATAATTCACCTTGACTAATCAATTGTTCTATTTAGGATATTTGTTTTCATATTAACAACATATATAGTTTCATACGCCTATGGAAGCAAACTTTCAACAACAAAAAAAAACAAAACATATTTCATACAAAATATAGAAATGTTATTTTGTATCAGTTTACTTCTTTCGTAACATGTTTCATTCTTATTCTTCTACTTTTTGTTCTGTTCCTGTTAAATTAAGTTATCTTATAGGGTATTATGAATTTACAATGTTTGTATAAAACATATTATTGTTGTGATGATATGAGTCATATCTTATTCCAAATACAAAGTTAGCGGCATAATGGTTTAAGATTGACTAACTTTGATTATATTAATGAATAGGGGGTAAATTATTTATTATCTTATTTAAATGTATACTGTGATATTATCTTGTTTTGTTTAGTCAAAACAAGAATTTGTATCATTTTGAAAAAAACAACAAAATAATCGTATCTGACATGTATTTGATAAACGGTAGTTTTAAAAGTTCCTGTGTATAGAGTAGAATTACTAAGTGAGGTAATAATATAGTTAAGTGTCAAGATACCATAAAGCCATTCGTAAGGCCTTAAACTTTAATAGACTAATGAAGATATTTACTACCGAAAGGACACATGATGCTTATTCTCAATCAATTGTGCTAGTTAATATAGATAAAGAGTGATCAAATTGATTAATCATATAAAATTCATAGACCACCTTAGGCTTTGATTTTATACATCGATTATTCTTCGGTTGTTTCCATGTCTATGTTATTCGAAAACATATATATGTACTTCTCAAGAAATCCAAATCATTCTACATAAATTGATACTTTAAATCAATTGAAAATGAATTATTTGCTATATAATAATATCATGAATAAGTAGATTGTAAATCGATGATGAACCACTTACTGTATTTGTTACTGTGTTATATTGAATAATAACTCTGCCTTTAGCTCTTCTAGAATTACTGCCTTCCTATGGCATACACACGAACAAATGCAGATAAAGACGACCAGTATAGCAGCAGTCTCTGCATCAGTAGGACTCAACATGCACAAGGGGAAAACCAGGGTCTTCAAATACAACACGGAGAACAGCAATCCAATCACACTTGATGGCGAGACTCTGGAAGATGTGGAATCCTTCATATACCTGGGAAGTATCATCGATGAACAAGGAGGTTCAGATGCAGACGTAAAAACGAGGATTGGCAAAACAAGGACAGCATTTCTAGAATTAAAGAATATATGGAACTCAAAACAATTGTCTGTCAACCAATATCAATGTCACAATATTCAATACGAATGTTAAGACAGTTAGTTCTACTGTACGAAGCCGAGAATTGGAGAACTAATACAACCATCATCGAGAAGGTACAAGTATCTATCAATAGTTGTTTACGCATGATACTCAATATCCGTTGACCAGATATCATCATTAACACTCTACTGTGAGAGTGAATAAACCAGTTTCGATCTGAAGAGAAAATGAGCGAAAGACGTTGGAAGCGAATAGAACATACATTACGGAAATCGTCAACGTGAATCCTGAGGTAAGCGCTAACTTGTAATCGTGAATGGAAGCGGAGAAGTGGAAGTCCAAATAACACATTACGTGAGAAAATAGATTCAGATATGAAAGGGATGAATAAGAACTGGAAAGAGCTTGGAGGGATTGCCCATTACAGTGTTGGATGGAGAGTGGCGGTGTGCGGTCTATTTATTTGTTTATTTTAACACATAGATATTGGTACAAGGAGGCACCAACTACATATGCGTGTGTGAGGGCTATGATGCTGCTCGGGTGCCCAAACTGAAGCAGGTGGTTTTCTTAGGGGGCCACACCCCGACTTTTCGACCTGAAGATCTGATCCACAAGGCAGTGGAGCATCGTAAGGCGATGCAGTCCCATGTTAGCCGGTGAGCAAAGATTGGTTCATACGCCATTTGTCCCTTTAGGATACTGGAACCCATGTGCACCATATGTGCGGCCTATGCTTCTTCACGAGGGGTAACATGCGTAAGTAAGTATGTATATTGAATAATCTTATTTGACAGTGACTGACAAAAAAAGGGAATATAACATTATCGATAGACACTGGTTAGTATCTCTCTGGCTGTAATTCATATGGACTCAAAGTTATAAGAAAGTTGGATTGGCATAAAATTAACAATCAACTAGCAAACAACGATGTTATTTAAAATAAAAAGCCAACTTCAAAGTGATCTATTGAAATAATTCAAAAGTAACTCTGAATGTAATCATGTTTTCATCATCAATATATGGTGTGTAATCTTATAATAATACGTGTAGAATTTCATGAATAGTATATGGTGAGATTTGATAGATTCGATCCTTACTAGAATGAAACCTAGAATAAGTGATAGATTGTTTATTCATGCAAGAACCTACTCATATTATTCAATATACTAATAAAAAGTACTCAATTAATACTAAACTTATAACCACTGGTATCTAAGTCTCAGTTATTTACTGTTGGTTATTTACGTCATCAACAACAACAGCAACAACGAAAATACACCATTCCAACTTTAGAAACAGTAAACTTCAAATGATTTGATTTTGCTTAAAGTATATGCTTCACTCTTGATGTAGTGAGGTTGTAGATGAACATTGTTGAAGAATTGTATGCTAAAATACGAAGCTTCTTATTTTCTTGATGTTTGTGGTTACGTCTTTATTGTTTGTTGTTGGTTATCTACAACAACAACAACAACAACAACAACAACAACGAAAATACACCATTGTAACTTTAGAAACAGTAAACTTCAAATGATTTGACCTTGCTTAAAGTATATACTTCACACCTGATTTAGTGAAATATGAAATGGACATTATTGAAGAGTTGTATGCTAAGAAATGAAAAGTATCAAGGAGATGATGGTTTACAATCGTGTAAACTGATAAAGGTTAATTGTTTATTCATCCAACAAGTGTTTAAAGAAAGAGGAAGAAAAACATAGAAACTCATTATGAAATAAAATTGTACTTTTCAAAGTTTTGTGTCTTGGGAATGAAAAGATAATCACCCATATATGAGATAAATTAACCGATAAACAACAGCTGGTTTATTATGTCCTTTAACTTTGAAATTTGTTTAACAAAAATTATGGTCATTTAATTTGATTATCATTAAAACTAATGTATATTAAGAAATTTAGTGATTATGTTAGATATCAGAATAAGTTTTGTGAATATTATAGTAATTTTAATCGTTGAGATCATGAGACAATTGAAGCTAGATCATTATGGATCGGGATGGTGGATGCGTATTCCTGTGGAGTCACAACATAGGATGAAACGGCCGTCCAGTACTTTCAAGTGTTCCATGGTGGTCTAGTTTCAATTGACTCATGAATTCAACAGTACATTACAATAATAATAGTAATAATAAATAATCATAATTTATCGTTAAAAATTTCCCTTTGTTAAAGTAGTAGTTCCGTGAAGAAATGTGAACAACGAATAACCATGACAATGTAATAGAAAGATTATAACATCAGATTACGTAATACGAATAAAAACAATAAACTTAATAAGTTAGTAACGAATTATAACGTGAATGTAGTATGATTATTACTATTCGTATTACGTAATCTAGTATAATAATCTGTTACATCATCTTGGTTATTCCTTGTTCACATTTCCCCATGAAACTAGTATTCTAACAAAAAACGTTTCAAATATATATATATATACTATTGTACAGCTTGATAATAAATTCGTTGAAACGAGATCCTTTCTCCGAACGTCGCGGTTTTAATGTTTAAGTGGGAATTATCATTTATCAATAAATGAAATTCACTTGGTATTGTTTACTTGTTTCTTCCCATTGTTATTTAGAACTGCAATTAATTGGTCTCTTGTTGACATGTGTGCATCCTGTATGGATTGCCTCGATAATGCCTTAGTTCACAATCATCATAAGCAAAGATGAAATCCAAGACGTCTATCAGTTCGTCCTATCTGTGACTCGCTAGCTGGATGTACTTGCATCTCAGAGTTGAAATACACTTTGGGACTCGAACACAATAAACAAACAATCAGTCTCTGATGTACTTGTCTGTCTACACATTTAAGTATATACGTTTGTTAGATAAAAATTAAAAGCCAGACTAGAATAGATCAGAATAGATAATTTGAGAAAAACATTTATTGAGTTGATTAGCTCAAGTTAATATATTCACTCTATTAGATCACTACACACTTCTTCGAATCCATTACCTATGGCATTTAAAAAAAAAAAAATTTCAACAGTCTACTTATAATCTGTTATATATCCATTCTAGTGTTTACTGACCCAAATTACAAAAATGAACAATTTCATTCATGTAATGTATGAAGATAGATGAAAACTTCAATTTTAAGTGTACTCAAATATTTTTCAAGTTGAATATTGAAACGGTTTAAAGTTATTGAGTTAATATAATTTATGAATGAGATACATATTTAATTAAATTTTACGATATCTCATTAACATTATTATCATCATTGTTTGTTGTAATTTCAAGTTCATATCAATTCAGACTAATAACCATTAAATATTCAATTTATTCTAGAATTTTATAGTTGAATTCATAAGTCAATGGAAACTAGATCACCATTGCTGAAGAGTGCCATACTAGGACGAAACAGCTGTCCAGTACTTTGAGGTCTTTTATAGTGATCTAGCTTCAATTAAATCATGAATTCAACGATAAAATTACTAGAATTTTCACAAAACCTTTTCTGTTTATATTCTAAGATGTTTGTTAGCTGCTTACAATCTATGGTAGTAATAATCATATATAGCAAACTTAGAAAGTTTTGTGGCATTTCACGAAGTGACAATCAAATTCAATAATCATTGGTTGAAACATTAGAGGACTTTGAGACTAATCAAATTACACTCAAGTGACTTTAAGATTTATGTGGTAGGATAAACTATATCTATAATAATTTCTGACTTTTTCTTGTGAAGTAATTTCTATATACACAAATATATATCTTCGAGCCTCAGAGTGAACATCAACAACGGTATGTATGTATACTCAGGTGATGAGTCCCAAATAGGACGAAATGCAAGTGTTTTATTCCAGTATTGGCGATCATTCATCTTTGCTTAAAATACTTGTGATTTAAAGGGATATCAAAGCAATTCGCAGATGATATACATATGCCAATAAGAGACTAATCAATTGCTGTCCTAAATGCCAATGTGAAGATTCATACAAACAATACAAAATGAGTTTATATCTTCTTTGTTATTTATTAATGTAAAATGATATCTTCTAGTGTTCTGACTATCAATGACATCGAAAATCAACTTGTTAGAATTAGTTACATTCAGTATACATATATATATATATATATATATATATATATAAACTCCGCCTGGAGCCCTTCTTGGGCTACGGACGGTCCCAAGTCCGGATAAAGAAAGAGGGTTGGGCACGGGGTTAGTGACCACATCACGTAGAAATCCTACTCGTTAAAAAAACACTAACCAGGATATGTAAACTGGACTAAACAAATGTAAACAATATTCATCTATTTTTATATTCATTGACAAGCATCTTTATTCTGAACGACATCATCAGTACAGCTCAGAGAAAAAAACCTATATCAAAATCATTCATCTAAGCTACAAATCTTCTTGACCATCTCAGAAATTTACATAAGTTGACTTGTTTATTAGGAGATTGTTAAATTGATTAATCTAAGAAAGTTTAATATTAAATGACGAAAACGATTTTTGGGAATGAAACAGTTCTCATTGATAGCATTGGACAATCATCAGTCTATATTACAAATCGATGAAAGCTGAATTTGTTAAATCAGTTACCTATCCAATGATCTTTGATGTCATTAGTTTACCTTGAAACCTACAAGTTACTGCTTTGATCATCTGGTAAGTTCATGGATGCTAGTGAATTGAAAGTTTTAAATATGTATAAAACAATTATCTAGTACTTTATGGTTACCAATAATACTTCAAGTGAGATCAATCTGTGATGAGTACTATATTTCAGTAAAGATTAATGAAAAATAAATAAATGGACATTCTTGTTAAGTGTTATTATCAAGAAAGGCAATACAATTGTTGTGATGTAATTTAAAAACTAAATGAATAGATTGTAAATAACATAACTTCTCTAAATTCACCTCTCAAATCATGAAAATCAATAAAAGTAACTTGCTAAAGGCATTATTTACAGTATAAGATTGGGGAGATTATTACGTTATTTATTGAGATCATGAATCGATTGATGTTAGACCCCCATTGATAACCTGGAAGCACTGGACGGCCATCCCGTCCTATTGTGGGACTCCTCAGCAGTGCGCATCCACGATCTCACTCACGGGATTCGGACCCAGGGCCTTCAGTCTCGTGAGCGAATGCTCAACCTACTAATTTACCTACTATTATCAATCGGTTCAAGATATCAATCTATAACATTATTTACAATTTAATCGGAACTATCGTTTGAATGACTATCAGATAAAACACAGATCACGTAGTTTTAGAAAAAATTGAAGTCATTATTTGTTGTTTTCTTTTGTCTTTTTTTTGTTTTGACATTGTTTATATAAAATAAGAACGTGACTAACGATTACTTTTGACAAAGGGCTTCATATATATGTATTGTATGTTATTATCAATAGTAAGTTTTACTATGGAACCCGATAAATTCAGTGAACTTGTCAAATGAACAAGTTGTCATCTTGTACAAATATCGATCCACAACGAATAAAAACAAACAAAATATTGAATTAAAACTGTTTTATAGGAAGACAGTTTAGTTATTGACTAACTGACGGATCACTATGCAGTAACCGTTAACATTCTGGAATAATGTTCATTTTTGATCGAATTCTAACGGATACGTCGAAATGTAGCAACCAATTTAAGGTGAGTATGCTTTGCGTTGAGGTTATGTGTTAAGAGGTTATCGAGTAGCTGTGGTAAAGTCGCTAGTACGTAGTAATATATACACTTCATTCATGACTACTGATTAGTGTAAAAAGTAATCTAAGAGCATTCTGCTACCACCTTGAAAGTTTACAATCTATCAGTTTGACTTCATGTGTCAATATATGAACATTTTAGAAATTCTGTAACTGAAAAAGTATTCCTACCAACAGAATATCTTTTCGAATGATTTAAGGAAATTTAATGTAAATTCCATTTCCTATTCTTTCATTTTAGCTAATTTTACAGATGTACCTACATTTACACACACACACATAAGTACTAACTTACTCACATATACCTGTTACCATTCGTCGAGAAGCATAGGTCACCCATCAGCATTCTCCATCCAACTCTATTCTGGACAATCTTTTACAGTTGTTTTCAGTTACTATTCATTCTTTAATATCTACTTCCAATTTTCGATGTTATGTATTCTTTGGTTTTCCACTTTTCTGCTTTACTTCAGAATTCCAAATTCGCAATTTATACACATGGTTAGTTTTAAAAATATCTTTACTTCATGCAGTTCTGATAAGTTCGTTTGTAGAATAAGTTCTGGTTGAGATAGAGTTTTAACCTTTTGCTAATTGTCTATGTAGTGGAATCACGTTTGACGTTGTAGTGAATAGGAACACGGTTTTTTATTAACATTAAATTAATCAAATATTAAAATTCAGTTTTCTATTTTTTTTTAGCGATTTCACCAGACATAGTTTTTTCCAGATATCAGAGAACACTCATTAAATCTAATTTAAATGTATTAATGGTAAACATCCTGCGGTGTGTGTTACTTTTATCGATATAAGTAGTATCTCACGTTAGTCAGGAATAGACTGCGTGGCAGCAGAAGTTCGAGAAGATCAAGAAGAAAGGAACGAGAACAGAAAGCAGTTCTCGTTCACTACAATGTTTTGTAATATATAGATCAGATTTATCAATGAATAACTCTTAACTGAAGGGATAATAATTAATAAACTTTAGTTAAATTCTCATACGTATCCTCAAACAAAAAAATGGAATGTCGATTTGTGTCATCTGCTTTCTGTTTTATGATCATGTCAAGTAAGTGAGAGATCTCATCTTTTTTAAATTTATTAGAAGTATTTTTAATGCTTTTTTATACAGTTACGTTACTGTATCATTGTCTAGTTCGATTCTAGGTTTCTTTTTAATAAATCTAACTAAAATCACCAGGAGAAGTAGATGAAAGTAGATTAAAGTTAGACATTAAAATTGTCGGATGCTGACCATGTGGTTTAGGGGTTAGGCGTTCGAGCGTAAGATAGTAGATTCCCGCCTATGTTTCTTTGTGTGTTATCATAGATGCGCACTGCTGACGAAATGGTAGTCCAGTGCTTCCAGGTTTTCAATTAGTGATCTATGTAACACGTGCTTTGTGATTTCAATTGTGAGAATAAACTCATATAATTCAAAATGATCAGTAAATTGTGATTAACTGAACTCCTTATTTTCTAAATATTTTCTCAACACTGAACTGCGTAGTCGTCTACTCAAGATACTCAGTATTCATTGGCCAAATACCATCATCAACACCCTACTGTAGGAGAGGACAAACCAGTTTCCAGCTGAAGAGGAAATTAGGGAAAGACGTTCGAAGTGGATCGAACACACATTACGGAAATCATCGACCTGAATCACGTGGTCAGCGCTAACTTGGAATCGTGAATGGAAACGAAAAGTGGAAGGCCAAAGAACACACTACATCGGAAATCGGAAACAGACATGAAGAGAATGATTAGTAACTGAAAAGAACTGGAAAAGATTGCCAAGGACAGAGTTGAGCGGAGAATAGTGATGGGTGGTCTATGCTTCTCGACAAGAATTAACAAGCGTAAGTAAGTAGGTAAGAACTAACCGACATATTCAAGAAACTTCATTCATATATGACATTCATTTAAAACTTTTTACTTAACTACTTTTAAACTTCACTTCTATTTTTTTCTATTTCAATTTCAAGATTTTCATTAAACTTCACACATGTTACAAGTAACAATGAATAAGTATCATAGTTTACTAAAATGGATAATGATGTCACCTTATTTAATTCATTGTTTTTTTTTAACTTCACTAAACTTGTTAATAGCTAATTAACATTGATTTCCTTGATAATAAAAGCCTGATATCATAAAGAATTCTATCGTTAATTTTGAACAGAAATGTTGACTTAATGATAAGATCCCGACGTTTATACATTACCTTTAACGTTACGGTATGCATATATATATATATATATATATATATATATATATATATATCCTCATCATCAGACTGAAATAGAGATTCAGGTGAAAAATTCTGATAGTAACTACATTATAGTTTCTCCCAAAAACTTGTTGATATGGTAACAATAAACACAACAATAAATTTAAACAAATTTACCATATGATATTGTAATAACAAATAAATGTTTTGTTGTTAACTGTTAATTGTCTTTTTATTGTTATTGTTCTATAGTTGCAGTAGTTACAGGAATATTTAAATTCTAAACAAATAGCTTTATTATTTTTTTCAGTAGATGGAATGGGAATATAAATGAAACTCAAAAATATGCGCAATTTACATAAATTGATTGAAGTTAGACATTAAAAACCGTTGGATACCGGTTCAGTGATCTACAGGTTAAGCGTTCACGTGCAAGATCAAAGGTCCTGGGTTCGAGCTCCACGAGCGGGATCGTGAGTGCATATTGCTGAGGAGTATCATACCAGTACGTAACGGCCGTCCATTATTTCCAGGTTTTCAATAATGATCTAGCTTTGATCGACTCATGAATTTAACTTATATATATTTATATATATGAGGATTATGATTCACAGTTGATAGTTAGGGTTAGGAATTAGATTTCTGGTTTTCATCACGAAATGTCAAGACGCTATTTGGTTATATGGGTGAGTGGATTTCCCCTGAAAATCCGAGACCTGTTATTCTAAATCTGATTGGTTCGTCCATAGGTTATAGCCTCGCCCAATAAGCAGATTAGATTATGTAAATTTATATTAGAAGTGATTTTAAACGTTTATTCAATTTGTAAATGTAAGTGCTTTTACACTAGTGAGCAAATTGAACAACAGATTTTATCCTAAGTATAAAATGCTGAATAGAGCCCATCAGCGAATTCATCCAGTGATTTTATGTAAAACATCAAGAATAAATTTACACCACTGAATTGATATTTAATGGTTTATATCTCTTACCTCAATTCATTGACGGTATAGCTATCGATGATGTTCATCTCTCAAATGAATCATCTTAAATCCATTGAATACAACATAATAATTCCTTAATTTACTTAATTTATGTCGATGGTGTAAATACTAAGCGTAAGTATTCCATCAAAAACCGATCGAAATTCATTCCGGATCACTGACATCTGGAATAAATTGAAATCCTCCTAATACTGAGAGAGATCTCATAGTTATTGAACAAGTTGGTGGTAACCTATACTATTTTTATAATACATTGAGTCATATTGTTAATATCAACATTAAGATACAGATACACCTAATTGAAAAATCCCAAATAAGATAAAATATGCATCCTGAATTCCACTGTACGCTATTATACACAATTAATATGACCTCTTCAAATAAAACCCACTGAAGATTGAAATAGCTCATGAAATAGACCAAATCTTGACACTACGGATCATCGTTGAGCAATCATTTGAATAGAACTATAACAGATCTCCTACAATCGATTTCGATCATGGTTAATTTTTGTTAACCCTCCCGCCCCCAAATGCATTGTTACGGCCGAGAGTGGGGAGAGTCCGCTCTCCTTCTCGAAATGCTCTCACACGGCCACACGTATATAGGCTCTGCCAGGGAAGTCCTACTCACTGCCTTCACGTGGCGGGGGTGCTGTTTACGAAAATTAGAGGACGAAAAGCGAATGTCCGGTGCTATAACCGGATCCCAAATCAATGGTGCACATGGGTTCTGGTATCCTAAAGGAAAAAATGGCGTATGAACCAATCGTTGGTCACCGGTTACCATGGGACTGCATCTCCTTACGATGCTCCACTGTCTTGTGGATCAGATCTTTAGGTCAAAGGCTCGGGGTGTGGCCCCCTAAGAAAACCACCTGCTTCGGTTTGGGCACTCGGGCAGTATCACAGCCCTCACATATATCAAATGAGATCTGTGTGGCACGTATATATTTAGTGCCTCATTGCATCAATATCTATGTGTTAAAATAAAATTATAATAATATTTTTTAAATTATTTAACAGACAATGTTATTCGAACGGTAACAATTCGCTTATTTCTTTGTAATATCATGATCACTATCTTGTCTGAATAAATGTGTACGCTTGAGATTAGCAAATTAAGGGCAGCATTCATTCAACTGAAGAATATATGAAAAACTCAAAACAATTGTCTGTCAACCAATATCAATGTCACAATATTCAATACGAATGTTAAGACAGTTAGTTCTACTGTACGAAGCCGAAAATCGGAGAACTAATACAACCATCATCGAGAAGGTACAAGTATTTATCAATAGTTGTCTACGCATGATACTCAATATCCGTTGACCAGATATCATCATTAACACTCTACTGTGAGAGTGAATAAACCAGTTTCGATCTGAAGAGGAAATGAGCGAAAGACGTTGGAAGTGGATAGAACATACATTACGGAAATCATCAACGTGAATCCCGAGGTAAGCGCTAACTTGTAATCGTGAATAGAAATGGAAAAGTGAAAGACCAAAAAGAACACTACATTATGAATTGAAAGAATGAATAATAACTGAAAAATGATTGTCCACAACAGAATTGGATGGAGAATTCTGGTTGATGGCCTATCCTACTTGACTTAGGATAACAGGCGTATATTAGTAGGTCACCTCATAAAGATCAGTTTAACGCAATAACGATAATAATAATAATACATCCCTTTCATATACATTTAATAAAACTATATTATTTTTCATGTTACAAAAGAACTCAAAATTTTTATACAAGAATATTAATTTTCTCTCCTTTTTTGTTTTTGTTTTTATTGTCGTTGTTGTTGCTCTTTTTACTGTTGTTGCTGTCATTGTTGTTATTTTTGCTGTTTTGTTGTTGTTGCTGTTTTTGTTGTTATTTTTGTTGTTGTTGTTGTTTTTGTTGAAATTTTTCTTCATATTTCATAATCTCGATTGTTTCTATTGTTTTTTTTTTATTTTTTCTTTTTTTATTCATTATTGATTAAAATTGTGATATATATTCAAAATTTATTGAATTATTCATTTTAAATTAATGAATAAATTTCTTTTTCTTTATATTTTTTTAAAATTTTCTTTATTTTTTTTTTATTTTTTTATTTCTTCTATATTATCATGTTTATATATAATTGGTGTTAAACAATATTGTTTTAATGAATTAGTATATAATGGTTGATAAATTAATTCTTTATTAAAATTTTTAATATCCGATTTTTTTAATAAAGTATAAGGATTATCATTAATTATTGATGAATTCATTTCAATAATTAAATCATTATTTAATGGATTATTAATATCGGATATTGTATTATATTTATTATTATTATTATTACTATTATTATTATTATTACTATTACTAATAGGGTTAGTATTTGTACTTGTACTAAATGAACATAATGAATTACATGGTTGTGAATTATCATTATTATTATATTTAAATGTATCTGGATTTAATGTTCTATAAGTAGAATCTTTTAATAAAATATGATCACATGGTGAATTCGATGTTGTATTTTGTACACAACGAAGTAAATTGAATTCTGGACAATGTTCTAAACAAACAAAAAAAAACAAGAAAAAAAAAAGAAAATATGTTTATTTTTTTAAATTTTGTTTTTGAATTTAATTAGACTGGTGATAAGACTATAATTTATGGACGAAGTTTGAGCGTAGCCAAAGTGATCTTGAGAGTATATAACCTATTTCTTAGGGCTAAATGAGGCTTATAAAGAAGTTTGTAGTATGAGGATTATGATTCATAGTTGATGGTTAGGGTTTTCATCACGAAATACCAAAACGCTATTTGGTTAAATGGGTGAGTGAATTTCTCGCCAAAATCCGAGAGTTATTATTCTAAATCTGATTGATTCGTTCATAAATTATAGTCTTGCTAAACTGGTTATAAATTTGTGTATTATGAGTAATATAACAAGTTACATTGATTTTTATATAGTAAATCGAAATAACTAATTGTTATTTTAAAATTTATAATAGGGTGGGAATTTGTGAAGATCGTAGTAATTTTAATAGTTTAATTCATGAGTCGATTTATGCTAGACCAGCATTGAAAACCTTAAAGAACCTCGTCAAAACACATCCACGATCGTCCACACAGAAATTGAAACCGCGACCTACGACCTCACTCTCGAACAACTAATTTCCAGGATATTAATACGGCATCTAATAAAGTTAATATCTAACTCTAATCGATTCACCTATTGTCTGAAGTGGATAATTATTTCCACCAGACACGGATCCAAAAACACTGGTCATGGATGAAGGGTTGTGCAAGATCATGTATAGATTGAAGTTGTTGGATGCCAAATCAGTGGTTTAGTGGTCAAGCATTCTCGCGTGAGAGCAAAAGTACTGGGATTGTGTCCCACATGGTGAATCATGGACATGCATTGCTTGAGAATCCCATACTAGTACGGAACGGCTATCCAGTGTTTCCAGGTTTTCAATTGTAGTTTAGCTTAGATAGACTCATGAATTTCACTAATATTAATTATAAATATCAGAAATAAAAATTAACATATTTGTTCAGTGTTATGAATTTTCACATGCATGAACTCACGAAACTTGATAAATCAGTCTAAAACTTCTTCAACTTTATGATTAATAAATTAGAAATTTTTTTAACCATTTAATCTAAAGTGACCCAGTGGCCAAAAACGTGTTTCAGTACTCTCGGTCTAACATTTGGATAGTATGTAAATCAATGTAAATCAATGAGCATAAACTATCTAATTGTTCAGATTCCTAAACACCATACTGAAGAATCCTAGACTAAAACAAAGTGACCGTCTAGTGATACTTCATCTTCGTTAAGTTAAGTTGTGAATATATAGTTCACTTGGCTTCATTTTACTTGTGTGTTCCGATTGTTATTTAGGACTGCAATTGATCAGTCTCATATTGGCATATATGCATCCTGTGCGGATTACCTCGATATAATTTTAAATCACAAACATTTTAAGCAAAGATAGATAGTGGCTATCAATGGAACCCAGGATAAGTATCACATCGTCCTATTTGTGACTCGTCAGCTAGATGTACCGGCATCTTAGAGTTCATGTTTATTCGGCTACTCAAATCCAGTACCATTTGCTTCAAATGCCATAGTGTTATCCACTTAGCTACTGAATCCTGATAACCAGGTACATTCAGCTGACGAGTCCCAAATAGGACGAAACGCACGTCTAAACTGGATTCCATTGCTAGTCACTATCCATCTTTGCTTAAATATATAATTAATTTATCATAGTTATAAACAAGTATATTATAGCGAGTTTGTTAATCATTATTTTTACCCAAGTTAACAATCATTTGTTTTACTACTTTCATAATATTAATTATTGACCATTATGTAATCGACTGGAAAATGGATGAAATTAACTTAATAGTTTATATTATACATTTACAATAATTAAATTTAATAAACTACTTTTTACAGTAATGTTTATCAGCATTATTTTTAAAACTGTGATAATGAAAGGAAAAAAAAAAGGAGGCTAGACCACTTTATATGTTTTAGGTAGGAATGTAAATGGTAAGAACATTTTCCTAGTAGATTTTAAACAAATTTAGTGTTCGATTTTTTTTTGCTTCTAAAAATAGTAACAACTTTAATTAAAGTTAAGTAGTAGTTGGTTAACAATGAAGTTCAATATAGGTGTTTTATTCTGTTTGAAATTAGTCAACTGAATATATTTTCACTTGGTATTGTTTGGCTTGTATCTTCACATTGAGGTTTAACACTGTATTTGATCAGTCTGTTATTGCCATATGTGCATACTGTGCGTATGCCTCGATAATGCCTTAATTCACAAGCTTTTTGTAAACAATGATGGGTAGTGGCTAGCAGTGGAATCTAGTTTAGACATGCGTTTCGTCCTATTTGTGACTCGTCAGCTGGATATACCTGTATCTCAGAGTTGATGTTCACTCTGGGACCCCATTGGACAAGCAAGTGGCCATCAGGAATCAGTAGCTGAATGGATAATGCTAAGGCATTTGAAGCGAATGGTACTGGGTTTGAGTCCTAGAGTGAACGTCGACTTTGAGATGCAGGTACATCCAACTGACGAGTCACAAATAGGACGAAACGCACGACTAAACTGGATTACACTGCTAGCCACTACCCATCATTGCTCACAAAAAACTGAATATACGTTTATTCCAGTGTTGATATTCAGTTTGACATAGTACTTTACATTCTAAATGCTGATTCATTTTGATAATAAGTTCAAAATAGGATGAAGTATGTAACCTGAAAATCTCAAATGGGATTTGTTCACAATGTACTCATGCTAAACAGTTTGGTCAATTGTAATACACAGGATTATTTAATGAATTTAAACCAATAAGTAACTAGTGAGAATGTTGATTATGAAATTAATAACGCACTATATATTTATTATAACACTGTTGCATATTTTCTTACAAAGATCTGATTTGCATTAGTTAAATTATATATATATATATATATATATATATATATATATATATGAGTGAGAACACATAATCTTAGTTAGAAATTGTGTAGTGAACGAGATCACAAGTGCAGATAATTGAATGTATTTTAACAAAAAATTACAGAACATATTAGTAAAACTTTAGAACCATACAGTAAACACTTCATTGGCAATATGTCAATCAGTTGTTTCAAACTTGACTTTCCCTTTTGCATATCTCTAACAATCGTCTCAGACTTCATTGTTCCTTCGTTTCCATACCATTCAATCTCTGTTCTTCTTATCTTTTCTTTGATCTTCTTAACCTTCTGCCTCCAGTCATTTCACTTTCGATTGATGGTAACTACTACTTATATCTATCAACATCAGTAGCACACACCACAATAGTATATCAATATTTAACACATTAATAAGTATATGTTATGAATTATGCCAGTGAATATTAAATAAATCGATAGAATAACTCTTTTCATATTTTCTATTACTCAGTGAACTTTTTAATGAACAACTTATACTTAAATAACTTATTATTAGATTCATACTTTTTAAGAAAAATGTAGATGCGCACTGCTGAAGAGTCCCACAATAGGACGAAACGGCCAATTCTATGATAGTCTAGTTTCAATTATTATTATTATTATTAATATTATAAATATTATGTTTATTATTTCCATTACTTATTGCATGCTATTTTCATTACATTAACTTATATAAATATAAAATACATTGAACATAAATTTCCTAATTTTTGTTTAACTGCTTTATCTATATCCGCCTAAATTTTTGTGGCGGGGAAATTTAAATTTAAAATGAACATTTTAATTTTCACACATTTAATAAAAAGAAAAATAATATAAAAGATTTAAGTTTATTTTCCTTTATTTTTTAAAAAAAAATATAAAGAAAAGAATTTAAATGTAATTTTTATGTATTACATAAAATTTAGTTCCGGTTATAAGACTTTTCTGCAAAATTGTCTATTTCCCCACCCTTTCATAATTGTTCCCTTTTTTTTTCTTTTTTTTTGATGTTTTTGAGAAAAAAAAGAGAAAGAAAAATGTTCTTTCAAAAATTTATTTGAGTGACAAGTTATGTCAATTTAATTGTATAAAATTTTTTTTATTATTATTATTTGAAATAATAAACTATTTATTGTTTAATGCTAAGCAACGCTTATTTTTATGGTTTCTTGTTTATTCAAGGCATACAAAGGTTTCTACTATATTTTAGCTAGAATATTTATGTATCCAAGGAATTCAAATGTATGTCTACATTACCCAGTTATAAGTATATACATATAAATTATACGTAACCACTATATATATATATATATATATATATATATATATATATATATATATGCCTTGTTCTACTTATCTTACTGTTTATCAAAGAATTCCTAGTGAATATGAAAATTAAAAGAGTTAAATGAATATTTTTTATACCAGTAGTTTGAGTATAATGTCAAATAGAACTTTTTTTATTTTAAATATATTAGGTCCCGATAAATATAATGAATGGTAACTTTTGGGATCCATTTATGGACCAATACTAAACGTATGTTTTTATGGTATAATTATTAAATAACTAAACTATTCATATTCATATTACTCTTATTATAAGCTTTATTTTAATCTATGAACCATTCTTATACGTTTTACCATTCTTGAATTATGCTCTGTTTATTAGTCACTGCCTGCCACATTTCACAGCCGCATTTGGTCGAATCTTGTACAAATTTTACTTTCTATTTTATGGTACGTTGTGGTCTGTTTGATTGGTATGTAGACCCCGTATGCTTGAAATAAATGATTCATATTGTAAAGGCTGGGACTGATGTTCTGGACTTAACTGGCTGGGCTAGACGGGGAGCGAGACCAATCAGGACTCTAGGCTGCTCGTACTGGTTTTATGCGTCATTGATCCGATCGATTAGTCACTGCCTCCTAATTGGCGGTATTATTACTTATCCATTAACAGGGCATACAGATCAAAACTATAACAGGATGATAATATAACATCAAAGTATATATTTAAGCGTAAAGGAGAAGAATCATAGTCAGTTTTAATGTCAGCTCAACTATACAATGAATGAATATCATTTTTTCATATTCTCATAAGAACTATCAGAATAATCTGCAGTAACTGATGTTTATAAATAATCAAAACATAATACGTAACTTAACTAACGATTTCTAATTGGATCGATCTCACTTTTCCCTTTAGTTCATATGTAACATTATGTCAGTCAAGATGAGTTGTATAATGATGATTACAAGATTATCAATAATAATTTCGATAATATGATAAATTTCAAAGTACAAAGACAACTGTTCAAGAACGATAATGATGATGATGGCATTATAATGAAAATCATTGTTAACCAATACCCAAATGAGTTTTTCAACATCTCAGTATCTTACCTATGATAATTAATAAAGAGTTTATGCCATTATGGGGTCCTTTATTTTTTCTTCATTTAGATCGGACAATGTTGTCGACGGGCTCATTATTTTAATGGCTCGTGATCTGACTCCAAGTAGATCGTATAAATGATTGTTATTGAAATATATACGTTGCCTATCATCGTATATAATCATCGACCTGAATCGCGTTAGTCAATAACGGGATTAAATAAGTCAAATAACGACTTTTGAATACATATATTTTGTATATGAAGCAAATGGAATAGAGCGAAGCGAAATGACGCGCAGTGGACATGGCGGGTAAGACAACTCCCCTTTAACCAAACGTTAATCAATATTTATAGTTACACAAAAATAAGTTACACACACATGCTCAGTAATGGAATAAGAAGTGTACACACAAATACGCGCTCATATAAAAACAGTCAAGGTATTGATAAGCGGATAATTAACAAGGTTAAAATATGACTCAAGTAGAATGAATAGATTGGCCTGTCTGAAAGCTAGAATAAGATGTATGAGCTTAACATAGTAACCGACACTATACTATAACTGCATTTCTGTTTATTAGTTTTATTTGGTTTCGAACTTAACGATAACATAGAGTTTAGTGAAACACTTACTTTGAACTTATAAAGATGACTTATTTCATAATATTTAGATGCCGAATTAGTTTAAAGAACTAATTATTAGTAGTATATAATAATAACAACCGGCAAATTACATTACATACATATTGATTTTATATTAGATAATCTAGTTGGCTAGGGATCATGTACAGATGTTGCGTGGTAGTGAAATTGACTTAGTTTTGCCTTCATGGAATCACCCAATTGAAATATGAAAAATATATAAGTGTTTAGTATAATATTGATATTTAATATGGACTGAAACACGTAAACAGATTAAATCTGAGTATAGTCATTAAATGTCGAACCATTTACTTTCAGCCTGCTAATTTTAGATGCGACTAATTAGTATGTTATATGATATAGCTTGACAGAGATGTTACATTTTCTGATTAATGAATCTTGGAGAAGAATGTTATCTGATATCAGAAGCACATTTTTTATTGATTATTCATGGATCAATAAAAAATATGGATTACTTGTTAAAATTACATTTATTTGTAATCAATAGACAGGATAACAAAAAAAAAACATAATGAGGGAATCTGTTTCGTAAAAATAAAGACCCTTTCGAGATTTTGCTTGATGTTGTTCTAATAAGCAGCTATTTAGTTCAACAGTCATTAATTTAAAATCAACAATTATTAGTATTAGACAAAAAAACTTAAATATTCAATGTTCCTAAAATCATTATTGAATGTTTGTAAGAGATTCTACAAAACGGCCGTCCAGTGCTTCCACGTTTTCAACGATAGTCTAACTTACATCGAATCATGAATTCAACTGGGTACTGGCTTAACTATAATATCATTTAAAATCTGCACTTACTTAACAGCTACATCGTTCTAGTACTAAACCGTTAGTGATCAAAACAGGATCATCATGCTTCCAGTAACCACTTAATGTTTAATTCTTTATATTTTCATTTAACGGTTCATATTTGCTATTTCAATCATTTCATGATGCTCTATTACCATCCCTTATACCTTTCACACTAGAAATATTTTTGAATTTTGCCAGCCAGGGCTTACAAATAAAATTATATTATGAAGTCAACAGTTGTAAGCACATGGTTATTATAAGGTAACGTATTTTATGGAATTCGTTCAAAGTAACGAAAACTTATCGTTAAACAAAGTGAGTCGGTTCAATCCCTTTACAAGCAACATCAATTGACCATTGTGAAACACCATTTTTTCAATCTAAATTGAGAGTGAGTTTTTTTCAGTCAAAATTATTCCATATTCTACTATTTTACTACTAAAATTTGATTCTTAATAGGTATGCTCCCATTTGTAACTTAAAAATTATAACGGTTGCAAAAACAAAACAAACTGTGAGGTAGTAACTCACTGAAGACAATTGTGGATGTAACACTCAGTTTCATGAAATAGTTGAAGTTAGACATTAACACCATTTGATGCCGGCTCAGTGGTCTAGTGGTTCAGTGCTCGCGCGCGAGACCAGTAGGTCCTGGGTTCGAATTTCAAGAGGCGGAATCGTGGATGCTCACAGCTGATGAGTCCCACAATAGGACGAAACAGTCGTCCAGTACTTCCGAGTTTTCCATAGTGGTCTAGCTTCAATTGACTCATGAACTCAACTATTAAATTACTATAATATCCACAAAAACCTCTTTCTAATAAAAATTATAATTAGTTTACAGTGATGTGTTATATCTGTTCATAGTTTTCACTTAACCCAACTTGCTTAGGTAAGCAGAAAACTCACACATTTTTGTTTACAGATGATGCAGATTTTTCTTGGCTGAATGAGTAATGAGAAGGAGGTATGTATTAAATTACATTTTTATGCATTTGTTTACATGTATATCGGTGATTGTGTATAGTCAGTTAACTTTCCAACTAGTAGGTCAAGAGTAAATAATGAATTTATATGATAGTTGAATTTAGAAATCTTTAACATATCACAATGATCAATCACTGACCACGCTATTCTACCACAAATTCTTAAACAACATTTATTTATTTATTTATTTGTGACTATGGTATAGTTTCTCTGAAATGTCTTTTCATTGTTTATCTTTCCTCTAATTTTTGCCAAATTTCTCTTAAGTTTTTATATTCTTTTTCGATATATATATATATATATATATATATATATAAAGAGGGGGGAGGGGAGGAGGAAGGGAGAAAGAAAGTTCGCGTTCAATATTGGATATTTGACAAGTGACTTGATAGAATCGAAGTAACGAATTATTTTTCGTGACAATAGTTGTTGTTGTAATGTAAATAATAATAGTATTCAAAAGAACCGTTTAATTTGGAATGTTGATAGTATCAGGTTTAGTTTTTTTTAATTTGAAATATATATTGTATTTTGTCTGGTTTGAGTACAGACAACTAAAACTTAACATGTTCTCAATCGATTTAAAATGTTATAAGTATGTTATTGTGAACAAACTGATCAGAAGGATGATTTGGATTGTATTGATAGTTTGTTTTATCACGAACTGATAAGCTTTAAAGAACCATTGAGATCTAAAACATGCAGCACGTATTTTCTTCTCTAATTTGAGAGTGATTAGTTGTAAGGTCAAACCCGTAGTCACCAATCAGGTTAACCAATCTGTTGTTGTTTCACTCACTGGAAGATCTAGTTGTGAACAGTTATAAAGCATACCTGCACAAATTTAAAGATTATGATGTTTAGTAGTTACACGACCAACTGAATAAAATCCCATTTTCTACATTTTTTACCTCTGGATGTAAACTATTTTGTCTAAATTGTATCATTATGTTTATAGTTCGAGTATACTTTCATTATTAATTGCTGCTCAGTTTACATCTGGGTTTCCAAATCAATACTTCTTTCCCAGTTACAACTCAAATATGTCATCAGTGTAAAACTGACCTTTTTGGTGATTTCACGAAGTAATCTATCAATCACAGACGGGAGTGCACCCACTGGACAGGGACAAAGGTATATTTATCAACGAATTTTTTTCCGACAGTTTACCTTACCTAATTTTAACTGAATTTAAAAATCAAATAAATTTCTTAAACTTAAAGATTACAAGAAACGAAGATGGGTTGGTTTCATGGTCTATTCAACACAAGACTTTCCTATATGGAACGAAACTTTTATTTCATCAGCTTTAATTCAATCTCATCAAAAAAGTCATGTTATGATCACGTTCTCGAAAGTAACCAGACTTTTTCCAAAATTCCACTATACATCGAAATGAAAATTATTCGAAGGGCTTCAACTCAAGTAAGCACATGAGATTCCCAAATGAACCATTACCACTTCAAAATAGTGTTTATCGAACTTTCATTTAAAAGGGATGATTGTAGAGCCCAGAATAACTATTAATTAAGATATAGGATTTCAATAGTTTAGATCATAAGTCAACTGAAGCTAGGCCACCATGGAAAACCTGGAAGCACTGGACGGCCGTTTCGTCCTATTGTAAGACTCAACAGCGGTGCGCGTCCACGATCCCGCCTATCGGTCTCGCGCGCAAACGCTTAACCTCTAAACCACTGATTCTGCCGGCATCCAACTATGTTAATGTCTAACTTCAAGTAGGATTTTACCAATCTGGTTGTAGCGTGTGAAATAAAAAGCTTACTGAGATAAAGCTTACTGTGATAAATCACATACCTCTTCTAATTACCTCTAGTTGTATTTACTTATTTATCTGTCTTCAGTAGCACGTAGGTTTAAAGAACAAAGAGAGTAATATCGAAAGAAATCACAAAATATATACTTATTAATGTGGTGAGGAATCCCTACAAATAACCAAGCAGCACTGTAAGAACATACTTCATAGATACAGTTTATTCAGTAGGTTCTGTTACCACTTTTTAAGTAATACATAAAAAGAGTAACGACAGACGTTTACACTGAAGCATCAGCTATTCGTTGTCTGAACTATAATCTTTGTGTATGAAAGCCTTGGTTAATCTGTTCTAACTATGGTGATCGATTTATAACAAAACAACCCCGTCATTATTCACAAATATTTGAGAAATTTCTGTTTCACTCGTTCGAGTTATAAATCTTATAAACATTATTCAACCTTCAAACATTTAATAGACTAAAACCAACCCTTTACTATTTATTTTAGTGAACTTTTCATTTCTAGTTTAGGGTTGTTGAGATTGTTGAATTTCATTAAAATCATAAACCGACCAATGTTAGACCATCATTGAAACCTTGGAAGAACTGGACGGTCGTTTTGTTCTTAAGTGGAACTTCTCAGTAATACTGATCCATAATCCCACATATGGGACTTAAACCCAAGACTTTCAGGCTCGGAATACTGAGCCGGCATCCAACGGCTTTAATGTCTATGTCATGACCAGTGGAGTTCAACCGTTTCAGTTGTGAGTCAGTTACCCACCGACAACAATAGATGGTCGCACAATATCGTGAATTGATTGGAATTAAACATCAACACATTTGGGTGCCGGCCCAGAAATCTAGCACGAGACCAAACGTACTGTGTTCCAGTCCCGTGTTCAGGAGCATGGATGTGCAATGTTGAGTGGTCCCATTTGAGGAAGAAGTGGCCGTCTAGTGCTTCTGGGTTTTCAATTCTAGACCACAGTTGTTATTATTATAACTAATCCTATAATACAACATTATTCAATAAAATAATTAGCCCCCAATAAATTTACCCATCCAAGTTTTTGGTATTTTTTCATACCATCTTTAGTTCTCACCATTTTTATCAGCATTATTAGAAAAGATTCGTATATTAACAACATATTGCAGATACATCTAAGTTGATTAGTCCTGAATAAGACAAAATGCAACCCAGTGCTATTCACAAACTCATCTATTTTCTTATCATCATTATTATTTCATTTAATTTACCATTGATTTTACTTGTATAATTACTATCCGTTTAATTGTTTTGTCCACCGGAATTACAATAATTTGTAAATATCTTTTGGAGTTGATTACATCAGATTTTTATCAATTCGTTTAATCCTTCCGTCTATAAATTGTACATGTTTGATTATGAAAGAAAAAAAAAATAACCCAATTATAATTATTCTTCATTAGTCAACTGAATGACTTAATGCATGTTATACATAAAACTGCATATGTAAAGCCTTTTATTTTAAAACAATATGAAATGAATTCACTTCATGGTTGATGTTTGTTGCATATGGTGTGCAACAGTTTATCAAATAAACCATTTACATGGTTATGAAATTATAAATTTATAAAGAATAAGAGCAGTTAGATAAATATCAGAAGGGGTTTTGTGGAGATTTTAGAAATGTCACTGGTTGAAATCATAAGTCAATTGAAGCTAGGATATCATGGAAAAATCTGGAAGCACTGGACGGCCGTTTTGTTCTAGTATGGGAAACCTCAGCAGTGCGCATCCACGATCCACGATAAGTATACATTGTGAACATTAATAACTCAATTGTAATTATGGATTGGATTTTCTCGTTGATGTTATGAACTGCAATTAGTCAGTCTCTTTTAGCATAAATGCATCTTGTAAGGATTAACTTGATATTGTCATTCATTCACAGACATTTCAACTAGCAGTGGAATTCAGGATGCGCGTTTCGTTTTTATTCGACACTCATCAGCTGGATGTACCTGTACACGTGCTGATGTCCACACTATGACTCGAACAAAGTACTTTTCATTTCAAATAGCTACCGCGTTATCCTTTTAGCCGTTGAGTACGGATGACACTGTAAATATTTCAGTTTTATTTTAAAACTAACTTTAGGTAAAAATTTATCATTATCTTGTTTGATATCCTCCTTGGTTTCATCGGTTGTTTAACTGACGTAAGCTGCTGATGTGAAATTTCGAATTCAGTTATCTCTCCAACGCTAAGCAATAATAGGTCTTTCTGTTTAGCCTCTATTGATTCATTACATATTACAATTCTCAGATCTACATATTATTGATTTTTTTTCATACGACGTTTAGATTAAACTTACCGCCATCAAAATAGTTTTTCTTGGTACTGAACATTTTTTACTGTGGTTCTTTTCAATAGTTGTACAGACGTGAATCACAACAATCTGGGACGAGATACTTGTACAGTAGGTTATATATATATATATATATATATATATATATATATATATCATATGCACCCTCTTAACCGTCATTATTTGACAACCAGACAGAAATCAATAATATTATTAAAGAAAGAAATACTTACCAAGTGTACTAGCTCTGTACATATCTTGACTAGAGGTAGACAATAAATCACTTGGTTTATTTATACAATATTGTTTTGGTAATGTCTTTGTATTCCATGATCTATTCCACCAGTGATCACGAATAAATTCGCAACCATTTCTATTATTTGATTGAATTGTATGATTTTCTATTGTGATTTGATTATTCGTATTATTATTATTATTATCATTAGTACTACAAATATTACGAGTATGGTTATGATTTGATCTACGAAATGGTGCAATACATAATAGATTTTTACATCGAATTAAAAATATGGTTACAATTAAAATCATTGAAATAATCAATGTCAATGCAATTAATACAACCATTATAATTAAATCACGATCCATTCTTTTGAAATCACGAAAATTTGAATCAGATTGACGTTTTAATTCAGAATGATGATATATTGATTCCATAGAAATTCGATCCGTTTGTGATTGTTTATCAAATTGTAAAGGAAGTATAGCTATATATAAAACTGTTGTATTATGTCGAGGAGGTGTTCCACGATCTTGTGCTTTTAATAAAAGTCTATAACTATGAATTTGTTCATGAATTTTTCCTAGATTATCAATAATATCTCCAGTTTGAAATAATATAGTATTATTTAGTTCTTCTTTTGTTAATGATTTCAAATTAATTGGTTGTAATAAATGATGTAATGAACGTACCAAATATAGTGCACCACTCATTGGATCCACTTCAAATAATCCATCATCATTTCCATGTACAATTGAATAAATAATTTCTCCATTTAAACCTTCATCAATATCAATCGCTTTCAATTGAGCAATCAATAAACCAACAGTTGAATATTGTGAAATATTTATAACACTATTTGCACCAAATTGTTTTGGAAATATCCATACAGGTGAATTATCATTTGTGTCTAAAATTCGAATAAGAACACTTGATATAGCGGAAAGTGGAGGATTTCCGCTATCAGTAGCTATAACTTCAAAGGTTAATACAGGAGTTTGTTCACGATCTGTTGTTTGATGTGTATAGATGATACCTTCAAAACTGATATAAACATAAAGTTTTACCATTTGACCTACTGTACCAGGTGATGGTCGCATACTATATCTTATCATACGATTGGATAATTCTGCATCACAATCAACTGCATACACTCGACCTATCTAAATGAGGTAAAAATATATAAAAAAAAAACAACAACAAATATAATAAACATAAGTATGACTAAAGGACTGAACTAAAATAAATTAGCCTGACGTTATAAAATAATGAACTGGAGAGTCATTAAAACCCAGATGCTTGAAGCATTTATGTAGTTTCATTCTGAGACTTTTCACTAATATACATTCACCATTTGGTCAAGATTAGTTTGTCATGAACTGATACTAAAAGTGTAAAAAACGGGATTATAATTTAATGATTTATATCTATTGAGGTTTATATGCTACCTGATTTCATTAATGAGAATGAAGCATGAATTTTGATGGAGTTTTGTTCTCTGAGCTGGATCCAGCTCAGAGAACAAAACTCCATCAAAATCATCCACCTGAGCTACAAATCTTCTCCACCATCTCGAATGAAGCATGAAATTCAGAGTTCACACTTTTTAATGAGGTAGAAACTAAAACGAAACACCTGTATAGTAATCCCTGGTGTAGTGAACGAGAACATACACAGGAGCAATCAAATACGTCTGAACATAATCTTGTAGAATCTCTTAGGAGAATCTGAAAAACCATACAGTAAATTCTTCATTTGGTAATTGTCAATCAATTGTGTTAGACCTGATTGTCCCTTCTTTTCTACACCACTCATTGTCTGTTCTCGTTTTGTTCTGTTCTCTTCAATTATCTTAACCAAGAATTTCGCTTTCAATTGATGATACATACTACTTTTAACTGTCAACCTTAGTAGCACACACCACACTGGTATTTAATCGTTCACAAACTGATATCAGTTCATGATTGAGGGCAAGCATCTGATCGAACATGTGAACACATGAATTTAGCTACGATTATACATATCACTCAGTGAATTTCGCTAATCATGTAACCATTATAAAATAATAATTACTTCATAAACTTTTATATTGACGTTACTGTGGTGTATGCTACTTAGATTGACAGGTATAAGCGGTATGTAGCACTAATCAGTAGTGGATTATCTGTCAGCAGAAGATTAATAAGATTGGATTGAAGAAAACAGAAAGGAGTTGGAATAAAAACCGATTTTTAAAAATGAAGAAGTGAGTACAGGACAACTGAAGGAAGATGTGCATGATTTCCATATTTTATGAACCCACTCTGTATTTTGCACTGAACAATAAATTGATCTTCTTCACATGAGATCTTGTTTACTATATTACTATTACAAATGAAGTCCACACTACATATTTTTATTCCAGTAAGGACAAACTTCATTGGACTATATAGATTGACCTTCATTCTAAAAGAGCTTCTAATATAATACCTATCGTATGTAATCCAGCATTCTAACCTCATAGTTTATTCAATTTTCATTGGATGATTCAAAATCAAGTAGTGGAACCGCTCCTTTTTTCTTGAGTTATATGACCAGTTAAAAATACATCATCAGTATTGATAAACATTCTGTCAGATAAATTCATAACTTAACAAAAGAAGTTTACTGTAAATTATAAAACTCGATAATTCAGAACTACATATATTACATATGTGACATCTTTGGTGTTACATAACAACCAGTTTGATGGTATAAATACGTACTTTGTGTGAACATGACATCTTGAAAGGAAGACTATCTCTTATATTGTCATTATAGAAAAAGCATGATTAGATACCGCCTACCCTGACATGCAGTGCAAGCAAGCTTAGAAATAGATTTGAAAGAAACTAGTAGTGGGTACATTAGGACATGGCATCAACTTATGAAGTCTGATTTAAACCGATAGGTGTAATCATCTTAATTGCTGCTCACTCAATAGTTGTAGTCAGTGGTTGCAGGTGTTGTGTGAACTGACATAACATCACAATTGAGAAATTTCACTCATTTCTTAACTACCTCTAAATGTTATGTTTGTTATTTAATATCAGTTATTATAAAGAGACTGTATTTAGGTTTATACAGCAGATATAGTCTTGGTAGTTTCTTGTCTTTTTCGGGCTACTATGAAATGTAACAGTATCAATCTATTCATTTTCACTTTAGTATCTAAGTTTATTGCCATTCTTCCTGAAGTTATGCGAGTCAACTTTAAGAAGAAATTAGAAGATTTTCCTTGATACATTTGTAGTCTTTAGTTGATGTCAGTTATAGAAATTAAAATAGTTCATCATCAAACATAACATCATAACATACATAGTCATATAGCATAGGATGATGTTATCTTCAACAATTTCAACTTTTACTAATCCTATCATTTCCAAAAAATTTTACATCGATTTAGTGAATTAATACTTCATACTTGAGTATAATTTACATTTAAAACCCTGACTTTTGTTAGATTTCCATTTTTCCCTCAATAGATAGGATTGTATTACACTAAACATGTGGATAACTCCAATTACCTGTAATGAAAACCATAATATACAGTGCTCATCTACTGAAACAACAAATCAATGTCAAATATTACACAACTAATAAACCCTACAACACATATGGATCTTTATTCTAACTTCTCAAACAATTTGAGGATTTCAAACAGTTATATAATTAATTTTTTAACTATAATTTATGGACGAACCAATCATGTATAAGATAACAGGTCTCAGATTTTTGGCGCGAAATTCACTCATCTATTTAAATAAATAGAGTCTTGGCATTATAGCTGATGTTGTGGTGTGTGCTACTTATGTGGACATAAGTAGTATATGACGTCAGTCATGAACAGAATGTCTGACAGCAGAGAGACGAGAAGATCGAACAATAAAGAATGAAGAAACAATGCAATTTGTATGGAAATGCAAGAACAAAGAGATTCTGAGTCATTTGAGACAATCGATGAACAATTTGCAAATTAACGATTTAATATATGGTTGTTGGATTTTATTAACTAGTTCTATAATTTGATGTTGAATACATTTGTATGTCCTCACAATTGTTCTGTTCAGTACAATGTCGGCTACTCATGAAAACCCAAAATTACATTTCTAACCCTAATCATCAACTGTAAATTATACTTCTAATTCCTCGCACTGTTTTATAACTCTCATTTAGTCCTAGGTGTTAAGTGGATACTCTTACGGTCAGTCTAGCGTCTCTGAAAGATCGTTCATAAATTATGGTCCAACCAAAGTAATTAGCTGATGAATAACTTTCAATTTACAGTTAACTTTTACACTTTGTAAATTGAATGAATCTTTAAATAAATAAAAAAAGCTTTCTATATAATTACATGAACTACACTTATTGGTTATGTCATTATCATGGTTTATCTTTACTGTCTAATATGGTTATTTCATTTTAAAATGTCAATATTGACTGAAATGATTTACTCGACAGTAGGTAGACTTTAAGTTTAATAGTTATTAAAATAAAACTATTATATATAAGTATACATAAATAGAGATGCACATTGTTGTACATTGTATCCTGCTTAACTGATGACTTTCATTATTCTATTGAACGGAAATGTTAAAATATTGAAAGTAGACCAAAAAAGAAAAAGAGAAAGAAACAGTTTAATCTATTGTATAATTAAAAAAAAAAAGAAAAGACAAAGCTCTTTGCTAAGCTCATTAAAGTTTTAATAGATAAATGTAATTAATTGAATATCTAGTATCAAAATTGTTCCTATTTACTAATGTAAACGAATCAGATAATGTTTGAAATGACAAAAACCATAGTACAAATTGTGTATGATGGTATTCTTAAAAAGTCCGTGGTGTATTGAAATGTTCATGTTAATGTATAACTTCAACCAATCCATGATATTACTTGTAACATCGTTGGATGTTAACCTAGCGGTCTAGAGGTTAAATGTTCGTGTGTAAAATCGAAGGTTCTGGGTTCCAGTCCTGTATAGGGAGATGCACATTGCTGAAGAGTCCCATACTATGATGAAATGGACGTCCAATGCTTTCAGGTTTTTTATGGTGATCTAGTTTAAATCAACTCATGAATTTAACTATCGTAGCCTAATACATTCAAGTATTTTATGCTTCACTAAAAATCTATAATGTATATAAATGATTACGTCACATACCACTATGTTTATCAATTTACATATGTGAAGATATATAGTTATTAAAGAAGTAATCATGATTTATAAACAAAAGTGGCTGATCATATACCCAAGTAACTGTAAAAAGAAATAGAAACAAATGGCTTAATAAAATCAGACAACGAACACTCATCTTTCTCCATTATCAAACATAGTTGAAACTAATCATAAGATTGATCTTAAGTTAGCCTAAAGTTATTTAAGATGGGTGGTTAAGTTTATTAAAGCTCTAACCATAATAAATTTCAAACCCCTCTTGATGTGTTCAGAAATAATAAATGTACACAGGTGATAATGAGTTGATCTTTTATTTTTCGTACATAAGTACGTAGCTCAATATGTAAATATATGATCCGATTGTTTGAATTGTATGTCTCTAATGATGTAAAGCATTGTAATCATAACTGTCATTATATCATTATACTATATGGATTTATCAAAGAGACTAACTATTGTAAATATGTTATATATTTCAAGTAGGTTTTATTTTAATGATGTTACTTTTAATATTCTATCATGATAGTTGTAATCTGATGCATTTTTATTTCCATCAATGTTGTTATTGAACATATGGTAACGCCGCTTACATTACAATTTGGGCCCTTCTATTAATATATACTCAACATTCAATATATAGGATTATACCTTGAATTTTCAGATATTGTACTAGGCATGACATAGTCAAAATCAATTGTCCATGTATTTGGATCCAAGTGGTTTGAAATATAGTATAAGGATTACTTAGTGACATCTTGTAACGATGGAATTCCATAGATCATCTAATATCAATGAAAGTTTCGGGAATCCATCTAGAAAATAGTCATTAGTGAATAAATGAATCTTACCAAGTCAGAGATAATGTAATGATTATTGAATTTGTTAGAAAAATGAAAAAAGTCATGTTTTTGACTGAGATCTTGGACCGATTATTGTTAGACCATCATTGAAAATCTGGGAGCACTGGATGGCCGTTTCGTCCTGGCACGGGACTACTTAGCAGTGCGCATCCACGATTATGCTTGCGGGATCCGAACTCAGTGCCTTCAGACTCGTGCGCAAACACCTAGGCTACTGGACCACTAATCCGGCCAGGATCCAACAGTGTTTATGTTTAACACAAAATTGCTCGACCATCTTCTATTGTATTGAGGTAGATACATGACTCTGTCCGACAAGGATAGCTCCACTGGTCATATCTCACTAGAACTCCGAGAATTCCCTCATGAAGCCATTCACTATTGAGCTGGATCGTGGATGCGCTTTGCTGAAGAGTCCCACAATAGGAGTAAACGGCCGTTTAGTGTTTCCAGGTTTTTAATGATGGTATAACATCAATCGGTTCAAGATCTCAGTCAATAACTGAATAATCTCCACAATCCTATATTGAAAATCATGTTTATCTAATAAAGAATAAACCATTTTCGTCAAAATCTTATACTTACTGTAACATAAATTTCGAAGAACATAAAATAACAGAACATGAATAGTAATTTATGTAACTTTGCTATTTCCGTAATATTATGTAACTAATGGTAGCCGAATGATATATATTACGTGGAATGTTTATCATTTTTCTATTTATCTACTTAACCTAGTAATATTCATTATATATTGAGTGTATTACCTAGGAAATTCTGAAACTGAAATAAATAATGGTTTATTGCATACTATAAAGTAAATGTTACATATATAACCTTTATATTATACATAAGATTCTAAAAATATCCAAGAACAGTCATGGAATATATTAAAGAAGTTTAAATCTGCAAAGTAAACCCTATATCATATGAACTCCATCCTGGATATATATGCAAATATCTTTTAACTGGATATTTATTATTTCTAACAATTCGGTTTATTGTGTTACATTTATTTTGCTGAAAATACAATCAGTGGCTATCAGGATTCAGTAGCTATGTGGTTAACTTGATGATGTTTAAAGTGAACAGTATTAGATTACTGGGATATCAGTATTAAGAAGATTATGGTGTATTGTGATATCTTGATTACTATATTACGTCTAGTGCAACAACTTTCATTCTGGGATAATCTGATTCTAGTTAATTTCCAATGTGTAGTGAACAGTTAGTATTTAATTAACTTTAACAGGTCACAATAATCAACTGAGAAATAACAATATAAAAAAAAAATCATTCTTTTACATTATAGTCTTAAATATCAGTGGAGAGATTCAAACAATTTATACAAAAATCAATTAAACTTCACCCCATTGTATAATCTAGTGACTATTTGGACTCAGTAGCTAAAAGGATAACGTGATTAATGTTTTAAGTAAATGGTACTGGGTTCATATCTTAGAGTGAAAATCAACTCTAAGATGTAGGTATATCCAACTGATGAGTACCAAATAGGATGAAACACACGTTCTAGATTCCACTACTAACTACTATCCTTTTTCGCTTATAATCAGAAGGGGTTTTGTGGAGATTTTAGTAATTTCAATAGTTGAAATTATGTGTCAATTGAATCTAGACCACCATGGAAAACCAGGAAGCACTGGGCGGATTCGAATCTTGTGGGTGAGAGGGGTCATGGATGCTCACTGCCGAGGAGTCGCATACTAGAAAAAAACGGCTGTCCAATGCTTCTAGGTTTCCCATAGTTCTTATTTATTAAATAAACAAAGTTTCTTTTATTTTATTTATTATAGTGTATTATTAAAATTAACGATGATGATGATGACAATAATTAAATCAACCTTATTATATGCATTAACTATTATGAATGAACAATATAAATCAAATAGAGATTATTCATATCAAGGTTTTGCTAGTACTTGCGGGTACTTTATAAATAACAATATATGTATATACATAAAATTCAATATGCAATGGTTTATTGTCTTTGATTGAACAATATGTTTACTTATTTACTTGGCGGTTAAGATGTATGTATGTGTGTATGTGTGTGTGTGGGTGTGGGTGTATATGAGATAATGTATCCATGTAAGTAAGAATGTGAATTTTTTTGTTTTTTTTCTTTTTTTGAGAAAAAACATGAATAAATTATCTTATTGTCTTTATGTAAGTGATTATTTGCATTGAATATAAATATCTTATCAAGATTTGTTGGATTGTACATTCATAATAAAGATGAGTCTTTTACATTACTTCCATTGTTGTTATAAAGAATAATATATATATATATATATATATATATATATATATATATATATATATATATATATATATATATATATATATATATATAACAACAATTGTTCAGTGTTTCCTTTGGATTCAATATATATTAAATCAAATTTCACTTTATTAACAAAGAAGGTTATTTTATTTATTCAATGAATATTGGGATTATGATAATAAAAATTAAGATATACTACTTGTTTTACATTCTTTTCCTAAAACAAGTAGTATGTCTTATTACAAGTGATTATTAATAGTTGTGTACACTCGCAGATCAACTCCGCCTGTAGCTCTTCCAGAGTTACTGCCGGTCCCAAGCCCGGGTAAAGGAGGAGGGTTGGGCATGGGGTTAGCGTCCCCATCCCGTAGAAACCTAACTCGCTAAAAAAACGCTAACCACAAAAAATAACTCAAACCATTTAAACTCTGCCCTGGGAGTTAGAGGTAATATGACGCTTCATGGTGAAAGCCGAGTTCCTTCGGAAGCCACGAGGCCGATGCCCCTTCTAACAACCAGAGCAACAATTTTTATAGGTACATGGAACGTCCGGACAATGTGGGAGACCGGGAAGACCAGTCAAATAGCAACGGAAATGAGGAGATACAACTTGGCAGTACTGGGAATCAGTGAAACCCATTGGACCCAAGCTGGACAACAAAGGCTAAATACGGGAGAGATGCTGCTATACTCCGGTCACGAAGAGGAAAATGCTCCACACACTCAGGGAGTTGCTCTAATGCTATCCAAAGTAGCACGAAATGCACTTGTAGGATGGGAATCTCACGGATCCAGAATCATCAAAGCATCATTCAAAACAAAGAAGGAGGGGATCACAATGAACATTATCCAATGTTATGCACCCACCAATGATAGCAACGACGACGTTAAAGATCAATTCTATGAGAGGTTGCAATCAATCATAGAGAAGTGCCCAAGAAAGGACCTCACCATTCTGATGGGAGATCTAAACGCCAAAGTCGGAATGGACAACACCGGATATGAAGACATCATGGGACTACATGGACTGGGAGAGAGAAACGAAAACGGGGAAAGATTTGCAAATCTGTGTGCATTCAATAAATTGGTCATAGGCGGTACAACATTTCCATACAAACGTATACACAAAGCTACGTGGATCTCACCGGACCACACCACAGAGAACCAGATAGATCACATTTGCATCAATAAAAAGTTCCGAAGGACAATGGAAGATGTGAAAACCAGGAGAGGAGCGGACATAGCTTCAGATCATCACCTAGTTGTGGCCAAATTGAAACTGAAGCTAAAGAAGAACTGGACAACTGGACAAACAGCATCACAAAGGTTCAATACAGCCTTCCTTCGAGATACTGACAAACTCAATGAATTCAAGGTAGCTCTCAACAACAGGTTCCAAGCCTTACAGGATCTACTGAAGGAAGAAGAAACTGCTATGGAGGATAGCTGGAAAGGCATCAAAGAAACATTAACTTCAACGTGTGAAGAGGTTCTGGGCCCCAAGAAGCATCATCACAAGGAATGGATCTCTACAGAAACACTGGACAGGATCAAAGAAAGGAAGAACAAGAAGACAGCAATTAACAACAGTCGAACAAGAGCAGAGAAAGTCCAAGCACAAGCAGAGTACATAGAAGCAAACAAGAAAGTGAAGAAGAGCATTAGAGCTGATAAGCAAAAATACGTGGAAGAACTAGCAACGACAGCGGAGAAAGCTGCAAGAGAAGGAAATATGAAACAGCTTTACGATACAACGAAGAAGCTAGCAGGGAAATATAGTAAACCAGAGAGACCAGTCAAAGACAAAGAAGGAACACTAATCACTGAGATGCGGCGACAGCGGAACAGATGAGCAGAGTACTTAGATGAACTCCTGAACAGGCCGGCTGCTATCAATCCACTGGGCATCGAAGCAACACACACAGATCTTCCTATAAATGTCAATCCACCAACGACCGAAGAAATCAGAATGGCCATCGGACAAATCAAGAGCGCGAAAGCAGCAGGACCCGACAATATACCAGCTGAAGCACTGAAGTCAGACAAAGAAGTAACTACAAGCATGCTTCATCTTCTATTCAAGAAGATTTGGGAGGAGGAACAAGTGCCGATGGATTGGAAAGAAGGACACCTCATCAAGATTCCAAAGAAAGGAGATCTGAGCAAGTGTGAAAACTACAGAGGCATTACACTACTGTCAATACCAGGAAACGTCTTCAACACAGTAATACTGAACAGGATGAAAGACGCAGTAGACGCTCAACTTCGAGATCAACAAGCTGGATTCCGTAAGGACCGGTCGTGCACAGACCAGATTGAGACACTACGGATCATCGTCGAGCAATCAATTGAGTGGAACTCGTCACTCTACATCAACTTCATTGATTATGAGAAGGCATTTGACAGTGTAGATAGGAGGACGTTATGGAAACTTCTTCGACACTACGGAGTTCCTGAGAAGATTGTCAACATTATCCGGAACTCATACGATGGACTACAGTGCAAAGTAGTGCATGGAGGACAGCTGACAGAGGCATTCCAAGTAAGGACCGGAGTAAGACAAGGCTGTCTACTCTCTCCCTTCCTGTTTCTTCTGGTGGTCGACTGGATTATGAAGACCTCGACATCTGAGGGAAACTACGGCATACGATGGACAGCTCAGAACCAATTAGACGACTTGGACTTCGCAGATGACCTAGCCCTCCTATCACATACACACGAACAAATGCAGATAAAGACAGCCAGCATAGCAGCAGTCTCTGCATCAGTAGGCCTCAACATACACAAAGGGAAAACCAAGGTCCTCAAATACAACACGGAGAACAGCAATCCAATCACTCTTGATGGCGAAACTCTGGAAGACGTGGAATCCTTCACATACCTGGGAAGCATCGTCGACAAACAAGGAGGTTCAGATGCAAACGTCAAGGCGAGGATTAGCAAAGCAAGAACAGCATTCCCTCAATTAAAAAAACATATGGAACTCAAAACAACTTTCAACCAATATCAAAGTCAGAATCTTCAATACGAACGTCAAGGCAGTTCTACTGTACGGAGCTGAAACTTGGAGAACTACAACAACCTCCATCAAGAAGGTACAGGTATTTATTAATAGCTGTCTACGCATGATACTCAACATCCATTGGCCGGATACCATCAGCAACAGCCTTTTGTGGGAGAGAACCAACCAGCTTCCAGCTGAAGAGGAAATTAGGAAAAGACGATGGAAATGGATAGGACATACATTGAGGAAATCATCAAACTGCATTACGAGACAAGCGCTAACTTGGAATCCTGAAGGGAAGCGGAAAAGAGGAAGGCCAAAGAACACATTACGTCGGGAAATAGAAGCAGATATGAAAAAGATGAATAAGAACTGGAAAGAGCTTGAAAGGACTGCTTAGGACAGGGTTGGATGGAGAATGCTGGTGAGCGGCCTATGCTCCTTCACGAGGAGTAACAGGCGTAAGTAAGTAAGTAAGTAACACTCGCAGATCGGTAAAGCAAGAGCAGAATATCTACAGTTGAAGCATGTCTCTGTCAACCAACACCGAAGTTAGAATTTTTAGTACAAATGTCAAGACAGTTCTACTGTATTTGGCAGAAACCTAGAGAACTACAAAAGCCATCATCCAGAAGATAAAAGTGTTTATTAATAGTTATCTATGCAAAATACTTCGGATCTGTTGACCAGACTGCAACAACCTACTTTGAGAGAGCAAACTACATCCCAGCGGAGAAAGAGATTAAAAAGAAGCGATGGAAGTGGATAAGATACACATTGAGGAAAGCATCCAAGTGTGTCATAAGAAAAGCCCGCACTTGAAATTCTTAAGGTCAAAAGAAAACAGGATGACAAAAGAACACATTACGCTGAGAAATGGAGATAGAAATGAGAAGAATGAACAACAATTGGATAGAACTAGAAAGTAAGTTTCAGGACAGAGTAGGTTGAACAATGCTGGTAACAGGCGTAAGTAAGTAAATTAAACTTATTTTGGATATGTATATATCACAGTAGATGAACAGATTATTCTTTATCATAACTTCTATAATTTACAGTAGTAGATCTAATATACAAATTTTAGGGGGTTAGAGGTAATAAATAAGTTGTTACTCTCCAATAGGTAGTATCAGTAGTCATTAAGGCATTATTGTCTTGCGTTATATTCACCTCTGTGTCATTTAATGTCAATTATACTTAGAAATAGAAAATTAATGAATTCACTAGAAAATGATGTTAAAAGCTAATATGATGAACTGATTTAGAAATAAACTGTTAATGCCTAAATGTCGAAACTTGATTGACTTTCGAACGTTGAAAGATGTGGTCGTCAAAATTGATGCGTAAAAAAATATTTTAGATGTACAAAAACCTACATTCACTAAACCTTCTTTTGAAAGGCAAAGAAGTAACTTGGCTTTTGTGTAGAAAAGTGATATGAAAGTTATTTTATCGGAAAAATAGTTGCGATCAGTAATTGATCATATAGTTGATACAAATGCATACATATATACTTCGCAAATGCAATCAAATATAATGATTTCTTCCCATGAACGTTATTTATGAATCCACAATCTACTCTGTCACAAGATCATTGGTTGTTACCGCATCAACAGAGTTGTCCCATTACGATTTTTGACTTCTTTTTAGAACACAATGCTGTTCTGAAATTCACATTTTTATCTATTTCACACTAACGTGTGAGTTAATTAAATTCAAATGTTGATATTTATCAGTTGCCGTCCTATCAATTTCACCATAGAACTAGTCGACCCTCGATAGAATCATAGATAACCACTGTTAAAGAATCGCATAGCAAGAAGGGAACAATGTTTAGTGCTTCAATTATCATCTAACTGAAATCAGTCGGTGAAATAAACTATGAAACTAAACTATTGCCTACAAATAAATTTAAATGTGATTCGATTGAATAGTAGCCAATTATTACATATAAGCATTAACACTAAACCATTATTGTGTTATGATCAGTGTTATGTTATTTTGAATCTGTAATGCTGATCAGTTCCTATTGATCCGTATTAGCAATATTTTTATTTGAGTAAATAACTCGTAATTGCGATACAATTTTGTCAACTATTGACAACTATTCAATCAAATCCAACCAACTTTTCTAGGTATAAGAATAGAGTTTGATCCATAATACAAAACACTATAGATAATGAGTTTAACTATGAAAATAGTAAATGTACTACTTTTTATTCAAATTCCATGTTTACATATACTACTTACAAAAGTATATTTTAATTTCAAAACAGTTTCCATTAAAGCATATTAATCTAAATTAATTAGTGTAACTATTTACCTTTAATAGTTTATTCAAAGTATAATAATAGAAATGTAACGTTATTAAATAAGTGTTCTCAACATTTACGTGGATACATTATATTGAGTTACTCATGCATGTTGAAAGGCGCCTGAAAACATTATGGTGCATTTACTCTAAAAAATTGTTAATATTATGATTGCCATCCTCCAAATGCCCTCATACGATCGAGGGTGGGGAGTTTCAGCTCTCCCTCATGAAATGCTCTCACATGGCCACATGTATACAGCCACTGACAGGGAAGTCTTACTTTCTATCTTCTAGCAGCAGGGGTGTTGTTTACGAAATTGTAAATACGAAAAGCAAATATCCGGAGCTCGAACCGGGTTGATGAAAATGGAGGTTCCTTTTAAAGAAGAAGAACGAATTGCGTATGAACCACTTGTTGAACAATGGCTACTATGGGACTGCATCTGCTGATGTTACTCCACTGCCTTGTGGACTAGACCTTTAGATCGAAGGCTCCGGGTGTGGCCTCCTAGGGGAACCATATGCTTCTGTCTGGGCTCGCAGTCAGCCTACACACAAATCTAATGACTTGTGTGGTGCATATGTATTCGGTTCCCCTTTGTACTAATAATTATGTGTTCAAATAAATCAAATAAAAACAATTTTACTAAAGTCATCATTTACCTAAAGCCTACAAATATATATATGTATATACTATACTATACATAAAAGTGTATATGATTATTGGGTTCTTAGATTAGATGGTATTCAGATTTATATTCATTATTAATTGATAAGATGTTTATTTGTTTTCTTATTGCCAGTTTTGTGTTGTACTTTAAATACTCACTTTGTTGATTCTTATTTCTTTTCTTTTCGGTAACTCGGTGAAATGTCTATGCGAAAACAACAATACAGTGCATTCATAGTAACCAAACACTATTGTGACAACTTTCTAATAAAGATTATTTTAATTTTTAATTTAGTGCCATACGATACTACAGTTCACTAAAAATAGTCTTGAAGGTTTCCTTTTAAAACTTAAGAGACTATGTCAAGATCATCTTAGCACAGTTGTACTGCAGGTTATTCATGATTGTAAGGTTACTTCGTTAACCTATCGCTATTGAAGTTGTATCTTTTTTTATGTCCTGACATTTGTCGTCTAAAATACTCCTCAGTTATTTCACTAATCATTACGATGCATAGTTTAGTTTATACTATTTTGTATAGTAAGCTATCTTTCAAATAATACCGTCCATCATCAACAAAGCCTTCCATAATCAATCAATCAAGTAATATACAATATCAACTATCCAATAACTATTGTTATGAATTAGAAATAAAAATCATTTTGACAAAAAGAATCATTTCAATAAGAACAAAGAAAGAAAAAAAGTCACATAATCCGGAAATCTACTATGACCTTATCATTCAAACTTTGTGATCTAAAACGGAAAAAAATGATATCTACAGTTTCCTAGTGTTGTTGTTGTTATAGTTGACCTAACTGGATAATATGTACACTTCCCTTCGGTGGCATTGCTCTGGAAGTATATATATGGAAGTATAAATAGCATTAATATTCAATTATAATCAATTATACATATAAGTTAATCAGTCGAAGAAAACAAAAACCGATAACTTCATATTCAATAATATGTGTTGAATGAATTTCTTCCAAAAACTTGAGTTACCTCAATTCTTTTTAAAATGATTGTATGCTTGTTTTCATGGAATAGATAGATTTATGGTTAGCTGGTGATCAATGTCATATGTTTCAGGTTCTTCTGAATACAGATTGAATTTTATCAGAACGACGAGTGCTAAGTAGTACGAAACTTAGTTCTAGGGTTTCATGTTGACTAAATCCAACCACCATCCTTTTTTGGCCAGTATTAGGACATAAAAGGCGTATCTATACTAGTGAACTGAATTTATCTACATACTAGCTCTCGATTTAAACACTTTATAAACGTTTTGGACACCATAGCTAACCAGAAATCCATAATTTTAACAAATTTATGGAAGACTGTATCAATATTCTAGAAAGCTTATACAAGTCGACTGAACATTAATAAATGTTTTTGATGGAGTTTTGTTCTTTAAGCTGGACAGTTTGGTCGTAGAGCTTTCATCGTTCTTCTGAACGACATCATCAGCACGAACTTCAAATAAAAGTGAAGCGTTTGAATTTCTCCATATGTGGTTCATAGTTTACCCTGTACACCTCAGAAGAACAATGAAAGCTCCACGCCCAAACCATCCAACTCAGAAAATAAAACTTCATCAAAATCATTCACCTAAGCAACAAATCTCCCCCACCATCTCCATTAGTAAATGTTGTCATCGCTATTTTTCTCAAAAAGGAAAGTTAGCAATATACTTTAAACCGTTTTCTTTTTCCAAAGAATATCAAACTAATGTTCTAAAACTAGAAACCAAATCCCACGCATTAAGCGGTAAAATTTTGAAGGACAATGAGAGTTTATTAAATATAAAAATAATATATAAAATCAATTAATTTAACTTATTATTAACTGTCAATGCCCAATGTAATATACATCAAAACATATTCAAGATATATTACATTTGGATAGTAAAGAAAATGAAATTCAACTACATAATTTAATAGTTGAATTCATGAGTCGATATAAGTTAGATTACCATTGAATACCTAGAAGCACTGGATGACCATTTAGTTCAAGTATGGAAACCATCAGTAGTGCACATCCATGATCTCACTCATGGGATTCGAACCCAGGAATTTCTATCTTGCGCACTGGCATTCAATAAAGTTAATGTATAACTTCAACCAATCCAAGAAATTGAGCGACACATCCATCATTGTATTCAGTGACTTACTATCTCACAACAGATACGGTTGAAATCTATCGGTTATGTCCACTTACTAGAACTCCAGGAAATACCTCTTGAAGTTAATCACTTAGTAAGCACATGATGATTATTATCAGAAAAGTGTAATTTAATTAAATTACTACAATTTCCACAAAACCCCTTTCTGATAATAATCAACCATATAAGTAGTTTGAGAAATAATATTCGAAATGTTTCCTGTTTTTTTTTAAAAAAAATTTCTTATACGTTGATATGGTGATACTAATGAAATAAATGATAATCTCACACAGGTTTTACTTAAGAGTCTGTGAATAGGGCTAATCCAATTTTCTAACACATAAGAAAATATATCAGGTAACTTGTAGTAAGGCAGAATTCATCAGTTGATCAATCTTTTATTCACACATTTACATTCTGTGCAGATTACCTCAATATTGCCTTAAGTCACAATGTATTATATGCAAAGATGAATAGTGATTAGCAATGGAATCCAGGACACGTGTTTCGTCCTATTTGAGACTTGTTAACTGGATGTATCTGCATCCTGGAATTGATGTTCACCATAGGACTCAAACCCATTACCATTCGCTTTTATTGATCCATACACAAAAACATTACAGAGAAATATGAAAACTAAACATACAAATACACATATGTATATGTACATTGAAGCATGAATTTTTCCTATTCAACATATTGTTTTCAATTTTATATTTTCTCATTCTTGCTATCTCTCATGCTGTTATCATTAAATGTATTTATTTGCCCAATTTAAAAGATTACTATTATTATTAATGCTAGTATTCTCTTTCTTTATCTCATTCTTATTTGAATAACAATCTTTTTTTTATTATTCCATCATTTCAATGTATCCAACTGAAATATACATGTTTATTTTTGAATAATCAAGTCGGGAAACAAAAGGTGGGCATCCGGAAATTGCCTATATATACATAGTATTGCTACTGTTACTTTTGTTTGAATACGGGAATATCATTGCTTTTCCTGTTTATATATATATATATATATATATATATATATATATATAAATTATATCAGAAGGGGTTTTGTGGAGATTGTAGTAATTTCAATAGTTAAGATCATGACTCAATTGAAGCTAGACCACCATGGAAAACCTGGAAGCACTAGATGACCGTTTTATCCTATTGTGGAACTCCTCAGCAGTTAGGATTTATGATCCCGCCTCGTGAGATTCGAACCCAAGACCAATCAGTCTCGAGAGTGAGCGCTTAAGCTCTAGACCACTGATCCGGCCGGTATCCAATGGTGTTAATGTCTAACTTCAAACAATCCAATAATTTGATTTGTGTTATTCAAACCTGTTTATACTAATATCAGAAATAAACAAAATTATGAATTACGAGTCATTTGTTAAAGCCGGTTATAATTTTTAAATCTCCATAAAATTCACCATACTACTACTACTACTACTAATAATAATAATAATAATAATAACAATAATAATCGTGTTCTCACTAGCGATTAATTTCAAGACGTGATTTTCGCAAATCCAGTGAGGGATGGTAACCACAGGTAAGGCAGTTACTAATTGAACGAAATAGAAGGTATTTAAGTAATATCACCAATTAGTTGAAGCTAACCACATAAACCGTTGGATCTAAGTATTAGGAGCTCTCTATGAAATCTATCGGTTCTGTTTTCTATCCCTAATTTGTCATGGATGCCTAACATTAAGAAGCCTTATACTAGTATAAAATAACTGTCCAATGTTTCTTATTTTTCAACGGTTATCTAGCGAATATCATTCCATGATATAAACTATTCATATTATTATTACACTGCTTTCCTTCTTTCATTTCATTAATTTCCTGTTTTTGTACAGTTCTGATATTTATCAAATTGAATTGATGTACACTTTAACCGTGTCCCAAGTTGCCTATGGCTAATTATCTTATTATAAACAGATTATATGAAATTGACATGGATTTGTATCATGTTCAACTACTACAGACTAATAAAACCATTTATCTCACTACTTATTATTTTCTATTAATGAACAACTATTTCATATACATGGATATGTAGTGTCGGTTACTATGTTAAGCCCATTTAACTTATTCTAGCAACGGTACAGGCTAATTTATCTATTTTTCTTGAGTCACGTTCTAAACTTGTTAATTATTCACTTCTACAACCTTCTGTCTAGATCAACGATATGTATATTTCAATAACAAAGAAACAAATGATATAACTTTAGTTAGGTCCCAGGCCATTAAAATGTTGAGCCGGTCGATAACATCATCCCATCTAATTGACGTTAAAGTGAAGGACCCCCACCCCCACTAAAAAAACATCCTAAAATACACAATCAACCCTATAAAACGGAACATAATTTAGTTGATTTATTATTTATTATTCAATTTTTTAAAATATACATTTCCATAATAAACATAATTATTTTCCGCCTAAAACATTTTACCATTATTCCTTGTTTCTTTTTCTTTTTCCTAATTGTATCTCAATTATAATATGAAATGTCGCCATATTTCATATTATATTGTATAGTTCACTTGAAGTGCATGTAGGGTGGGGGAGGGGGAAGCGGAACCAATCAATCAATAATACTCATGACAATATAACCAGAAATGTTAAAATTATCCATAACAATAATAATAACAACAACAACAACAAAATTATTATTGAACGGAAGTCATTTAAAATGTGGTTAATATATATGTACACAAATTGTTTATTGGTAGAATGTTTATTATTATTATTATGATTATGATTATTAATTTTTTTTTTTTTGGTTTTAAAATAAACGAAAAAAAAAGAAAAAAATATATATTAGTTTTCCATCATTTTTCAATTAATGATGGATGGATAGATGGATGGATGATTTGAATAGTGATTAAAATAATAAAAAAATAAATAAATAAATAAACAATGTAAACAGGTTAAATTAAAGTTATGACATTATTAATAAATTTTTTTGATTTATGTATATAATGAGAAATTTGAGTGTAATTTTTATTTGTTTTTCTTAGTTTCAGATTTAATAAGAATGATCTAATTGGAATTGTGTAGTAAATTGGATGATTTTCCCAATCTCCTACATTGTATGAACATTTCATATACTTAAATGAATGATTGTTTTAATTGTTAGAATAGGTATCAGCATCGTGACTTCCGAAAGGATTCAGTTTTCATTATGAGATGTTATTATTCTTTTATAGGAAGATCTTTTAACTCTCAGGGTAAAGTTTAAATGGTTTGCAGTAATATTTCTGGTTAGCGTATTTTTAGCGAGTTAGTTTTCTATGGTATGGGATCGTTAATCCTATACCTAATTCTCCTACTTTATCCGAGCTTGAGACCAACAGTAGTACTAGAAGAGCTTCTAGGTGGGGTGTACAAATAATTTTCTCCCTAGTTTATATATTTTTCAGTAATTCTGTTTGATCTGATTCTCGTTCTATTATTATTTTTTTATATCAGTATACGTTTGTGTAGATTACTAAGTTTTTGATTGGGATGATGAATAGATTGATGTTAGACCGTCAAAGAAAACCTGGAAGCACTGGAAGACTTTTTCGTCCTATTTTGGGACTTCTCAGTAGTGCGCATCCCTGAAGAATCCCAAAATAAACGGCCTTCTGGTGCTTTAGGGTTTTCCATGATAGTCTATCTTCAACTGGCTCATGATATCAACCATTAAAATTACTGAAATATCCACAAAAACCCCTTGTGATATTAAAGTAAATTTGTTTTATAAAAGAAAACAATTAAAACAATCGGACAGTAAAAAGGTTCAAATGTATTTTGATAAATGATAGAATAAAAGGTTCAATGGGCATCACTTGTTATTTTGTTATTGTTTGGTGAACTATGGAAAAGGAGGGATGAATAATAATAATTGAACATAATGATAATGATACACTGATTCAAAATCAACTGGTTTACAAATTCACTTTCAGTAGAATCTCATATTTCGTCAGTTTATGGTGAAACTTTATTAGTAATGATTTACTGAATGCTTGAATTGCATGTTACATTACACGAGGTAAAATAAACCACTTCTAAATTTTACTTGAAAATTAAATCTTAGTTCAGTTTTATTTTTTCAGTAGCTTAACAAAGAAGTCGAATAAACAAAAATACATAGTGGCTAGTAGTGAAATCCAAGACACGCGTTTTGTCCTATCTTGAAAACGTCAATTGGATAAATCTGCATTCCACAGTTGATGATCATACAGGAACTCGAACGCGTTACCATTCTCTTCAAAAATACCATCACATTATCCACTTAGATAATGATTCCTGATAGCTAAGTGGGTAATGTAATGGCGCTTGAAGTGAATGATACCGGGTTCGAGTCCCAGAGTGAACATCAATTCTGGGATGCAAATAAATCCAGTTGACGAGTCCCAAATAGGACAGAACGTGAACCGTGGATTTCATTGTCAGTCATCATTCATCTTTACTTATAATGCTTGTGATTAAAGGTAATACCGAGGCAGTCCGTACAGGATACACATAAGCTAATAAGAAACTGACCAATTGCAGTCTTATGCATCAATGGAAAGTGACAAACTAACAATAGCAAGGGGATTTAAAGAAGTTAAATGTTTCAAACAACCGGAAGTTTACAATGAAAGAACATTTAATCAAATCAACAGATTCTTTTCCATTGTTCTCACTAATATTCTATAGTTGATGTGATGAACAAAAAACAACAATCTAACAATTCCATGAAAGATCTGTCGGAAATATTGATTTATCGATTTATGAGATATATTTCTTTTAATAAAATATAGAAAAAGAGAACAAACGAAATCGAGTAGAAATTGATTATTCAATCATTTGTTTGTTTCAACTAACTAGAAGTAAAATGTCAGTCATTTAAATAGAAACAAAAAAAAAAAATGAACCCCCATCAAATTGACGATTAAAAATTAAAGGTAATGATCAAACATTTCTAAAAAGAATTATTTATTTATTTATTAACTATTTCAATAGTTGAAATCATGAGTCAATTGAAACTAGACTACCATGAAAAACCTGAAAGCACTGGACGGCCGTTTCGTCCTACCGTGAAACTCCTCAGCACTGCGCATCCACAACCCCGCCTAGCGAGATTCCAACCCAGGACCTACTGGTCTCGCGCGCGAGTACTTAACCACTAGACTACTGATCCGGCCGGCATCCAACGGTGGTAATTTATTATTATCAAAAGTGTTTGCAATTACGTATGCAAAAAGTTATATGTAAATGGTCTAAATATTTCTGATACAAAACATTATTAACATTTACTATCATTACGTCACCGCATATCATAGGTAAAAGTACAAATTGATAGTAGGAAGACAAGTGTACTAATAATAGTATGAATAATAAAATATTGATAACAAAAGTTTTATCAATAGTCCCACATTGAAATTAGAAGGTCAAACGTGGAGAAAACATTTAAAACATTATGTAATAAGAAGTGTGTAAATAATTAGTTAAAGAAGAATACAAACGGGAAGAGGCGGATGAATTACAAACAAATACCGGTTGTGAAAATAATGTTAATGATAAGAAATATAATAATAAAACAATTCATTTGCATGATATTTAAATGATTGAATCCATTTGAAGTTTGTCAATTCGAAATTTCAATCGTTGAGATCATCAATCAATTAAAGCTAGACCACCATGGAAAACCAGGAAGCTGGCTTCGGCAGATATTTCCAGGAGTTCTAGTGAGAAGCAGTGACTAATTCATTTCAACCGGGTCAGTTGTGAGATAGTAACTTACTGATGACAATTATGGATATGTTGCTCAATTTCATGGATTAGTTGAAGTTAGAAATTAACACTATTTGAGGCCAGCCGAATCAATGGTCTAGAGGTTAAGCGCTCGCGCCAGAGACTGGTAGGTCCTGGATTCGAATCTCACGAGGTGAGATCATGGATACGCACTACTGAGAAGTCCCAAGATAGGTCGAAACGGCCGTCCAGTTTTTCCAGGTTTTCCATGGTGGTCTAGCTTCAAATGACTCATGTTCTCAACTATTGAGATTATTATAATCTCCGTAAAACCCCTTCTGATACTAACTATTCCTAATTTAATCATTTTTTATATGTGAATCATGTTACGGCAAGACTATAATTTATGGACAAAACAATCAGATTTAAAATAACAGGTCTTGGATTTTGGTACGAAATTCATTCACTTATTTGGCTAAATACCATTTCAGCATTAAAGTTGATGTCAGTTCGTGATGAAAACTTTAAATCTGATTCCTAACTCTAGCTTCCAACTGTTAATCACATTGGTTTACAATCATTATTTAATCCTAGTTAGTAAGTAGACATTCTGAATGTCACTTTAGCGCCTCTCAAAGGTCATCCATAAATTATAATCTCATCCATGTTACCTACATTTGTTTAGCAACTGTACATCAGGCTTTAGGAGAAATTTGGATAATAAATAGAATGAAACGTATAATTTTGAAACAACAAAACAAATTGACTGTAATAGTATATAACCAAAACTGAAACAATGATAATTTTCAGTATAATAACTGAATTAAAATCTAGTATTTCATTTTTTCATCTTTGAAACACTATGAGATCATCATTTATACCATCACTGATGAAAAGTTTACTAATGTTCTATTAAAAACTATCATTAGTGGAGTTCACCTAATTATATAATAACATAAAATCCCACTGGTGAGATGTTGTTGAGCTGAGTTTATATGCGAATGTGTTAGAATGATTTGTAATTGTGGTGTGTGCTAATGATATCTATAGATATAAGTAGTATGTATCGTCAGTTGAAAGTGAAATGCCTAGAGGCAAATGGTTAAGAAGATAGAAGAAAAGAGAACGAGAATAGAAAATGATGAATGTGAAAACGAAAGAACAATAAAGTCTGAGACGATTGATTGACATTTTGCTAATGAATTGTTTATTGTATGGTTCTCAGATTTTACTAAGATATCCTGTAATTTTGTGCTCAAATACATTCGATTGTTCCCACTTGTGTTCTTGTTCACTAGATAACTATCTCTGAAGAAGTTGCACATAGATGCAACTGAAGTATTCTAAAGTAAACAAAAGTTTATCTATTAAAAAGCATCTATTTATATATGAATAACGATCGTTATATACAGAAAATAAGTTTACATTAGTCAGCACTGAATTTATACAATTTCGTGCCTGAACACTTATGACCTCTTTTCATTTCCGACTACCTTAATGTCTAGAAAATCACTTATGTGAATAAAACCGTATATGTTTAGGGGGTGATTATTCTGTTGAAAACTTGAATCTAGCTTTACAAATCATAATTTATAACGTAAATATATAACAAGAAACTGTTTTATCCTAGTTTAAGATGGTAATATTAACTAGAAATCAATATTATGATGATTTTTCATGAACCAAGTCCCTATAAATATTAAAGTGCTCAATCACTTTATTTTAAAAGTTCACAATCTAGTACCAAGAGTTTCTGTGGTGTAAGCTACTTATATCTACATAAGTAGTATATAACAATAGTCAAGAATAGAATATATTTCAGTAGAAGATCTAGAAGGGAAAAACGAAAACGGAAGATAATTGGTATGAAAATACAGGAAATGTGAAATCTGAGACGATGGACTGATATTTGTAAAAGGAATAGTTAAGTTTGAGACAATGGATTAATATTTTTGCAAATTAATTATTCACGTATAGTTCTCAGATTTTAGTGAGATGTTCTGTAATTTTGTGTTGAAGTACATTTGATTCCCCCCCCACACACACACACACTTATGTTCTTGTTCCCTAAATTCTCAATGAAATGTTACTGATTTATCTAATTTCAGTATTTATCTGATTATTGTACCACTAATTGACACGAATAACTATGCTTACTTTAATTGTAAATTGAGATAATAAAAAAAATATTTTTTTAATAATGATCCATATCATTGCCAATTACTTTTATTGAATTTGAACAGTAGGTAGAGATAATTGTCATTATGCCTTAACAACAATTATGGAACTTTTGTACAGAAAAAAAACACACCTTTTTTTCGCATTTTAACGTTATAGACTCGCGACCACCTACAATGATGTCTGATCTCATGATAGTTAATCAGTTATTTTACAAAATAAATTTTGGTATGTATGCGGATAAGATATGGATTACGACAATACATTAGTACAACTATATGAAGTTATCAAAATAAATAATACAGTAGATGAAAAAGTAACAGTATTATGGATGTGAGAGATGTATGAGTGTAAGAAAATTAATGAAGATTGATTGTATTTGGGTTGTTGTGACCAATTTTCAGACATTTTTAGTTATTAGCCACTAGTCATGATAACTACTCAGACCCCAATCTGATATTCTACCTCATTAAAACATTCAAGGAATTATCAGAATGGGGTTTGTGGAGATTATAGTGATCTCGATAGTTGAATTAATGGAGTTCTAGTGAAAATCCCTTGACCAGTGAAGTTCAATCCCTGTCAGGTAGAGACAGGTATCTATCTCAAATAAGGGATAAACGGTTACGCAAGACCATGAGTCAATTGAAATTAGACAATAACATCGTTGGATGTCAGATCGGTGTTTTAGAGATCAAGTGTTTGTGCAAGATGCTGAACGTCCTAGGATCATGAATGCGCACTACTGAGAAGTTCCATACTATGACGAAACGACCATCAGAACTTCCAGGTTTTTTTGTTGGTCTAGCTTTAATCGACTCATCGATTCAACTATTAATATTCAAGGATTTCACAGACGAGTATCAAGTCCTAGTTTTTGACTCCCCTTAGCTTTCCTCTGACTTATTTCTTCAACGGCAACATTAAAAGCTCAGATAGATGGTTGTTGAAAAAATCTAATATAATCAAGATATTATTAAACAACTGAATCACGCTTAAATTCATCAAATTTTTAACATCAAGAACTCTTTCATTGAGTATCAATCATCAATCAATATGGTTCAGTCCAGTAAAGTTACTTTTTTGAAGAATGTAAGAAAAACTTGCATTTTTTGTCTTTTTTAAATACGTAGATTGTATTTATTTATTTATTTATTTAAACACATAAACAATGGTACAAGGATGAACCAAATAGATATGAATCACATAAATCATTCGAGTTGTGTGAGGGCTAGGATACTACCTGAGTGCCCTTACCGAAGCAGGTGATTTTCATAGGTGGCAAAACCCGGAGCATTCGACCTAAAGGTCTAGTCCACAAGGCAGTGGAGAAATGTAAAAAGATGCAGTCCTGTGATAGCTGGTGACCAACGTTTTGTTCATACATCATTTGTTCCTTCAGGATACTGGAGCCCATTGGTCTGGAATCAAGGTTTTTCAAGTCACCTAGGTGGACCCTTCGTGTCCACCAATCTGATTAAAGTGCCGAACATTCGAATTTCGTCTTCTCAATTTCGTAACCAACCCACCCGCCGCAAGAAGGCAGTGAGTAGGACTTCCCTGACAGTGGTTGTATACACATGGCCATGTGAGAGCATTTGGTGAAGGAAACCTAACTCTTTCCACTCTCGGTCATACAAGGGCATTTGAAGCTACTAACATTGTATGAACGTTTATTATATGAAATTCTCTTTCAGTGACTTTCTTACTTTCTCTTATTGAAAGAGAGAGAAAAAAATATTACTACATACATGGACCATTTTATCTCAAAACTTTATTCCAACTTTTATTAATTTAATTTGTGTGTTCTTCTAGTTGGTTCTTTCATTTATTTTTTTTCTTCATTGTTCTTTCTTTCTCTCTTTTTTCCATTTCTTTATATCAAAAAATAAGAGAAGAAATGATTTCTTAATATTTGCCGATAATCAACAGACAGAGAATTAGTTGATAAAACCAATAAATAAATAAATTAATAATGCACATGATGGTTTGTGAGCGAGATTAAAGTTTCTGGGTTCGAGTCCCACTTGAAAGATCATGAACACGCACTGATGAGTAGTCTTATACTAAGGAAAAAAACGGCCGTCTAATGCTTCGAGATTTTCAATGGTGGTCTAAAATCAATCTGCTCATCATTTCAATTAAAAAGAAACTTTCTATTTTAATTTGTGTGTTCTTTTTAGTTGGTTCTTTCATTTATTTTTTCTTCATTGTCTTTTCTTACTTTCTTTCTTTCTTTCTTCCTTTCCTTCTTTCTTTTTTCCCTATTTCTTTATATTAAAAAATAAAAGAAGAATTGATTCTTTAATATTTGCCGATAATCGACAGACAATTGATAAAATCAAAAAGATAAATAAATTAATAATGTAACCGATTGTTTTTAATTAATTATTTACTATAATTGACTGATATTTCATTTAATAGAAATATACATAGATACATAGATATATGTATAGTGAAGAAAGAAAACAAGTAATTAGAATTGTCTTATAAGCAAATACATATACATAGATATATGTATACTGTCTTACAAATTATCACTGGTCATGCTTCATTGAAGCCATCTATAAAGTGAATGAATAATTCAGTAATAAGTAGTATATATATATATATGTCGAAAATACCAAATTAATATTTGAATAACAGTCTAAATTTTGATAAACATTTTGTTATATTCTTAATAAATTTATTTGATAGTAAAGTGTCAGTATTATTTATAATACTATTTTTATGCTTTATAGGTAGTGAATATTTTAAAAACGAACGCCCTGATTACGAGATTGAACTTACGACTGGTACTTCTAGTGGAAGAGTATAGGCCGCCTACCAACACTCACCATTTAACTCTGTCCTGGGCAATCCTTTCCAGCTCTTTCCAGTTATTATTCATCCTTTTCATATTTGATTCTATTTCCCGATGTAATGTGTTTTTGGCCTTCCTCTTTTCCGCCAATGAACACATTACATCGGAAAATAGAAGCAGATATGAAAAGGATGAATAACAACTGGAAAGAGCTGGAAAGGATTGCTCAGTACAGGGATGGATAGCAAGTACTGGTGGGTGGTCTAAGCAGATTGATATAACACTTTGAAGATAATCATGGTTTTTGAATGTTGGAGTAAACTTTATATTTCATAGTCATAATTACAGTATGTCTACGAATCAACTATTATCAGTTTTTATGTATGATTTTAAATGTTAATTTATAGTCATATCTTTGACTCTTCTAATGATATGCTTGGCTACACAGTAGATTGTGTATTTTACTACTATGCTCACCGAAAGATTTAGGTCCAAGTTCAACGTGCCATATCTTGGATGAACACCGTCGAAGAGTCCTATATTAAGAAGAAACAGGCGTTCAATGGTTCTAAATATTCAATGGTAATTTAACAATGATCAGTCGATGATTTCAATGAAATTTAACAGTCTCCATGACCTCATACAGAATATAATAAATATAGACTCATTTTGAAGATATTTAGTCACATATTCTACTTCACCGATATTCTATTCTCTTTATTTGTATCCATATATATATGTGAAACAGTAAACTTACTGAGATATGAACTAATAACATCATTTAAATATTCCTTTAATAAGAATAAAGCAACTATGAGCGCTTAGTTTTTGATAGTTACACGGTGAAATGGATCAATGTCAATGTTTTATAGTGATCAAAGATGAATATTTTTAAACATTTTTCATAAACTTTCTACCTTAATTAAGTACGATCCCATTAAAAGTTGAGTCAATTCATGGCATCACACACAACTATATGAACATCCCGCATGATAACTGATTTGTAGTTTACTATAATGTGGCATAATATATGACTAACTTATGAGGTAATGTTGTATTTTTCGTTTTGATTTAACAAACATGCAGTTAAACACCTAGTCATTTGATTAAACATTTTGTCAGCAAATCATATCGATGAAAGAGAGGATTGAGGTTATATGTAACTCAGGATGAAGATGTTTAAGTCATTATACTTTGTTACGCTGAATGAATTAACTGGGAAGTTTTCATCGTCTGTTTAAACAGGATCATTAGAACTTACTTTAATTAGGTATTAGAATTACGTAAAACAGTATTCAAATAAACAAGACTAATACTTTTACACTAATTGTTCATCGTATAATAATCCATGTCACTTAGTTTAGCTAATCTAAATTATAGGATTACTTAGTATAGTCAAGTTTTATCAGTATGGGAATTTATGAAGATTATAGCATTTTTGAGTCTCACATGTGGGATCATGGATGCGTACTGCTGAGGAGTCTCATACTAAACAGAAACGAACGTCCAGTGCTTTTACGTTTTCAATGGTAGTCTAGCTTAGATCGAGTGGTGAATTCAATTGTGAGAATAGCGAGGTTTGTGAATTCAACACTTAAACAGTTGGTAATTTCTTACATATTGCATACAATCAGTTCCCTTAGTAGATGAATCGGGAAGAATGTCAATGAACATTTTGAGATGAGGTAATTTCATCTTATTTCATGTGCTTTAAATATTCTACGTACTCATCAATTTGAATAAATAAATAAGGCAGTTTATAAAGGTAATTTTCTGTGTTAAATGAATAAAAGATGATGAATATTTGTGAAGGTTCCTAGTCATATAAGCAAAACATTTCGAAAATGGGAAAAAAAGATATACAGCTAACAGTAGATTCATCATCATAATACTGTCCAGTGAATAAATTGAGGGTTTTAAACGTTGAATATTGGCTCATTCTGGATAACAAAAAGATTTGACATCATTCTGTCTATATTATCATGTGGCAGATAGAAACAAACATTAATAACACTTAATATATAACAATTTTATAACCATTTTCAACGAATACTTACTATTCTCACAAACAAGAGTAAATTATTATGGACATGATTAAGAGAAATCAAAACATATCAAGAGACCGATAGATCCTGGTTTCAAATCTCACGAGTCGGAATCATAGATGTGCACTTTTGAGGAGACTCACAATAGGACGAAACAGCCGTCTAATGCTTCAAACATTTTCATGGTGGTCTAGCTTTAATTGAATCATAATCTCAACTATGAAAATTACTATAATCTACACAAAAAAGACCCCTTTTAACATATCAAGAATTTATACACTTATCCCAATGAAAATAAACATGAAAAATAGATTATTGTTATACTATATATGAGCGGTAATTTAAAAGTGTTCAGAAACATTTAAAAAAAAACAAACATTCATTACATGATTTAGCCTAGTTTAACATTTTATTTTAAAAAAAAAAACAAACATTCATTCCGGGGAAGATATTTACACTTGGAATTTGAACAAAACTTTTGGAATGAATACTATGCATTAATCTCTATTTTCTATGTTGATTTATTATCAGTACAATAGTAACCAACCAAAGAAAAAAAAAAAAAGAAAACAAACTCCAGTCAAGATTATTGCTTATTTAACAGTTTTAATGTTAAAACAAAAAACAGATTTCTCATTCTTCTGTATTAATATAAGAAGAAAAACAAACAAACACAATGTACGTAAATGAGTTCAGTTCTTGGCGAAAATACTGTCATTGTAATTTTATACTCAGTATCTAGGAAATTGATTTAAATTTTATAATTTTTCGGCTACTTAGATTGTAATAAATGAAAAGATCAATTTATTGTTTATTATAAGATTATAAAGTGTTTAAATTCACTTGGTGTTGTTTGCTTATATCTTATTATTGTTGTTTAGGACTGTAATTGATCAGTTTCTTATTAGCATATGTGGATCCTATGCAAATTGCCTCAATATTGCCTTAAATGACAAGATTTACAATAAAAGACAAACAGTGGCTAGTAGTGGCATCCAGGACTCGCGTTTCCTTCTATTTGGAGCTCGTCATCTGGATGTGCCTTGATCTGAGAGTTGATGTCCACTCCAGGACTCGAACCCAGTACTATTCGTTTCAAACGCCATCGCGTTATTCACTAAGTTTCTGATTAACATTCACTTGTGTAATCGATTGAAGTTTAAATTCACTTGATATTGTTTGTTTGTGCCTTCCTATTGTTGTGTCCTCTTGTAATATGGAATCCATACATTAAATACATCATTTGTACATAATTCATCGGTTGTATCTTACAAGCTTCAAATGATCTTTCATTTTTGTTGTTCTTATAATTATTCCCTGTTAACATTACTGTTCTCTTTAAATCAATCTTTTCAATCTTCTACTAATGGGTATTCCTCTTTTGATTGTCATTACATACTACTTATATCTGTCAACATAAGTAGCATACACCACAATCTGAGTATTATTTATTATAAAAGTGACAAACTGTTTTGTTTCTATTGTGAATTGTTGAAATATTTGAATTACAAAGGAAATGTTGACTTTCATAAAATGTTACATTAGGAAAGACGACTATATAGTTCACTCATCAGAAATGTGTAGAAAATTTACAAAGAGTATAGACATTCAACAGACTGTGGGGCCCGTTATTTTACATCATTTAGATCCGACGATGTTCGTCAAAAGGCTCTCCACTTTAGTGGCACGAGATCTGTCTCCAAGTAGATCATATGAATGATTTATTGAAATATATATGTCACCTATCCTCGTATATAATCATTGACTTAAATCGCGTTAGTCAATAACGGAATTAAATAAGTCAAAGAACGACAATGGACTTTTGAATACATATATTTTGTATATGAAACGAATGAAATAGAACGAAGCAAAACGATGCCCAGTGGAGATGGCGGGTAAGCCAACTTCTTTTTAACCAAACGTTAATCAATATTCATAGGCACACAAAAATAAGTTACAGATATGTGATGAGTAATGGGATAAGAAGTATACACATACTTACGCGCTCATATGAAAGCAGTCAAGATCGATAAGCAAATAGTTAGCAAGGTCAGAATGTGACTCAATTAGAATGAATAGATTGACCTGTCCGAAATTTAGAATAAGGCATATAGGCTTAACATAATAACAGACACTACAAGATTACAGGTATAACAGAGAAATCCTTCTGAAAAAGGAAAAAAATCATCAGTGAGACTGAATAAACTATGGCTTATTAAATTAGTAATACTGAAAATGATGTAATTAGTTCATAATTTAGTTGTAAGAATAGATAAGTACATGTAAACTCGTATAAAAATCGTGTCTTATCATGTGGTCATACGTACATTTGGTTTATAATTGGCGCTAATGCTATATACACAGATAAATGGATATCGAATGATCTAACTAGCAATTCGTAAATGAAAGCTTTATATATTTAGTTACTAACGGAAAATGTATATACTCAGTTTTCAATTCACTTAGTATTACTTATTTGAATCTTCCCATTAATGTTTATCATTGTAATTGATCAGTCTATTATTGGCATATGTACATCCTGTGTGGAATGCCTCGATATTGACTTAAGTCATAGGAATATTTTAAACAGAAGTGGATGGTGACTAACAGTGAAATCCAGGACGCGCGTTTCGTTCCCCAGTGAACATCAATTCTAGGTTGATGGTAATATCCAGCCGACGAGTCGCAAATAGGACATATCCCAATAAGAGACTAATCAATTGTTGTCCTAAACATCGATGGGAAGATTCAAACAAACATAACAAAATGAATAAACATAGTATTTTTAGGAATTCTGATATTTACTTCACTATATATATATATATATATATATATATATATATATATATGATGGAAACAGAAATTTTGTAAGTATATATGTATGGATCATTGAAAGAATGTAAGAAACTTAATTAAAATATATTCATATACTTGACTCTTTAAACTGACAATGAAACAATAATAAGAGAGAGAAAGCTGTTGAAATTAATTCAGTTTGTTTACGTAGATCTTAAGTCATATCACGTTTAAGTATACAGTAAATTTCCAGACAATATGACACTTTAGAATTTATGACCAGAAATGTAACTGAATTCATGTTATGGATATCTCGCGGCTAACTCCGCCTGGAGCCCCTTTCCGGGGGCTACTGCCGGTCCCAAGCCCGGATAAAGGAGGAGGGTTGGGCATGGGGTTAGCGACCCCATCCCGTAGAAAACTAACTCGCTAAAAATACGCTAACCAGAAAGAATTATTCAAACCATTTAAACTCTGCCCTGGGAGTCAGAAGGTCTTCGTTTAGAAGAATTATGACGCCTCACGATGAAAGCCGAGTTTCTTCGGAAGTCACGAGGCCGATGCCCCTTCTGACAACCAGAGCAGCCATTTATTTAGGTACATGGAATGCTCGCACAATGTGGGAGACTGGGAGAGTTTTCCAAATTGCTGCAGAAATGAGGAGATACAATTTAGAGGTGCTTGGGATCAGTGAAACACATTGGACGCAAGTTGGACAACAACGACTAGCTTCAGGGGAGCTGCTGTTATACTCCGGACATGAACAAGAAAATGCTCCACATACACAAGGAGTTGCATTGATGCTGTCCAAACAAGCACAAAATGCACTTATAGGATGGGAATCTCATGGACCAAGGATCATCAAAGCCTCCTTCAAAACAAAGAAAGAGGGCATTACAATGAACGTCATCCAATGCTATGCGCCTACCAACGAATACAACGAAGACGCTAAAGATCAATTCTACGATAGGCTGCAGTCAATCGTCGAGAAGTGCCCAACAAAAGACCTGACTATTCTAATGGGAGACCTAAATGCCAAGGTTGGAACTGACAACACCGGATATGAAGAGATCATGGGACGACACGGACTGAGAGAAAGGAACGAAAATGGTGAGAGATTTGCAAATCTATGTGCCTTCAATAAACTGGTCATAGGCGGCACTATATTCCCACATAAACGCATCCACAAAACCACATGGACTTCACCGGATCACACCACACAGAACCAAATCGACCATATCTGCATCAACAAAAAGTTCAGGAGGACGATGGAGGACGTGAGAACAAAGAGAGGAGCTGATATAGCATCAGATCATCACTTGCTGGTCGCCAAGATGAAATTGAAACTCAAGAGGCACTGGACAACGGGGAGGACAATATCACAAAAATTTAATACGGCTCTTCTTCGGGATACTGACAAACTCAATAAATTCAAGATAACCCTCAGCAATAAGTTCCAAGCCTTTCATGATCTACTCAATGGAGAAGGAACTACTATGGAGAGCAACTGGAAAGAGATAAAAGAGGCAATCACTTCAACATGTCATGAGGTTCTGGGCCAAAAGAAGCACCATCACAAGGATTGGATCACGGTCGATATACTGGATAAGATTCAAGAAAGGAGGAACAAGAAAGCAGCAATCAATACCAGTCGAACAAGAGCAGAAAAAGTCAAGGCACAGGCTGAATACACAGAAGTAAACAAGCAAGTGAAGAAGAGCATCAGAACTGACAAACGTAAATATGTGGAGGATTTGGCATTGACGGCGGAAAAGGCTGCCAGAGAAGGAAACATGAGACAACTGTATGAAACAACAAAGAAACTCTCTGGAAATCACCGTAAACCAGAACGGCCAGTAAAAAGCAAGGAAGGCAAGATAATCACCAACATTGAAGAACAACGAAACAGATGGGTAGAACACTTCAAAGAACTCTTGAATCGACCAGCCCCACTAAACCCACCCAACATCGAAGCAGCACTCAAGGACCTCCCAATTGTTGTTGGCCCACCAACAATTGAAGAAATCAGCATGGCTATCAGACAAATCAAGAGTGGCAAAGCAGCAGGACTAGACAGCATTCCAGCAGAGGCACTGAAAGCAGACGTAGCGGCAACTGCAAGGATACTCCACATTCTCTTCAGAAAGATCTGGGATGAGGAACAGGTACCAAAAGACTGGAAAAAGGACTTCTAGTCAAAATACCAAAGAAAGGCGATCTCAGCAACTGTGACAACTACAGGGGAATCACTCTTCTTTCAATACCAGGAAAAGTCTTCAACAGGGTATTGTTAAACAGGATGAAGGACTCCGTAGACGCCCAACTTCGAGACCAACAGGCAGGATTCCGTAAGGATAGATCGTGCACAGACCAAATCGCAACTCTACGGATCATTGTGGAACAATCAATTGAATGGAATTCATCACTCTATATCAACTTCATCGACTACGAAAAAGCATTTGATAGCGTGGACAGAATAACCCTATGGAAGCTTCTTCGACACTACGGCGTGCCTCAGAAGATAGTCAATATCATACAGAATTCCTATGATGGATTAAACTGCAAAATCGTGCATGGAGGACAGTTGACAAAGTCGTTCGAAGTAAAGACCAGTGTTAGGCAAGGTTGCTTACTCTCACCCTTTCTCTTTCTCCTGGTGATCGACTGGATCATGAAGACATCAACATCTGAAGGGAAGCACGGGATACAGCGGATAGCTAGGATGCAATTGGATGATCTAGACTTCGCAGATGATCTGGCTCTTCTATCGCATACACAACAACAAATGCAGGAGAAGACAACCAGTGTAGCTGCAGCCTCAGCAGCAATAGGTCTCAATATACACAAAGGGAAAAGCAAGATTCTTCGATACAACACAACATGTACCAATCCAATCACAATTGACGGAGAAGCTTTGGAAGATGTAAAAACCTTTACATATTTGGACAGTATCATCGATGAACACGGTGGATCTGATGCAGATGTGAAGGCACGGATTGGCAAAGCAAGAGCAGCATATTTACAACTGAACAATATCTGGAACTCAAAACAATTAGCAACCAACACCAAAGTCAGAATTTTCAATACAAATGTCAAGACAGTTCTACTGTATGGCGCGGAAACCTGGAAAACTACGAAATCCATCGTCCAAAAGATACAGGTGTTTATTAACAGTTGTCTACGCAAAATACTTCAGATCCGCTGGCCGGACACTATAAGCAACAACCTACTGTGGGAGAGAACAAATCAGATCCCAGTGGAGGAAGAAATCAGGAAGAAGCGCTGGAAGTGGATAGGACACACATTGAGGAAAACACCCAACTGCGTCACAAGACAAGCCCTCATATGGAATCCTCAAGGTCGAAGGAGGAGAGGAAGATCAAAGAATACATTACGCCGGGAAATGGAGATAGATATGAGAAAAATGAACAAGAATTGGATGGAACTAGAAAAGAAGGCCCAGGACAGAGTGGGTTGGAGAATGCTGATCGGCGGCCTATGCTCCATTGGGAGTAACAGGCGTAAGTAAGTAAGTAAGTAATATCTCGCGGCTAGTTCAATACTTTTCAGAGAGTGAATCTTCATTCAAATTCTCTAGTCTTCAATCTATGAACAAACAAATGGTGTTTTTTTCTTTCCTGAATGGTTGAGATTTATATCTTAAATCTGATCACCAATGGCAGCACCACTATTGTAAACATATTGTTGTTATGATGATAGTCCTATTGTGGTGTGTGCTACTTATGTAGACATAAGTAGTATATGACGTGAGCACTGAACAGAATGTCTGACGGCAGAGAGATAAGAAGATCGAACAATAAAGAATGAAGACACAAGGCAATTTGTATGAAAATGCAAGAACAAGGGGATTCTGAGTGATTTGAGACAATTGATGAACAATTTGCAAATTAACGATTTAATATATGGTTGTTGGATTTTATTAAGTAGTTTTATAATTGGTTGTTAAAGACATTGTATTGTCCTCACTGGTGTTTTATTCACTACACTATGTTTGGTAACACCTCTTCATTCACAATGTATTTAACTAAACAAGTAAATCTTGAATATTATTACTTTAGAGAGTGAACACTCATGTGAGGAAGATCAGTTTATTATTTAATGCACAATTACACAGAGGTTTCGTAAACTATGAAGGTCATACATAAAATTCATCATTTGCACATTTTCTTTTAATTGTATTTACAAGCTTAATTGTTCCTTCATTCCTGTTGTTATGTTGATTGCTTCCGGTATCCTTCTCTCTTCTCTTCATTTTAATTTACTCGACGTTCTGTTACTAGGCATTCCACCTCTGATTTGCGTCACATACTACTTATATTTGTCAACATACGTAGCATACACCACACTGATACTGTAGTGAACGAGAACACATATATAAACAATGGGACGTATTTGAATACAAAATTACATAATTTCTTAGTGAAATCTGAAAACCATACAGTAAATACTTCATTGGCAAAATGTCAATCAATTGTCTCAGACATCATTGTTCTTTTGAATCCACACTGATTATTCACTGTTCTCGGTTTCTGTTCTTCGATCTTCTTAACATTCTGCCTCCAGATACTTCACTTTCGATTGATGATACATATTACTTATATCTGTCTAGATCAGTAGCACACATCACACTACTACTACTACTACTCTGGAAATTTAGCTTTTAACGCATTGAGAATTGATTAGTATCTCATCGGAATAAACTAACGAAGAAACACATTGAGTTGATCATAATATTTCAATTCTTTAAAAATCCTCACAAAACTAAAATCATTTCAGTATTCATGCTTAAAACTAGAATTATCAACGTGTATACATTTAGCTGATTCATCTTTTAAATATAATCATCTCTCCATTGGCTTTTGGAGAATATAATTATATATCATTTTTGATGTAACGTAATGGATGCTTCAAAACTATTCGATATAGTTTAAAAAAGAAGACCTACAAGAAAACAATCATGGATATGAATTTATGATAGTAAACTTGATTGACTTACAATCTGATAAGATTGAAAGGATAATACACTTCTTTAAAAGAAAAAAGAACTTAGCAATAATGTAATACAAGTGTAATTATATCAAAATACAATTATGTATTTTTAGTCAAAATAATATGATAGTTAGTTAGAGACAATTACTTATACGACTAGACAAATGATGCATAAACCTGTACGAGCAGCCTACAGTACTTATTGATCCATCAAAAATAATAGCTTATCTCTCTCTCTCTCTCTCTCTCAACCTAGCAGATTTAGTCAAGAATGCGAATATCAACCTCCAAAATACGAATCACATATTTCAGACGTACTGGGTTTCTATAAAATTAAACTAGACCGTATCATATCATATAACAAAAAATAATAATTATACAAGATCAATCCAAAAAATGACTAGACTTGTGAAAAACTGTAACTAATAAATTGAGAATAACTCAAGAATAGTAAGTCATATTGTGGTGTGTGCTACTTATGTAGACATAAGTAGTATATGACGTGAGTCATGAACAGAATGTCTGGTAGCAGAGAGACGAGAAGATCAAACAATAAAGAATGAAGACAGAATGCAATTTGTATGAAAATGCAAGAACAAAGGAATTTGAGACAACTGATGACCATTTTGCAAATTGACCATTTAATATATGGTTGTTAGATTTTACTAAATAGTTCTGTAATTTGTTGTTAGATACATTAGATTGTCCCCACTCATGTTCTGTTCACTACAATATAATGATAGTCAATAGGTCAAATGGAAGCTTATGATGAGAAGAATATGCATATATACATATGATATAGTTACTGAATGATTAAACAATACGAATATTCATATAATATTAGTTCATAAGTAATTCTTAACAGTTACCATTCATTTATTCACATCCGGATGTAACAAAAGTATATTTAAATTCATTTTTTTTATATTCCCTTGGCAATTCATTTTTGTTACATTCCAATTATCAATAAATTACAGTTTATTTTTTGGTTACAATTTGTACTTGAAAAAAAACAATAAAAGGAACGAAAATGGAACCGATATTGTTTTTCATTTTATGGGTTTGTATTTACGATATATTCAAGGTTTGCAAAAATAATAACTCCAATTTATTTATTATAAATAATGAATAATTATTTGTAACAAGATGATACAAGTCCAATTATTATAATAGAATAATAACAATTCCTATGTTTCATGTATCCTATTCAACTGTTTATAACTTAGACATCACAGGATCACTATGTTGTATTGTTTACAGATTGATATCAATACAGATATCTTTAAAAATCAAACGGTAATGAACAATTGTTTCTATCTAGCATGGGATTTTCTAATAATTAAAACCTATGATCACACCAGGGGTCTAAGCCAGGATCTTCGATTATTGAGTCCATTTTTTTACTTATTAGAACCTCTGGGTTAACGATTTTTGTGATATGGTCATTAATGATGATTGCTTCACTCCTGACATATCTGAAAATTCAAGAATGAATACAAAGAAATACAAGATAAGATGTTGTTTAACTAGATGTTCAGAACTTATGTCAATAGGTCAGTTCAATTTTGACAATAATATTCTCTTGAATTCACTAATTCGATTCAATTTTTTTTTGTTGCAAATGATTTCACCAAAACGTAACAGATTTAAAGTTCACTGCTTATTGATAATTTTAATAAATTTCGAAATATCATCACTGTATTTGCTATTCAGTAGATAATAGGCAAGTAAACAAAACAATTTGCATACATATGTTCTGTATTCTACTTATGTCGATAGATATAAGTAGTATATAACATCAATCAAAAAGGGAATGCCTGTCAGAAGAAGATTAAGAAAATTAAATTGAAAAGAACAATCATAGAAACAGCAATGAGTTGGAATAACAACCGAATTTTTTAAAAATGAAGAACTATGTCAGAACAATTGAAGGAAAATGTTCAAATAATGTATGATTTTCATATTTTACAAAGGCATTCTGTAATTTTGTATTAATCAATAAATTGGTTATCTCCATCTGAGTTCTCGTTTATATAGTAATCTTATCATTTCCTATGTTATCAGTATGACATTATAATGTTAACATTACTATAAATCATCTCACCTTCAATATGTTTACTATATTCACGAGTTTAGTCATCATTCTAAGGGATTACATGAGTTTTAATCATCTAATTGAATGAGTATAATTGATTATATTAATAATAATACTATTACTGCAAATAATAATAATAATAATAATACTAAACAGCAATTTACTAAATTACATAATCACTTCCTCAATCTTTATCTTATAAATGATAAAGCTTAGTGACTTATCTAAAGATTATTTAAGAAGTAATAATCATTTTATGAATCATTCCAAGATTCATTTAGAAAGGATGGTGTTTAAGAAATATTATCTGAGAACAATATTTCACTACTTACTTTGACAATCAAGTATTATATTCATATTCAGTTACAAACTATATGTATATACTTTTATCTTCACATCTACAGTACAACAACACCTTCGATTTTTAATGTGTACATATTTGTATCAGAAGGGGTTTTGTGGAGATTTTAGTCATTTCAATTGTTGAGATCATGATTCAATTGAAGCTAGACCACTATGGAAAACGTGGAAGTACTGAACAATCACTTCGTCCTATTGTGGGACTCCTCAGCAGTGCACATCCACAATCCCGCCTTAATAAATTTGAACCCAAGACCTACTGGTCTCGCGCGCGAGCACTTAACCATTAGACCACTAAGCCTGCCAGAATCCAACGGGGTTAATTTCTAACTTCCACCATTTTCATCAGTGAATTGCTATCTCACAACTGACTTGGTTGAAATGCATTAGTCACTGCTTCTCACTAGAGCTCCAGGATATACATCTTGAAGCCAGTCACTAGTGAGCATATGTTGATTAGCATCAGAAGCGGTTTTGTGGAGATTTTAGTAATCTCAATTGGGTTCGAATCCCGCAACCCAGGGTCGTGGATGAGCACTGCTGGGGAGTCCCACAATAGGACGAAATGACCGTCCAGTGCTTCCAGGTTTTCTTTGGCGGTCTAGCTTCAACTAATAATAATGAGCACGTTATCATTAAATCTCTAACTGGATATTCAATGATAAATCATTTGATTATGTTTATACACTTCGATCATAAGAATTAGTATCGATTTACTCTTCTAATCTAACAAAAGGGGTATTTTTCTGTCGAAAAACACTATTCTTACCAAATAAACACCTCTAAAGCTTTTCTTCTATTTTTCCGATTTGCGACGGTGAAGTTCAACGTCCGAGTGTCGTAGTCGTAAACCGTATTCTGCGTTAATCAAGTAGCGAACTTAACACCTATAGCCAAGTTAAATACTGCTAATCGAGTATACGATGCATTATTCAATGAAAAATAAATATTCAAGAAAATAAATTGATCATCAATGTTTTACTGTTTAAAATTAAAAGAATAGTTGACAATTACTAGTTATATCTGCTCATCGTGTGCTCAATAGTGATTAGATTCAAGAAGGAATTCTAGGAGCTCTAGTAAGAAATTTTGACGATTGGAGCTAAAGCGTATCTGATGTGGAACACTTACTCATTGAAGATCAAGAAAGATGGTTATGCAATATAGTGGATTGATTGACGTTAGATATTAACACCGTTAGATACCGTTCAGCTCAGTGGACTAGGGATCAAGTGTTTGTGAGTGAAACCAAATATCCTGGGTTCGAGTCCCAATTCAGGGATCGTGGATACGCACTGCTGAAGAGTCCCATAATAGGACGAAACGGCCGTCCATGATTTCAAAGAAGTAACATAAAATACTTCTAATATTAACAAATTATCTGAACAAGACATGAATTTTCTTCTATATTATATCTTTCTATTAATTAAAACTACTAAAATTGAACATAATACTCAATAAACAACCATTATTATCAAACTAAATGAACAGTTCATGGGAATTATCAAGATTAACAGATGTACAGATTAAAAGCTACTAGTCAATTTGATGACATTGTAAACTTAGGTAAATAGGTGAACGTTTGAATGTTATGTATAGTCGAAGGAAGTTTACAACCATTCAAAAGTGACACATATATACGTAGAATTTAATTAAAAAAACAATATTCTAATTAGAACTTATAGTGAGTGTATTCCTTAAAAAATAAGTCATTAAAAAATTGAGAATTGATTATTTTCAGAAGGGGTTTTGTGGAGATTATAGTAATTTTAATAGTTGAGATCATGTGTCAATTAAACCTAGACCACTATAGAAATTTTGGAAGCTTTGGAAGGCCATTTTGTCCTATTGTGGGACTTCTAAACAGTGCGCATCCACGATCCTGCCTCGCGAGATACGAATCCAGAATCTATCGGTCTCGCGCATGACTCATTGACTCGTGATGTCAACTAATAAAATTACTATTGTTGGGGACGTTAGATCCCCAGAACTCACTTGGAAAAGGACCTAATTTTGTAATTTTATTTAGAAAATTTGAATTTGTTTGTTTTCGCTTCAAAAGCGCTCTTTTCACCTTCATGTCGTATTGCCCACTTAGGAGAATCTTATACGCTATTGGTCCGTTTTGTCTTTTATTACGTTATGTTGTAACGCCTCCCAAGGACAGTTTTGTGTTGTATATATACGTTCTGATTTGTGTTTGCTGTTATCGCTCGTGCTTCTGATTTTTTGCGGAATATACTTCCTTGTTTGGACTTCGACGTCTCTCTCTAGTTAGTGGGGCTTTGACGCAATAGAATAGCTAGTTTATGGGTCTTTGGTCACAAGTCTTTGTTCCGTTCTCTGACTAAGTGAACTCATAACCGTTTCAAACCTAGCAACTATAATATCTACAAAACCCTTCTGATATTGATTATTTATTAAATTATTCATTCAGTCATCCCCATTAAAACATAAAGAAAACAAGGAATGTTTTGTAAAAACAAGTTATTTTTAATAGCTTCATCATGACGGCCTCCTTGAATATCAGGGCTACATGTTTCTACCATCTAAATATTTCAACAAGTTATCTGGGTTTTTGTTTTAACACCTCATTTTGTCTATTAATCACATAACATATACGGGCGACATTTCACCATACAAGTTAAAAGAAAGTACAATCAGAGACATCGTGGTGGTTGGCAATATGCATTGAAGAGAATGAACATTAATCATATTTCGATTCCCAAAATGCTAAATTTTAACTACCGATCACTAATTGATAATGTTGACTATCTTCGATTCCTACTAAGTCAAAACAGAAATCGTAATTATTGTTTCATCACAATTCAAGAATCTTGGTTAACTAATTTACAGGACGATTGCTTAGTATGACTACGTCGTTTCGATATCTATCGTCAGGATCGATCCAGCAATAAAAAGAGGTGTAGCGGTGGTGTAGCTACGTTTGTAAACGAGAACCGGTGTTGATCTACTTTTTCATACTCCAAGTTTTCAAATGACTTTATCGACTGTCCAACTTTAAAATGCTCTCAAAAACACTTGAATAAATACAAATATGTTTATGTTATCAACATCTACGTGAATGCAGAGTGCATATCATCTGCACTGTCTGTATTCGCTGATGAATTCATTGAATTTGCTGTTACTGCCATCATTGGTTCACGGTAATTTCAATTCATGTTACTGTAGCTTTCTTTCATCACTCGGTCACTAAAATGTAATGGATTTTCCCACTCCTTTAGATAATAAATGAAATTTCTTACTCCTTTCTAAGACAACCTTTCAAGTTTACAAATGACATGTATTTAACATATTCAAGCAGTAACCGATGTTAAAGTCTACTATAATTTTTTTAAGCATCGTCTAATTCACTTAATTATGTATGCCTCATTTTGACTATTGTCATGGGAAAATTACAGATTTCTAACTATAGTGATCGATTATTGAAATAATTATTTCCTCAAATATTCCTTACTTTTTCGTTAGAATTGATTTTCGGCTGTAATGAAAACTGAATTAACCTTAATAAAATTATGATTAGGATCATGAATCAATCAATATAAGACCACCAATGAAAACTTGGAAGCACTAGATGGCTACCTCGTTCTTAAGTGAGACTTCTCCGCAATGCCCACCACGATCCCGCATGTGAGACTTTAATCCAGTACCTCCGGTCTCGCACACGAACACTTAACCTGTAGACCACTGATCCGATATCCAACAGTGTTAATGACTAACTTTAACCAATCCATGATATTGCGCTTTATCGCGCGGTGAAGTTCCATACTAGGACGGAACGGCCATCCAGTGCTTCCAGGTTTTCAATGGTGGTCTAACATTGATCAATTCATGATCTCAATCAAAACTTAACAACCTTCACAACCCTATACTATTAATACAATTCATCGATTTGTAATCAACCAATTCCTATTTAATTCACTATGTTACATTTCCAACAATCACCATTAACTCACATTTAGGTATTATGATCTATTTTTTGAATTTGTTTGTTGTTTTAGTTTTTCCATATAGTACTTTTTAGTCAGCTTATTGTTTCTTGATACCTTTTGTAGATATAAGCCATTAATGTAGTTTCACGTAGAGATATCTAGTAATGCATAAATGTGTTAATTCTTAATTACTAATGAATATAATTTTTGTAATTATCAACGAAATATTTTCACTACAGTTGAAACAGTTTGATTTAATGAAATTAGTTGCAATCGCAATGAGAAAGGAAATAATATTAATAGAAAGGATAGAGTACACTTAGTTGTTAAACTATAGCAACCTAAAATTAATATCAGCATGGAGGGCTGATCAGTCCCAGTACAAGACTACTGAGCAGTGCGCATCCACAATCGCGCACGTGGGGTTCGAACACATGGCTTTCAGTCTCCATACTGATAGTGAGAAGCGGTGACCGATGGGTACCAGTCTGTTTCGAGCGGAGACAGTTATCCATCTCAGATAATGGATTAAAGGTTATGCAAGATCGTGGATCGACTGGAGTTGGACATCAACACCGTTAGATGCTGAATCAGTGGTATGGAGGTTACGTGTTCGTGCGCGATGCCTAAGGTTCCGGGTTCGAGTCCCGCATGCGGGATTGTGGATGTGCACTGTTCAGTAGTTCTTCACTAGGACGAAACGGCTGTTGAGTGCTCCTAGGTTTTCACTGGTGATCTAGCTTTGATTGACTCATTAATTCAACTGTTACAATTGATAATTGATAATTAATTGATAATTATTTTGGTACTTCTAGTCAATTTCATGATTTTTTAAAAATCAACGATATAATTTAAAGCAGAGTTAGATAATGATTAGCAATAGATACTTAGTTTCATTCTGTTTGGAACTCGTTTTCTAGGCATCCTTGTAACCTTGTGGATATTATAGTAATTTCAATAGTTGAAATCATCAGTCAATTGAAGCTAGACCACCATGGAAAACCTGGAAGCTGACTTCAGGAGTTATTTCCTAGAGTTCTAGTGAAAAGCACTGACCAGTAGTGCTCAACCGGGTCTGTTGTGAGGTAATAGCTCACTAATGAATGGTGAATGTGAGTTAGTTGAAACTATACATTAACATCATTTGGATCCCGGTCGGCTCAGTAGTCTAGGGATCAGGCGTTCGTTCAAGAGACAGGATCGTCAATGAACACTGCTGAGGAGTCCCTCAGTAGGACGAAACTGCTGTCCAATGCTTTCAGGTTTCCATGGTGATCTAGCTTCAATTGAATTATTTATTATTATTCCGTGAATGTTGTAACAAGTTAATTTTTTAATATCAATTAGATTATGTAATTTTACTCTCGACTATAACCTGAGATCACATGTAGCCGACAAATTTTACTCACACTAGGTCTCAAAATATATATAACATAGCATCATTCACACTACTAGTCAAATAATCAATTTTTTTTCAAAAATAATCCTATTGAAATCCTCCATTTTTGCAGTTTACTTGTTTTCCTATACAGAAACTTAAATTAGACTGCCGTGTTAAAAAAGTCCAAAGTTATTTTCATCATAGCTCATTTCATTGCTCATTTATACAAGAATCGTGTTTATATTAAAAATACTATAATCTATTAATATTATTGTTTCTTGTTGACTAAGTGATTATTTAATTGTTATTGGTTATTGTAAAAATTGTTGTTTTTCTTATAGGGGAATTAAAATGAAATTGTTTTTATCGTGACAACTACTGTCATGGTAACAGGGTTGACTTATACGTATGTGTATACATATATTATTTGAAACAACAGATATATATTAAGCGACAGTTTATTTTGACTTTAATTCCTTTTAGATTGATATCATGAATGAATTAATGTTAGACCACCAATGGAAACTTGAAAGCACTGGACGGTCGTTTCGTCCTAGTATGGGAGTCCTCAGCAGTGTGCGTCCACGATCTTTCACGTAGGACTTTCGGTCTCATGTATAAACGTTTGACACCTAGACCACTGAGCCGGTATCCAATGGTGTTTTTCTTGTCTAAAAAGTTAACAATTTCTCGATAATGTAGAATTCACATTTGTTTATAATTGAAAGTGTAGTGAAAAGTGACTTGTATGTTGTGTTAAAGTAAGAAAAATTTGCAGTATTCAGTCCCTCAAACGATTGATATTGACTTTTCAAAAATGGCTATTATTCAACAAAACAGTGATGTTTAAATAAAATCGCATGAGATATCTGTTCCTGGTGCGGATTATGTGTTTGAGTACTAAACGTAATTCAATGGATAGTTAAGGATGTTCATTGTAGTTAGTCCTATGCCAACTCACGACCCACGTTTACTATAACAAATTTATTAAATTTGTAAATGAAGGGGTGCTAATGTATGCCTAACTATATTATAGCTGCTGTCACTTTGTGTCTAAAACCTTAACCTTAATTTGCAAACCAAACTTGTAACCGTATCTTAACTACAAATACTTAACCCTAACCTTTTTGCACTGTAGCAGATGTCATTTGGTGGCGAAACCCCCGTAATGTTAAAACCCTAACTGACAACACTAACCCGACTTATAATACGTAAACCTAGCCATTTTCTTTTACTATAAGGAATAATTGGACATGTATGTGTATATTATTTATATTAAATCTATTATTCCACTGTTATTTTGCTCCGTTTTTTGTTAGTTGTTTTACAATCAAACAGTGTTTTCTGGTTAGTTGGTAAATCGTTAGGGGTCGTCAGCATAGTATACTTTTCCAAATAATTCAGTTTTATGTTAGTTGATACAATGTAACTTGCAAATAAACACAGACTAGAAGCAAGATTTCATTCCCTTCAGAAAAATGTTATGATTAAATCTTATTGCAATTTTAATCATAGATAGGAAAATGCTTATTTGAAAGAAATTCTTGTTCTCAGTATATATATAATTTTTTATTGAGATCATGAAACAATCAACATTAGATCACTAACAAAGACCTGGGAGTACTGGACGGTCGTTACGTCCTAATATAGGACTCCCTGGCAGTGCGCACTCATGATTCCGCACACAGGACTCGAACACAGGACCTATATATAAGTAAATTCTAACACTAGATTTAAGAAAGGATATTTTTATGCACTAATTGTTGATTCTGAATCAATAATTTTCCCAGTGTGAAATAATGTCTCAACATGTCAAAAGAAAACATATGGATCGAGTATTATTTTCGTTTTTGTTACACTCAAACACGTATACACTCGTTTATAGACTATATATCACACGTTCACACACACACACATACTCATACATGCAAACCGACAGGTAAACAGGCATACACGCATTATTATACATTACAAAAGTGAATAACTCACTACATAATACTGGTAATAAAAACAGTTAGAACAAAGTAGATAATATTACATTATTGATAAAGAATTTATAGAATAGGGACATTTTATTTTGATTATGCTAATGTACATATCAAATATTTTACTCTTCGAATAGAAAATGAAACTACATTCTCACCTATTCCTTGTTTCATTCAGTATTTAGACCAGAACTATTAGTTAAATAACAATGAATTGATGGGAATATTGTTTTTTTTTAACATAAACAACAAATACACACTGTTTTTATAGTTTGATCACTGTGAATTAATGATTTGAAAAAAAAAGAATCAATTAGGTGTTATATTTTTTGATCAAGATAAGACTTTTCAATGAACTTTATAAGCAAAGATGTATAGTGGCTAGCAGTGGAATTCAGGACGCGCGTTTCGACTTATTTGGGACTCGTCAGCTAGATGTACCTGAATCTCAGAGTTGATGTTCACTCAAGGACTCGAACCTAGTACTATTTGCATCAAACGCCATCACGTTATCTATTGAGCTACTGAGTCTAGATAGCCACTTGCTTGTGCAATGTGGACCAAACGCGCGTTCTGAATTCCACTGCTAGTCACTATCCATCTTTTTGTTGTAAAGCTTGTGACTTAATTCAATATCGAGAGAGTACATACAGTATGTACATATGCCAGCAAGAGACTGATTAATTACAGCCCTAAACAACAATGGGAAGATACACGTAAATAATTTTCAATGAATTGTTTTCATTATTTAATAGCTAGATAATTATTATATAATAGTAACTAGATTGATTTCAAATATGATTTTTGGTTAGTCATTAGTGTTTTGTTATTCATCAATTTATATGTGACATGGAAAATTAAAAAGTAGATATAAGACATTAATCGTTGATATGAATCAGTTTCAAGTTATGATTTACAGTTGATAATTAGGGTTAAAAATTAGATTTAATGTTTTCATCAGCTAAAATCCAAATACTGAAACTAAACACTAATCATAACTTGAAGAGTTCAACAAAATAGTACAATAAAGGATAAACATATTAATAGTATGAATTATCATTACACCAATAAGTATGTTTCTGGCAATACTATAACTTATGCACGAACCAATCAGATTTAGGATAACAGATCATGGATTTTGGCACGAAATTCATTTATCTATTTGCCTAGTATTTTTGTTGTTGTTGTTGTTGTTGTTGTTGATGTCGTTGTTGACATTTTCGCTAATATCAATTCATAATGAAAAACCGTAAATCTAATTCATAACCTTAACTATCAATTAAAAGTCATAAACCTTACTCATACAGGTTTATAAAACTCATTTAATCCTAGTAACTAAGTGAACATTTTGTAAGTTATTCATATATTATAATTTCATTAAAATTAATTACTTAACAACAAATGATCAAAAAAATCTTACATCCTATCATATGATTATTGATATTCGAAATTATATTTATATTGACGTCAATATTAAAATAATAATTGTTTACAAGAGTTTTATCTTTTTTTTCCTTTTTAACAAAGTCAACAATCATATCAACTACCTATGATATCCCAACATATACAGTGTATCTCTCTCCCTCTCTCTCTCTCTCTCTCTATATATATATATATATATCACTTTTAAAAATAAAGAAATCAGGTTGATTTATTGTATATGGAATATTTTATTGAACGAATTTTTTTGTAAATAGTAACCATCTTTACAATTTTGTTTCATTAATGAACTATGGAAATCAGCAAAGATTGTTATTTATAGAAGGGGGGGGGTCTTTTTTTCAAAACAAAAAGATAGAATAACTTACGTAAAACATTGTCTAACCGAACGTCAGTCAATTAGGTATCTTTCTTTTTTTTCTCTTTTTCTCTTTTCTTTTTTTTTGAAATAAAATCAACATTCCATAAGTGAGATTTATGCATATTACTTAAATAAAACTGTCATGTAACAATCGGCATATTTTTACTAATAGTCAATCTGTATCTAATATAAACATTACTGCTGTTCATTATTTATTTACTGGTTAATTATGTGCACTATAAATGTGTATACACGTATATACCTATCAATCTATTTTACTTAGTTGATATATGTTGTCAGCATAAGCGTGTGTGTGAATGTATGTATGTATGTATGTGTGCATCGAGGTATTCTTACAAGGTTTTTACCATAGATTCTCAATCTTTATCCTTCAATATATATATATATATACGATCTTAATTTAGTAGTATGGATAATTTTAATTAAAAATAATTGTATTCCACTTATATAAGGATACCATTTGTCTAAAGATATTATCACAGGAATGAATTTAACTAAATTATCATTAATATTAACATGGGATATTGATGATAATCAGATTTATGAATGTATTTTCTGATGAAAATATGCAAACAAATAATATAATGGTTATAGGAATTGTATATTTCAGTTAACACTATTTCACTGATGAATGTAAATTGTCAAGAGTATTGTTGTTCTAAGCATGTATTAGTCAGTGAGTGTGACTTACGTGCTTATATACGCCTGTTACTCCTCGTGGAGGAGTATAGGCCACCCACCAGCACTCTCCATAAAACCCTGTACTGGACAATTCCTCCCAGCACTTTCCAATTCCTATTCATTCTTTTCATATTCGCTTCTATTTCTCGACGTAATATGTTCTTCAACCTCTCTCTTTTCCGCTTCTTTTCACGATTACAAGTTAGAGCATGTCTCGTCATGTAGTTTGGTGATTTCCACAAAGTGTATCTCATCTACTTCCAAAGTCTTTCCTTAATTTCCTATTCAGATGGAACCTGGTTTGCCATCTCCCACAGAAAACTGTTCCTGATGGTATCCAATCAGTGGATGTTGAGTATCCTGAGTAGACAACTATTTATAAATACTTGTACCTACTTGATGATGGTTGTGGTAGTCCTCGAAGTTTCAGCTCCGTATAATAGGACTGTTTTGACGTTCGTATTCATGATTCTGACTTTGATATTGGTTGACGGACAGTTGTTTTGAATTCTATATATTCTTCAGTTATGGGAATGCAGCCCTTGCTTAACCGATCCTTGCTTTTACGTCTTTATTAAATCCTCTTTGTTCATCGATGATGCTACCCAGGTACATGAAGGATTCCTTCTAGAATGTTACTAAACATTGTAGCAGGATAGATAATCCTCTAATCCAATGTTTCTAGTAAACTTCTATTGAACAAGATGTTTTGCAGTGTTTTCAAGGCACTTTTAGGGATTTTTTAAGGAATTTTTTGAGTCTCCCCTAACAACCTCACATTTTTTATAGAAATAAAAATATCATGTACAAACATATTTTAACTGCATATTTAATTGAAGATAATCGATACGATTCAGTAGATTGAAGTAAACTTATTTCCTTAATTTACTTCTATTTATTAACAAAATTGTTAATTACAATCATGCTGAAACGTTCATTGGATCAAACATGTAGCTGGACAACTAAACATACAAATTTCATGACTATCATACTATTTACTAAGTAGTAATAAATATACTTGCGAAATTAATTCAGTTTTGTGAATTAAAAGTTATAATCAAAAAAAAAAAAATTAAACGATGTAATTGGGAACCAATGATTCATTTTAAGTGTATTCAATCAATATCTTTGTAAAGTTTTTTTCTAGATAATTATTTCAGTATAGGGTTGTGGAGATTATTAGGTTTTTAATTAAGATCATGAACCGATTGATGTTAGATCACCATGGAAAACCTGGAAGTACTGGATGGCCGTTTTGTCCTGGCACGAGACTTCTTAGTATCTACGATCTCGCTTGCGGGGTCTGAACCCAAGGCCTAAACCACTGTGCTCTCATCCAACAGTGTTATTGTCTAACTTCAACCAATCCACGAAATTGCGTGACCATATTACATTGTACTAAGGTAGATATCTATCTCTACCTGACACAGATTAGCTCCGCTGGTCACGGTTTCTCACTAGAACTCCAAGAATTTCCTCACGAAAATATGTTTAAATAAAGAAACAATAGTCTAACGTATTTATTTCTATAATCTTTCATAAAACGAAAGGCTATGTACATACTTGTACTAATATTTTATCATAAACATATCTAGAAATAAGATGACATTAAATATACTGTACATTTCTAGGTAAACACTTCAAACTCTTGTAAAAGCTTGTAATTACCAAGCCAAATAAGAATAACATGATTACTATCCCTCTCTATCTCTCTCTAAGGCACCATCATATTTCGTACATTAATTGACCAATTAATTAATCAAGATAATAGAAACGATATATTACTTATTACATGACATATAATAAGATTTAGTAAAAACTCTCATGATGCATAAATTAGTTCATAAATCAATAATTAAACCAAACTAAATTGTGTATATATAAATGATTTACTTTCTATCATATTCAGTAAACAGTTGTTTACTATCAGAGTAATTACAGAAATAATTATAAAAGTATAATGAATGTAAACTTAATCAAAACCTGATGTTAAAGGTAATGATAGTGAAATAAATTATATTTGGGTCATTGATGCTTATGGTAACATGAATAAGAAGTGCACCTCGAACGAATTCAAAAAGACATAAGTACCTTTAATAGTTGAATTCATGACTCAATTGAACCTAGACTATCATGGAAAACTTGGAAGCATTGAGCGGCTGTTTTGTGGATTGGTTGAAATTAGACATTAATACCGTTGGATCACGGTCGGATCAGTGGTACAGTGGTTAAGCGCTTCTGCATAAAACTGATAAACAATGGGGTTCAAACCTCACGGGATGGCATTGTGGATGCGCACTGCCGAGAAGTCCCATACTAGGACGAAACGGCTATCCAGTGTTTCCAGGTTTTCCATGGTGGTCTAGCTTTGACTGAGTCATAATATTCCACAAAACCCCTCTATGATTATCAGTAACTGTAAACCAATTAGTCTGTTTTTATAAATTTTGATGGAGAAATGAGAAGACACGAAAGATATTTTTAAAAGCTCAATGTATATATGCTGTACCTTTCGAGTAGTTTGATTACACTTTTACTTGTCAAGGCGTTTATGTATGCGAAATATTTAACTAACATTTTTTAGCTTTGATATATAAAAATACTTTGAGAAGTATGTATGTGATCAGATTGTCGGAATGCATGTTTCAAACAAATAACATTTTCTTAATCTATCCCATTTTTTTGTTTTATCAAAACTCCTGATTGTTACCCGAACTAATAGTTTATACAGTAGTCGCGTTTTCGTGAACTTCGTAGAGGACCTAGCTCTTCTATCCCATATATACCAACAAATGCATGTAAAGATAGCCAGTGTAGCAGCAGCCTCTATTGTGGTAGGCTTCAACATACACAAGGAGAAAAGCAAGATCCTCAAATACAAACAGTTGTCTAGGCAGGATATTCAATATCCGTTAGCTGATTACCATCAGCAACAGTCTTCTGTGGGAGATGGCAAACCAGTTTCCACCTGAATAGGAAATTATGAAAAGACGTTGTAATTGGATGGGGCATGCTTTGTGGAAATCACCAAACTGTACGACGAGGCATGAGTTAACTTGTAGTCATGAAGGGAAGCGAAAAAGAGGGAGGTTGAAGGACGCACTACGTCGAAAATTGAAAGCAGACATGAAAAGAATGAACAGCAACTGGAAAGAGCGGGAAACGATTGTCCAGGTCAGATTTGTATAGAGAATGCTGAAGAAAAGCCTATGCTCCTTGAAGACGGATAACAGTCGTAAGTCAGCATGTAAATGAGTTTAATTTTCTTAATAGTTGCATTTGATTAAGGTATTGATGTCATGAACTAATGGTGACAGCACTCACCTTTCATTTTCCAAGTTGAATGTACGGAATGTATCCTATATCTCTGACTGTTAAATCATATAGCTAACTCTCATGGTAATACTAAAATTATGGAACGAACGAATGTGGTCTCAAGATAAAGCTATAAGATTATGTATTATAGTTCTAATAAGCATATTCAATATCAATTGAGTATGTTTTAATTTCGACGAAAGTATCATGATGATGTAAATAAAAGAGAAAGATCTTCTATCTGTAACCATTTCATGAGATCAACTGGACCTAACAAACATTACTTTAGCGGATTTTATCAAATTCATATAAGTGGTATCAATATTGGAGGTACTTGTGACTAGATATACTTTTGTGGACAATACTACTTAAGTTCGGGGATTATTCAAACAGTCTTTATAAGCCAATAGTATAACGTCAGAAAGAAGTTATCATTAAATGCATTTCAATCATATAGAAGGTAATCTGGGACAAACAATTCTTAGTTATTTTTTTTAAAAATATGACAATGATTGATTAGAGTTTGACTCTCATTGGAAGTATCAGTTCCCTCTAGATTTCATAGGTTTCATGATGATGAATTCCGACTATTATATGACTTAATCTCAAAGGTTTATTAGAAAAAATTGTCTTTAATTGTTTAATATAAAATCGATAATCAACTTCAAACATCAACAGAAAGTGTTCCATATACTTTCGTTAGGTTATATTGATATCATATTTATCTCTTTGATTTTCATTCATTCAAAAAATTCTTTCCTTTCATTAATGGATAATTCTATTCATTAGTTGTATCACTTCATCTCTACATATTACTTCCTATAATTCCAACAATCATTGATTGTCTTAGAAATATTGATCGCATCCGCTGGGATCACCGGGTAATTAATAGTAAGGTTAGACGTAGGGTATTAGAGATAGATGGTAAATCAGTTGATGAAGTTTTGAATCTTCATCGACTGTGATGGTTGGGCCACATAGACATAACCGACCACCAATTACCACGACGCGCAATGCTGACTAGTGATGAGGATGGTTGGAAGAAAGTTAGGAACGACGAAACCAAAACCTGGCACCAGTGCTTGAAGTCACTAACTTCTAGCCCTAGCCATGTTGGTATATGCAGACTACTTGGTTGGGGTTCGCGTGACCATCAAAACTAATGGTTGCAGACTCTGTGCGATATGACTCAGAATCGATCACAATGACATCGGTGTATACACTCTTTGTCTTCTCTTAAACTGTGAGATTAAAATTGCTTTATATCTTTCTTTCTATGAATGAATTCTTTCTTCCTGTACTATGTCCTTATATGCAATGTTTCTTTTATATATTACCGCCACTGAGTTAGAAATTTCTATGAATCCGGTGTTTATCTTGCTGTGCAAATAAAGTATGGCAACTTGGATCAATGCACATATGTGCATGGTCTTACGTTGTAGCTGACTAACTGACTGACTGTCAATTAATCTAATTTGTTTTCTTTACTTCACTTTAATTTCCTAATATTCTGTTTGCTTTTTTTATTTTCTATGGCTATAAATCTGTCTGGTTAGTTTCAGATTTTATTTGATAAAACCAGACTAAAAGGTTCACCTCACGATAAGTTTAAGTAATTTCAAGTCAACTAGTTGATATGTCCACATAGTTACTAAACCACCACTCTATAGTACATTGATTTTTAATAGATTTTGTATTATTACATTTGAAATACTCATAACAAGTTAGTTTATTTGTCTGTTTGCTTTTTTCAACAACAAAAATGCCATAGATTAAATTGTTTTAATTGTTTAAAAAGAAACAAAAATTCTTTCTTTTTCCCCCACCACATTATGGAATTTAATTTAATTACTACTTAAAAATGTAACTAGTAAGTAATATATTCTGGTGTAAAACAAAATGACACTTGTTAATGATTATTTTGTTTAGAAGAAAAAAGAAAGAATATTTCAATTGCTTTATTCATTGCACGAATAGCAGAGTAATAGCCCATGGTAGTAGTAATACTTATATTAATATTAATAGTAATAATAATAATACAGGAAGTGTCCCTTTTCTTTCTGTAAATCAATCTTATTTAATGTAACAGGAAACATAATTCTTTGTGGTAAATTAGCAGTAATATTATTCTATTCAAGTGATAATACACTTTGTAGACTTCCTGGTGTTATTATTATTATTATTATTACTATCCTACTGTTATTAATTGGTACTTGTATTGATTGTGTACTACAGCAAAGAAAGAAAGAATAATCATGCTAATCAAAGAAGAAAAATCGATGTAATATTGTATCAATGCATGTGTTTGTATGTGTGTGTGTGTGCGTATGTGATTTCTTTCATTTTCTGGTTTTATACAACCATTTGTAATCAATAACATGATTAAAATTACCTTATCTTGTTAGAATAATGAGCAAGTTATTAAATATTTGAAATGATAAATCATTCAATATTTAAGTGTTATCAGGTATAAACTAATGACACAATTCACTTATCAAATAAATTTCTAAGCATAACAATAAAAAAATAAATTATATCAACTAATGATTCCTAGTGATAATGAGATATTTAGTCAGCTTATTTGAATACTTATAATATAATTCAATGTAATAATGAATATGTTACGAAACAGAACGAGGACTAGAATTCTCTTCCATATTTGATGTGATGAATATGGACTCAGTCATATTTTGTTGAATAAAAATAAATTCAAAAAAGAAAAAAGAAAAGGATCATCTACTCAAAACTCTAAGACACATAATTAACATATATGTATATATATAAATAAATTTTTCAGTTTAAGATTTGTTTTATATACTAGATTATCTATATTTATCATAGAATATAGAAAGCTTAGAACTTGTAATAAATATAATTAAAGAAAATTCAATGGTGGAAACATCAATATAGTTAATATATTTCTATGTTTATCTATCTTCTTTTAAGAGAAATGGAAAGAGGGGGGATCACAATGGAATTTATACCTTAAATAAGGTATTCAGTTTATATATATATAGGGAGAGAGCTAGAACCGGTTGTAAATGTTTGCTTCATCAATGACAATCAATCACTACCCTAAAAAACTCTTTCTGTAAATTTTCTTAAAACAGTCACATAATCGATGAACATACCAGAGGGATTTATAACGATATTGTATATTTTAATGGTTGAGATCATGAGTCAATTAAAGCTAGACCATCATGAAAAACCCAAAAGCATTGAACAGCCGTTTCGTCCTATTATGGGACTCCTCAGCAGTGCGCTTCCACGATCCCACTTCGCAAGATTCCAACCTAGGACCTATCGATCTCACGCACGAATGTTTAACCTCTAGACTATTGAACCGGGTGGCATCCAACAGTGTTAATATCTAACTTGACCTAATTCACGAAATTGCGCAACACATCCACCATTATCTTCAATGAGTTACTATCTCACAACAGACACGGTTGAACTCCACTAGTCACTGCTTCTTACTAGAATTCTAGGAAATACCTCTTGAAGCCAGTCTCTATTGAGCCTATGCTGATTAATATCAGAAGGGGTTTTGTGGATATTATAATAATTTCAATAGTTGAGATTATGAGTCAATTGAATCCAGACCACCACTTGACTCATGATCCACAAAACTCCTTCTGATATTGTGTATTTCATTTAAAAAAATCATCACTATAACCGAAATGCACAGTACTGAACAAAACCTTTCGAATCATTAATAGGATTATGATTCGAAATGTTAGTACAATTAAACAAGATACATATATACTTCATTCTATAACCTTTCTACCTAATGTACTTTATAAACATACAAATAATTGTTTCTGAGTAAATTTATAAAACACACAATATCAGTTTATAAAAAATATCAAAAAAATAAAAATAAATAATTTCTATACGTATGTATATCAGTATATGTATTGCCATGTATATCATCGAATAACATAAAAATACGTAACATTACTTTAGAAGTGCAATAAACACATACACACATATATACACACACTTGTATAAGTACAATCAATATAATCAATATATGTTATCCTAGGTTATGTATATGTATAAATGTATAAAGTTACATGTTTACAATTTATTAAAATGCTAGTCAAATAACATTATAAGTCTCTTAATAAATCTCTTAATATTAGATGGGGAAAAAAAAGATGAAAAAAAAAAGACCAAGAGAAAACAAATAAACAAATAATATGAGAATAAAGAAATGTGTATAAAAAGTTTATAACCAAATATATGATCACGAAGGCGAAAATAGGCGAAATACAAACAGTGAAGAAGAAATCCCTGTTCATGCGTTTACAATTCAGAGGGGATGTGGCGAGTGAAATATTAACTCAGAGACTACGTAGGACAATACAAAAATCTTTTAACGCCGGAGAACTGCGATTAGTGTTTTCTACGCGCCCAATGGTTACACCGAGACTAAAAGATGAATTACCTAGAATGACCACCTCATTTTGCATTTATCAGTTCGACTGCTCCTGTGGAGCGAGTTACATTGGTCGAAGTTCTAGGAATTTACATTTTCGTGCTCGTGAACACCTTCCAGCGTGGCTTAACAAAGGTTTGATGAAGAAAGTGAACAGCTCAATATTAGCCCATTTAGTACAAACTGGTCATAGTGCCAGTATAAACCAGTCTTTTTCAATTATTTATAAGGTCAGTAATTTTTTGCCCAAACTGGTCAGACTGAAAGTCCTTCAAACAGCTGAAGCAATAGCCATCCGGATGAAGAAACCGGAGCTATGTGTACAGAAGAAATATATTCAACCACTCCTCCTCCCCTGGCCAACATCAAGGCCAATTAATCAATCGTAATCTTAACTATTGAATGACGTAATTTGACTATGACCTTTCGTAGTCAATTGTAATTTTCTCAGTTATCTTTATTCATAAATCATTGTATTATTATTATTGTTATTATTATTTTTCGTATTCATTATTAATCTCCCCTATACATGATTCTTCCCTCCTTATTACGTCTTACCTATTTGATCGAATGGTAATTGCACTATTATTTTTCTCATATTTATTCTGATCATAGATCTTAAAATCTCACTGAACATAAACTCAGATTCAAGTTAACATTCTTTATGAGTCATAACAACATGCACAGTTTTATTGTATTTTATTTATCACAATCCTAAATTCACATGCTTTAAACTATGTACTTTACCCTTAAACTGGCCATTTTTCGGATTATTAATTTGGATATATAATTGTAGAACCTGAAGAGAATTTATCGAAAAGAATATTCTTCGTTCAAATACTAGTCTTTTAATATGACTGGGATATTTAAACGATTAAAATGTTGTGAACAACCCATTGCGTTGAAGGTGCTCAATGAGTTCCTGAAGTATAACGTAAAGTTCACTGAAACGAAAACTACTATTGAATTTATTAACAGATGCATCGAATCAGGTCACTATCCTAAATTGTACTATACATCACTTAGACGAAACGGGGTCTACCCCAACAAAATAACATTAAAACGCCATGCCTTAAACCAGATCGATGCCTTGCATTCAGACATAAACGAGATACAGATGAATGTTTTTCGCAGAAAGTATGCAGTAGATGACTTAACTGATGATTTGAAAATACCTTTTATGGACTATGTCAAGAACGTTATTGATCAGAGATCAGGAAAGAAACTCATCCAGCTACTGAAAGGTCTGGAAAAGCAAACGGCCGAAAGCAAATTTCCAACGGACTCTAAAAGGTATGTACATAATTTATCAAGTGTCGAATTAGATAAAGAAAAACTAGAGGTATTATCCCTAGGTATAAAATTTTGTGACACTCGTAATAACTGCAATCACATCGATACAGATATACAGTTCGAGAATCTTTATAGTCAGACACGTGATTTGGTTGTGAATTCGGATCAGCAATTAGAACATTTTAAATCAACTCTTGTAGACTGCTGTTACCAATATAAGAACAATAAATTTAGTTACAAAAGCATTCTTACGAAGAAGCACAAGGAAGCTATTCACCTACTTCTTAAGGATGAGACGTTACTGATTACAAAACCTGACAAAGGTTCAGGTATTGTTCTTCTTAATAAAAGTGATTATATTGAAAAGATGAGTACAATCTTAAATAACAAATTAAAGTTTCAAAAAATAACTGACCAGAAAGATTTGAATAATAAGATAGAAAATGAGCTTACCAGATCTTTGAAGAAGCTCAGGGACCAACAGACCATCTCGTCGAGTTTATATGAAATTATTAAACCAGTAGGAACCTATCTGCCGAGATTGTATGGATTGCCAAAGGTACACAAACCGGGGATCCCATTAAGACCTATTTTAGATATGTATAACTCTCCTTACCATACTATAGCTAAATGGTTGGTAACTATATTGAAACCGCTACACGAAAAGCTTGTAAAATATAGTGTTAAGGATGTGTTCCAATTTGTTGATAAAATCAAAAATGCAAATACGCTGGGTCTAAAGATGATGTCATTGGATGTAACATCGCTATTCACAAACGTCCCACTCATTGAGACTGTAGAATATATAGGTGAACAACTGATTGAAAACGAAATCGAGACTACTGTTCCTATTAATATCGTGAAAGAATTATTACTCAAATGCACCATGAATGTGAATTTTAAGTTCAACGGTGAAATATATAGACAAACAGATGGGGTTGCAATGGGTTCACCACTAGGCCCTATACTAGCTGATATTTTTCTAGCAAAAATAGAAAATGGTCCACTGAAAAAGATTATTCAAAACTTCACATTTTACTGTAGATACATGGATGACACGTTCATTCTGTGTAAAGATAATACGTCACCACAAGAGGTTCTTAGGCGATTTAATGAAGTACATCCAGCCATGCAGTTTACATCAGAAGAAGAGAATGAGGGCCGAATAGCTTTTCTGGACGTTCTCTTGACTAAGAGAGCGGACGGGTCGTTGAAAAGGAACTTAAACAAAAAAAGTACATGGACTGGACAGTATACCCATTTTCTTAGCTTTGTACCTCTACAGCACAAACGAAACCTGATCAAAACCCTTAGTTATCGTATACGCGCTATATGTTCTGCTGATATAGTTGAACAAGAGCTTAACAGCTTGCATAATACTCTCAGGGAGAACGGCTACCCTAGAAAGTTTATAACCAAATATATGATCACGAAGGCGAAAATAGGCGAAATACAAACAGTGAAGAAGAAATCCCTGTTCATGCGTTTACAATTCAGAGGGGATGTGGCGAGTGAAATATTAACTCAGAGACTACGTAGGACAATACAAAAATCTTTTAACGCCGGAGAACTGCGATTAGTGTTTTCTACGCGCCCAATGGTTACACCGAGACTAAAAGATGAATTACCTAGAATGACCACCTCATTTTGCATTTATCAGTTCGACTGCTCCTGTGGAGCGAGTTACATTGGTCGAAGTTCTAGGAATTTACATTTTCGTGCTCGTGAACACCTTCCAGCGTGGCTTAACAAAGGTTTGATGAAGAAAGTGAACAGCTCAATATTAGCCCATTTAGTACAAACTGGTCATAGTGCCAGTATAAACCAGTCTTTTTCAATTATTTATAAGGTCAGTAATTTTTTGCCCAAACTGGTCAGACTGAAAGTCCTTCAAACAGCTGAAGCAATAGCCATCCGGATGAAGAAACCGGAGCTATGTGTACAGAAGAAATATATTCAACCACTCCTCCTCCCCTGGCCAACATCAAGGCCAATTAATCAATCGTAATCTTAACTATTGAATGACGTAATTTGACTATGACCTTTCGTAGTCAATTGTAATTTTCTCAGTTATTCATAAATCATTGTATTATTATTATTGTTATTATTATTTTTCGTATTCATTATTAATCTCCCCTATACATGATTCTTCCCTCCTTATTACGTCTTACCTATTTGATCGAATGGTAATTGCACTATTATTTTTCTCACCCTACTTGACCCATATTTATTCTGATCATAGATCTTAAAATCTCACTGAACATAAACTCAGATTCAAGTTAACATTCTTTATGAGTCATAACAACATGCACAGTTTTATTGTATTTTATTTATCACAATCCTAAATTCACATGCTTTAAACTATGTACTTTACCCTTAAACTGGCCATTTTTCGGATTATTAATTTGGATATATAATTGTAGAACCTGAAGAGAATTTATCGAAAAGAATATTCTTCGTTCAAATACTAGTCTTTTAATATGACTGGGATATTTAAACGATTAAAATGTTGTGAACAACCCATTGCGTTGAAGGTGCTCAATGAGTTCCTGAAGTATAACGTAAAGTTCACTGAAACGAAAACTACTATTGAATTTATTAACAGATGCATCGAATCAGGTCACTATCCTAAATTGTACTATACATCACTTAGACGAAACGGGGTCTACCCCAACAAAATAACATTAAAACGCCATGCCTTAAACCAGATCGATGCCTTGCATTCAGACATAAACGAGATACAGATGAATGTTTTTCGCAGAAAGTATGCAGTAGATGACTTAACTGATGATTTGAAAATACCTTTTATGGACTATGTCAAGAACGTTATTGATCAGAGATCAGGAAAGAAACTCATCCAGCTACTGAAAGGTCTGGAAAAGCAAACGGCCGAAAGCAAATTTCCAACGGACTCTAAAAGGTATGTACATAATTTATCAAGTGTCGAATTAGATAAAGAAAAACTAGAGGTATTATCCCTAGGTATAAAATTTTGTGACACTCGTAATAACTGCAATCACATCGATACAGATATACAGTTCGAGAATCTTTATAGTCAGACACGTGATTTGGTTGTGAATTCGGATCAGCAATTAGAACATTTTAAATCAACTCTTGTAGACTGCTGTTACCAATATAAGAACAATAAATTTAGTTACAAAAGCATTCTTACGAAGAAGCACAAGGAAGCTATTCACCTACTTCTTAAGGATGAGACGTTACTGATTACAAAACCTGACAAAGGTTCAGGTATTGTTCTTCTTAATAAAAGTGATTATATTGAAAAGATGAGTACAATCTTAAATAACAAATTAAAGTTTCAAAAAATAACTGACCAGAAAGATTTGAATAATAAGATAGAAAATGAGCTTACCAGATCTTTGAAGAAGCTCAGGGACCAACAGACCATCTCGTCGAGTTTATATGAAATTATTAAACCAGTAGGAACCTATCTGCCGAGATTGTATGGATTGCCAAAGGTACACAAACCGGGGATCCCATTAAGACCTATTTTAGATATGTATAACTCTCCTTACCATACTATAGCTAAATGGTTGGTAACTATATTGAAACCGCTACACGAAAAGCTTGTAAAATATAGTGTTAAGGATGTGTTCCAATTTGTTGATAAAATCAAAAATGCAAATACGCTGGGTCTAAAGATGATGTCATTGGATGTAACATCGCTATTCACAAACGTCCCACTCATTGAGACTGTAGAATATATAGGTGAACAACTGATTGAAAACGAAATCGAGACTACTGTTCCTATTAATATCGTGAAAGAATTATTACTCAAATGCACCATGAATGTGAATTTTAAGTTCAACGGTGAAATATATAGACAAACAGATGGGGTTGCAATGGGTTCACCACTAGGCCCTATACTAGCTGATATTTTTCTAGCAAAAATAGAAAATGGTCCACTGAAAAAGATTATTCAAAACTTCACATTTTACTGTAGATACATGGATGACACGTTCATTCTGTGTAAAGATAATACGTCACCACAAGAGGTTCTTAGGCGATTTAATGAAGTACATCCAGCCATGCAGTTTACATCAGAAGAAGAGAATGAGGGCCGAATAGCTTTTCTGGACGTTCTCTTGACTAAGAGAGCGGACGGGTCGTTGAAAAGGAACTTAAACAAAAAAAGTACATGGACTGGACAGTATACCCATTTTCTTAGCTTTGTACCTCTACAGCACAAACGAAACCTGATCAAAACCCTTAGTTATCGTATACGCGCTATATGTTCTGCTGATATAGTTGAACAAGAGCTTAACAGCTTGCATAATACTCTCAGGGAGAACGGCTACCCTAGAAAGTTTATAACCAAATATATGATCACGAAGGCGAAAATAGGCGAAATACAAACAGTGAAGAAGAAATCCCTGTTCATGCGTTTACAATTCAGAGGGGATGTGGCGAGTGAAATATTAACTCAGAGACTACGTAGGACAATACAAAAATCTTTTAACGCCGGAGAACTGCGATTAGTGTTTTCTACGCGCCCAATGGTTACACCGAGACTAAAAGATGAATTACCTAGAATGACCACCTCATTTTGCATTTATCAGTTCGACTGCTCCTGTGGAGCGAGTTACATTGGTCGAAGTTCTAGGAATTTACATTTTCGTGCTCGTGAACACCTTCCAGCGTGGCTTAACAAAGGTTTGATGAAGAAAGTGAACAGCTCAATATTAGCCCATTTAGTACAAACTGGTCATAGTGCCAGTATAAACCAGTCTTTTTCAATTATTTATAAGGTCAGTAATTTTTTGCCCAAACTGGTCAGACTGAAAGTCCTTCAAACAGCTGAAGCAATAGCCATCCGGATGAAGAAACCGGAGCTATGTGTACAGAAGAAATATATTCAACCACTCCTCCTCCCCTGGCCAACATCAAGGCCAATTAATCAATCGTAATCTTAACTATTGAATGACGTAATTTGACTATGACCTTTCGTAGTCAATTGTAATTTTCTCAGTTATCTTTATTCATAAATCATTGTATTATTATTATTGTTATTATTATTTTTCGTATTCATTATTAATCTCCCCTATACATGATTCTTCCCTCCTTATTACGTCTTACCTATTTGATCGAATGGTAATTGCACTATTATTTTTCTCACCCTACTTGACCCATATTTATTCTGATCATAGATCTTAAAATCTCACTGAACATAAACTCAGATTCAAGTTAACATTCTTTATGAGTCATAACAACATGCACAGTTTTATTGTATTTTATTTATCACAATCCTAAATTCACATGCTTTAAACTATGTACTTTACCCTTAAACTGGCCATTTTTCGGATTATTAATTTGGATATATAATTGTAGAACCTGAAGAGAATTTATCGAAAAGAATATTCTTCGTTCAAATACTAGTCTTTTAATATGACTGGGATATTTAAACGATTAAAATGTAAAGGTCAATAAAACTATAGTTTAATAATAACAATTTATGATATAAAATTAGTGAATAAATTATCTGTGTATTATTTGTGTACTATACTGTGTTTTTCAACTATCCATATAAAGTACATAATTATATCGTTTAATACATAGTAACCAGTTTAGCATGAACTTGTTGAAGTTTATCACAGTCAAGTAGTATATCGGAAGGTGTTTTATGGGGATTTCACTCATTTAAATCATGAATCAATTGAAGCTTCCAGGTTTTCTATGGTGGTCTAGCTTCAATTAACTCATAATTTCAACTAGTCAAATAGTATATGTTTTATTTTGTACGATATACAATAATGGATAAACCATAATTAAATATGTTATATCCCGATAAAAATAATGAATGGTAACTTTTGGGATCCATTTATGGATCAATACTATGTGTATATTTTTATCGTATAATTATTATGTAACTAAACTGTTCATATTCATTTCCCTTTTATTATGAGTTTAATTTTAGCTTATGACCTGTTAGTATACGATTTATCATTCTTGAATTATTCCCTATCTATTAATTACTATCTCCCATATTCACAGTCACATTTGGCTAATTCTTGTACAGATGTTATTTCATATTTTATGGTATGATGTGATCTGTCTGGTTGATATATAAACCCAGTATATTTGAAATAAATTATTCATATTGCAGAGGCTGAGATTGTTGCTCTGCATGGGTTTTATGAGTCACTGGTTCGATCGATAATTCGCAGCTCCCTAATTGGCGGTATCGTTGTATTGTACAATAAACAAGGCACACAGGTTCACAAGTTATATAAAAATATGACCTAGTTCTAAAATAACAATAATAATAAAGATTTTACGAGATCAGATGCAATTATTTTAATAATGGCTGAATGGAATAAATATGATAACTTGTTTTGTTCATTTTATAAATAACTAATTCGGTTTATAAGATAAACAGACTGATCTATATAACTAATGGAATATAGAACATTAAAGACTCCCATTGTGAACACTCATTTAGCCTTAATTAGAACTACTTAGTTGGATGTAACTGCGAATTTACAACATCGAAGCAATCTACACAGGATATATATATATATATATATATATATATATATATATATATATACCAACAGAGATGGATTGGATTTCAGTCCTGAATATCAATAGTAGAATTGTATAGACCATTACGATTAATAATATGATCTAATTAGGATGTTAGGAATAAATTCTAAGCAATGACAACCTCTGTGAACAAATGTTCCAACAAAAAAATAACTAGTTTTTCGGGATAGTATAATAAAGAAACGAAGATTATCGGAACTATGTGGGATATATTAGCACAATACATTTTGAACAATCAGATCACATATATACTTGTCAAAAAAACCTTTATATATACATAGAGAGGAGTAATCGTGATCTTTAAATCAGCTTGTTTGAACATGTACCTAGATGTTTGCGAAAACAAATAAAATCAAATGATTCAATAAGAGTAAATGATAAACATCCATTATCGTCTATTACAAAACATATAGTTGAAGCAGGTCATAAGATTGATCTTAATACGAATAGATTAGTAATAACGTCCCTAACTTAGATATAGAGTTACATAACTTTTATGCCAAATACAGCATCAGATAATGATAAACCTTGTTTAATCATATTTAATAGCACAAATCCTAGATCAAACAATACATTTTAAAGGTTTCATCTAGTCACCTTATAGAACAATTTCCAAAAAAAAAAATTGCTAACCGACTTATAATCAACTTTATGTTATAAATTATCAGAAACTTAATCCAGAAATAGAGAAAACTTCTCATTAAGTAACAGTCACATTCAAATGATAAATGTCAGGTTCATCAAATATTTCACTTCACCTTGGTTTAATTGTTTACATTCAACAATTAAATGGTACAAAAAGATGCAACTGATACACTGACAATCATTCTTATATAGATATATATACATGTATTCAAACATAAACTTACTTGATAATGTGATTTTTGACCTTCAACTACAGTAAATTCATATGATGATTCATTAAACATTGGTTTACAATCATTTAAATCATCTATTGTAATAATAATTTGGGCAGAAGTTTTATACATTGAATTAACTTTATCATCTTCAGTTAAATATAACTGATTTTTATTAATTGCTTCGACTGTACAGTTAATCAATGCAATACTTTCACGATCTAATGCAATTTGGCTAATTAATTCACCTGTATTCTCATTGATCGATATAAGATTTTTTTCAATATGTAGGGAATTGACTGAAGAACACATAGTATCTGGTAAAGCAGTCGCTAGGGTATATTCTTGTGAAACTAATCGATAGATAATTTCAGCATTTTTTCCTAAATCTGCATCAGTAGCTCGAACTTGTATAATTGGTGTAGAAGGATCAAGACCTTCTTTAATTTTAGAAAAGTAAAATTGACGATCAAACACTGGTGGTGAGTCATTTATATCATCTACTTGTATTAATATACTGGTTTCAGCAGTTAATGGAGGTTCACCAGAATCCCAACATTCAATTTTTACACTGTGAGATGATTTAGTCTCCCGATCTAATGATTTTTTTAGTACTAATTTAAAATCTGTATTCGTCAAAGTGTGAAGTGGTAAAATTTCAAACGAATCATGTTTACTACGACATTCAGATTTTGCTTCTCTACTCATGAGTTGATTTGATCTACTTTGTGGTATAATATCATCGGAATCGATTACATTAATCATGGCAACAAGTGAGCCTATTTGAGCATCTTCAGCAATCCATATTTGATTGCCTCTTGAAGATAAGCGTAGATGTGATGCTACATGAATTGATGGAGGATTCATATTAATTTTTCGAATACTAACAATTAGAGTCATTTTTGTGATATGTATTTGATCGCTAACTTGAATTGGTATCCGATGACCAATTAATGGTATAGGTGAAGCTGTATCCATTCTATTATTCACGTTTGCAACTGTATTAATGCTATCCAAAGAAAGTACACTGGCATTCTGATAGCTCAATGGCATGATAAGAATTAATTCTCCAGTTTCTGAATTCAGTCGAAAACATCTCAACACTTCCGCACTAGCTGATGGTCCAATTTTATATACTAAAGAATTATGATCAGCAGAATCCAAGTCATTAGCTGATGCTTGATATATAACTGTACCGGGTTTTGTATTTTCTGGAATAACCACAATTTGGTCGGGGTTCCTAAATATCGGTGCATTGTCATTCTTATCCATCAGCAGTACACGTATCAGCACTGATCCTGTATGTCTATTCGATACATTCGGAAGTGAATAAGTACCACTTGGTGTGTAATGTCTCTCAGAATGACTTTGAACTGCTTCACCACCATCAATTGCGTATAAAATAAGTTCATATGTAGGACGTGTTTCACGGTCTAAATCTTCTTCAATACGAAGTCTTAATGAAAATTTTTGTGTCTCAGAATTTGAATTATCCAATGCACGTACATCTAAACTAAATGGTTGTTTATCTTGTATTTCTCTATTTAATGAATTCGAATAATAATCTTTACTGGTTTGATCAATATTTTCTTTCAAGGGTTTATTTTCTAATTCATAAGCTACAACTGTATGCATAGGTCCTTGATCGGGATCTACTGCTTCTGGCAATTGATAACCTGTTCCAATTGTTGTATGTTCTGGAATTTCTAATTCAATTACAGATTGTACCCATCTTGGTGTATTATCATTAATATCTAATATATAAATAATAATCTCTAAAAATTGTTCACTATCAGTATGAAATAAAACAAGCATACGTAATGCACAATCTGGTGAAATCATTAATAATTGTCCAGTTAATTTATCATCATTCATAATTTGTAGTTTATTATTATTATTATTAGTTGACCAAATATGATAATCAATTTGTCTTTCACTATGACAACATGTTCCTGCTGTATCACATAATGTTTCACGATCAATACGTGTACGTACTATTAAATCACCAGTAGTTTGATTTAAATTAATATATGGAATTGGTTTTAAATTAACAAATGGATTATTTCCATTTTGATTATTACTATTACTAATTAATGAATTAGTAATTAACCAATTGGAATTTTGTAATTGTAATTTATCTAATAAATTACCTATTAAACTACCTATTTTTACTTCTTCAATAACAATAAATGCTAATTGAATTGTTGTTGTTGTTGATGATGATGATAATAATGATGATGATGATGATGATGATGATGATGATGATGATGATGTTATAGGATCATTATTCATTAATATATTATTATGATTGATTTGATCATTATTAACTAGATCATGTATAGAATGTTTATTTATTGAATTTATTCCATGTATTATTGATTTAGTTAATTGATTAAAGGATATATCATGATTATTATTATTATTAGTATTAATTGTAACATTTGAATTGATTTGTTTTTTACAATGAATTTCTGTTAATAAAATCAATAAATATAAGTAGTGTATCATATAATTGATTTCTAATAAAATATTATTGATTTTTAACAAGATATTATTACCATAATTATGAATTCCATAAATAATTGTTATCATTACAATTAAACTTGTTCAACATTTATGTATATTACATAATAATAATTTGAATCAAATTAATGAAAATTGTTATATACTACTTATTTCCCTATATGTATATTATGTATAAATATATATATATGGGTGAAATTTGTATAGATTATCATTAATGTACTAATTATATTATGAATGTTATTTAGTCTTGTTACTAAGCATGATACAAATTATAAAAACAATATGATTATATTAAAATAATCATATAAAATGGAATGAATTATAAAGTAATTAAATATTAACCAATCAGAAATTGGGAAACTTTTAAATTTATCCTAAACAATTTGATTGGTTTATATTTAAAAGGAAATATTATTGGTTTTATTGTCTTTTTTTTTAACCTGTTAATAATTGTAGTACTTTTAATTGACCAAACCATATGATAGTTTAAATGATTAAGTTTATTGTTGTTTACAATATTTGACATAGTACCTGACAACAAATCAAAATAAAGTGGGAATAATTACTCATATTATTGTAATCCATGAGAGAAGGTGTATTTCGTTCTCTATCGTTATTCTTTTTTTGAATACTGGCTTATATCAAAAATGTAAAGTTGTATCATACGAAAATATCACTTCATCATGGTAGGAATGTGTCAAGTGTAGGGCACTCTGTCATGATGAATGAAAAATTACAACATAGAAAAAGACATACCTCCAATTAAATCTATAATATAAATTATCCTAAATTAAACGATAAACGAAAACAATTATAATTAGTGACTACGATACACATAGATGACTTAACGATGTGGGATTTATTCCCAACCCTTATTACTTGTATGTTATTAACGATGAAATAGCGTGATATATTTGTCGGGACTAAAAATGACTTAATTTTTTTTCTTTACTAGGAGTAATGAATAATGACATAAGTAAGTACATATGACTTTATATTTAACAGTTTACGTAAGTATTACACTTCACATAACAAGTTCATATTAACAGGGAGAAAAAATACTCTACAATGATGGGTCCGTAGATAGTACATTTTAATTCATCCTAAAACTGATTATAACAATGAATCCCGATGATTAAGATTAATCTTATCAAAACTAATGATATTTAATAAACCTTCAACAGTTGATATCATGAATCAATTGAAGCTAGATCACCATGGAAAGCCTGGAAGCACTAGACGGCCGTTTCATCCTATTGTGGGACTCCTCCTTCTTGAAATATTTCTACATAGAACAAAAAATGTCGCATTTTTGTCTATCCTAATGGAAATTGAAATTATTGAGTTGATTACCTACTAATTGTGGGTAAAAATTTATATTCTATGGATTTGATCGCCATTATTATATATTCAGCTCTTGTAATCCTGTTTTTTTCAATCCTATTAAACCCAACCTTTGGCTACCAGATACCTTCAGTTTAGAAGATGAAATTAAGATAAATAAGACTTAGAATAATAATATATAAATTATATTTTGATAGTGGCTAAGTATGAAATCCTGTAATGGATATATTCTGTTAATTTATTTCTAATAAAAAGGCCAACTTTAAACAGATCATTTTTAATACTAGAGCCATTAAATTGTTCATATGCATTTCAGTAGTTTATATGTGAAGAAAGAATAAATGATTTCAATGATCAATACTAATAAATGGAAAACATGAGTAGTATTACTGTTCAGATTGTTGGAATTTTGTTGCTTACATCATAGACTAGACTTAGTTAAACAGCCATGCGAAAACCAAAAAGCACTGAACAGATAGAATCGAAACTAATCATTTCACGTCTCTCATCAGAAAACTAAGTTAACATAAAGTGGTTTAGAATTCTGACATTAGTCAATCGTAATATAATTGGAAAATATTATGAAATGATTAAAGTTAGAGACATAAACTATTGGATTCTAGATAAATAAAAGTTTAATGCTCACTATATTGTTATGTCTCGATAAGCATAATGAATGGTAACTTTTGGGATCCATTTATGGAGCAACACCATGCATACAATTTTACCAAATAATTGTTAAATAATTAAACTATCCATAATCATGGTCCTCTTATTATGAGCATTATTTCGACCTATGAACTATTATTATACGATTTACCATTCTTGAATTATGCCCTATCTATTAATTACTACCTCCAACATTCACAACCACATTTGGTCAAATCTTGTACAAATGTTATTTTTCATTTTATGGTACGATGTGGTCTGTCTGGTTGGTACATAAACCCAGTATGTTTGAAATAAATTATTCATATTGCAGAGGCTGAGATTGGTGTCCTGCATTTAACTGGCTGAACTAGACAGGAAGCAGGACAGATAAGTACTCTAGACTGCTAGTGCAGGTTTTATGTGTCATTGGTTCGATAATTCGCTGCTCTCTAATTGGCGGTATCATTATGTTATACATTAACAAGGCACACAGGCCACAAGTTATAACATAGATAATGTAAAAGTCTTATATCGAATTCCTGATATAGTTATGGATACTCTATACAGATAAGAATAATACAACTATCTATTCAGTGCTTCCTAGTTATTATTAATTATCACATTGAGATTAGTCTATAATATGAACTATTAAAAATAATCTCTAAAGATATTATTCTATTGTTTTCTTTATACACTATTAAACAGGTCGTTTATATTAATTATCATCATTATCATGTTTGTTTTAGGTATCATATCGTGATATCAATGAACTTGATTAGTCAACTGAAATATATATATATATCTACCTTAAATAATTATCTATATATCAATTAGTTATTATGAAGAAAAATGTAAGTAGTTTTTTGCATCAAAAGTAGTAATGAAATTCAAGATTGAAAAATCACGTTTCATTCAAATGATTAACAATATATGTACACTTATTATAGATTGAATGGTGTATAAGATTACATTGTATAGATGATACGTGATTATTATTTAAAGCTTAATTTATATTATTTTATATAATGGAATGTTTCTAATAGAATATAATTTTTATTATTAAAATAAAGAAACTAAATGTTATGATTTAGGTATAGGAGAATATTTCAATTACTATTATGTATAAGTATAGGATCTTGAGAAAATTATATAAGTTTCATAGATTTACAATTATTGGTTGATTATAATTAGATGACATTCTGGAAACAGCTCTGATGGATATAAGTAATGGTGGTGTAGATCTGTTGTCTAGAGAAAGACTTCTCGACCTTGAATATGCGGATGATATTGTCTTACTGTGCGATAATGCCCAAGCCATGTAATTCGCACTTAATCAGTTGGCAATCAATGTCCGTAGGTATGGTATGTGCTTTGCACCTTCCAAGTGCAAAGTACTTCTACAAGACTGGCAGGATTCTAATCTTGTACTCACCTTGGATGGTGAGCAGATACAAATAGTCGAGAAGTTCGTGTATGTAGGTCGCTGCATAAGTGCTGTTGGTGGCGTTAGTGATGAGACCAATGCACGTATAGTGAAAGCCAGAGCGGCTTATGCCAATCTGGGCCATCTTTGGCGCCTTCGTGATGTTAGTCTGATTGTAAAAGGTCGGATCTACAACGCGTCGGTGAGAGCAGTTCTGCTCTATGCTTGTGAAATCTGGCCTCTCTGAGTTGAGGATGTTAGACGACTCTCTGTGTTCGATCATCGTTGTCTTCGAAGGATTGCTGACATTCAGTGGCAACACCATGTTAGTAATGTAGAGGTTCGGCATCGTGTGTTCGGGCACAGAGACGACGATCCAATTGGTGTCATCACCTTGAAACACCGACTTCGGTGGCCTGGACATGTTCCACGAAAATCGTCCCAGAGAATTTCACGTCGTGAATTTTTCGCCGACTCTGGGACTGATTGGAAAAAGCGCAGAGGTGACCAGTGTATGACATGGTGTCGTCGTATGGAAGAAAGCTGTACATTAATGGATTCTGTTGGTCCTTCACGACTCCCTGGCTGGGATCCGAGAGATGGTGTAACACAGTGGCTAGAGACTTTATCAGATATGGCTCAGAATAGAAGCCAGTAGCGATCCTGTTGTAACCTTCTTTTACTTTCTTCATACAATGTTGTTGTATCTCCCTTAACTGAAAGATTTCTTCTGATTGTACCTTTCCCTTTCTCCTACTTTTATTATTACACTACCTTATACTAATCTGTTTGTTATTGTTCTTTTTTTACGCTCCCTGCTTTCTTTCTTCCCTTCAAATTCTCATTGTTTTGTGTAGCGCATATATATTTGGAGCCCTCTCGTGCCAATATTTGTGTGTTCAAATAAATAATAAGACTATTATTGAAAGAGGTTAAGCGCTTGTGTGAGAAACTGATAGGTCCTGGATACGAATCTCGCGAGGCGAAATCGTAGGTGAGCACTGCTGAGAAGTCCTACAATAGAACGAAACAGCCGTCCAGTGCTTTCAAGTTTTCCATGGTGGTCTAGCTTTAATTGACACATCATCTCAACTATTGAAATTATTATAATATCCACAAAACCCCTTCTGATATTAATCAGCATATGCTCAATAGAGACTGGCTTCAAGAGGTATTTCCTAGAATTTTAGTAAGAAGCAGTGACTAGTGGAGTTCAACCGTGTCTGTTGTGAGATAGTAACTCATTGAAGATAATGGTGGATGTGTTGCGCAATTTCGTGAATTAGGTCAAGTTAGATATTAACACTGTTGGATGCCACCCGGTTCAATAGTCTAGAGGTTAAACATTCGTGCGTGAGATCGGTAGGTCCTAGGTTGGAATCATGCGAAGTGGGATCGTGGAAGCGCACTGCTGAGGAGTCCCATAATAGGACGAAACGGCTGTCCAGTGCTTTCAGGTTTTCATGATGGTCCAGCTTCCAGCGACTCATGATCTCAACTATTGGAATCATATTGAAAGCTTTGAAACATTAGAGGGCTGTTTCGTTCAAGTGCATATCCATGACCATAATACAGGAAATCGAAAATAAGAGTTTTGACCTCAAATCTGAACACTTAACGTCTAGACTACTGAGCCAGTGTTTTTAGGGTATAACCTCATTCAATTCAAGATATTGCATGACCATTTTTTATAACCTAAGGTGAATAGCTGTCTCATAATCGACATGGCGGAACTTTATTGGCTACGGCTTCTCACCTTGAGAATTGTATCTAGAATCTGGTTACTAGTAAGTAGATGATAGTTTTCGGTATTGGGTTCTGGAGATATTGTAGAATTTTCATATATTTTGAATCACGAATACTGATGAATGTTGAGTTAGTAGTCAAGGGGTTACGAGTTCGCACATCAAACGAAAGGTCCTGAGTTCGATATACGGGATGTGAACTACTGACAAAACTACCGCCTAGCGTTACTGGACTTTAAATGATGGTCTAACTACGATCGGTTTGTGAGTTGAAATTTATAATTGGTGTTATTTTATTTTAACTGACCTGAATAGTCTGAGACAAATTTATTTTAGTTTCAAAACTTCGTGCTGAGAATTCTGTATTGTACTAAACATATAATATTGAATAAAGCCATTAATTATAACAATGATCTAGGTTTTCTTTGTTAATTTAATTTATCATTATTTCGTTTGCTAAACAAATGGATAGCAATGCATTTATCATACGACTATTGGACGGTATAAATTACTGATACCAGCAATCACAATATCATCAAAGTTAGGTAAGTGATCACAAGTATCTTTATCCTGTAGTTGAAAGGTTTAGTGAAGGTTGATGTAGTTTGCAATTGTATTTTGTCACAATTATCAGATGAGAACCGCTGTCTATCTATTTTGTCCTAGCATCGGTTTATTGCAAAACAGAATAGTAGATCCACAATGTTATACAGTTCAATATAAGGACGAGGCAGTTATTCTGTACTTCAAGATTTTAAGTATTACTTCAACTCATATCAGTTATTGACAAAAACACCCATAGATGAGACAAATTCCCGTAAAACTTTTCAACAACATTACTGACATATTAGACCAATCACACATTGACCAAATGTTAGGCAGAGGATAGATGATAAGATTTTATTTTCTAATTAATGGGAAATATTATATTGATGGAAAAATGTAACTTAATTTTCCAAGGGTAAAACGTATATACACATGAATGAGTGTAGTTATTTCTCTTTTCATCTGATCAATGGAGTGTGTAGTTTTCTTCAAGAAAGAAAACCATAACTTGGTCAATCATGTGAACATATTGTGGGGCCCGTTATTTTGTCGTCATTTAGATCGGACGATGTTCATCGAAGGGCTCTCCACTTTAGTGGCCCAAGTTCTGACCCCAATGAGATCGTGTGAATGTTTGTTACCGAATGGGTCTTGAAATCTTGACACAAATATAAAAAGCACTTCATTACATTTAATACCGACCAAAGTATGCACCAGTAAATAAAAGAGAAGTCCTTTTTCAATTTATCAATAAATTTTGTCTACTATAATGATGTGCACAATTGAATAAAGACACATCATCCCTCGATTCTTTCACAAATATAATTCAACAGTTAAGAGATTTAATAATGATAATTCTCTTTATCAATAAACATTTACAACCATGTTATACAAATTTAACTGAACAAATCATCTATTTCTGATCTGAATCCTTCTTTCTTGAAACCTTCATTATATTCCGACATAATATCATCTGACTAAAGATTAACGAGGGAGAATATTGTGCAATTTTTTCAATAAATGTCAGCAGAACAAGCTGTCAGTCAACTGAGGAGAAATTTCAACCGATTCTTTTCTCAAGTATTATTCTGACAGTTATATTATTAAGAAAGAAAATGAAATGTTCGTGCCTTAACTATCCACCTCAAAGAAGTCTTACTCAATGAAATCATTTTTCTGAGATATAGCGATTATTTCCCAATTTGAAAAAAAAAACACAAGAATTTGTAACTGAGGGAATATTGAATAGGTTACACAATTTTTTAATAGCTACATATTTAGGTTAGTGTACAGTCAATAGATTTATCAGTATAGATACTACTTTTTATACATTATTCAACCGACCATACTCAATAATCATTATGGCAGAAAGGTTAACAAAAACTTTGTGTCACAGATTTTTAAAAATGTTTTACAAAGAGAGATAACTAATAAACACTTAAAATTAACATTTACGGTATTATCAGAATGGTTATTTGTGGGGATTTCGGTCATTTTAATAGTTGAATTCATAAGTCAATCTGAGCTAGACCACCACTAAAAAACTGAAAGCAATGGACGGCCGTTCCGTCCCAGTATGGGACTCTTCGAAAGTACACGTACACGATCTCTCACGTAGGACTCGAACCCATAACCTTCGCTTTAGCTCACGAACGCCTAACATCCACATCACTGATCCCACATCCGACAGTGTTAATATCTGACTTCAATCGATCCATGATCTTACTCAACCCTTCATACGTTGTGTGAGGTGGATAACTATCTCCATCTGACATGGATTTGACCCCACTGGTCACGGCTTCTCACTAAAACTCTAGGAAATCCATCTTGATGCCGGTCATCAGTGAGTACATGATTATCATCAAAATGGGAATTTGTGGAGATTATATTAATTTTATTAGATGTACATTGTAAAGCAAAAAAACGTTAGACAAATATTTCAAATATTTTCTACCAGGGATCGAGCTATTGATCTTCATAACTCATATCAAACACCTGATTTTAGAAACCACTTGATTAGAGTCTATTAAAACAAACCAATCTCGACCCAACTTATAAAATAGAGAAACATTCACCCAGTGCCGTTGATGACTATTTTTCATTCTTAACATATTCACTTTAAAAAGCCAACACATTTAAATCCTCATAATATCATAGACAATCCGCATAGGCGGAACAGTCAAATAACCCCTTCATCAAATGTATATATACATGTATATAGTTTTAAAGAAAACAATTCATATTTAGTTGACCTTAAAAGAAAAATCGACCAGGTAACCAAATGACCGGAAAGTTTGAATTGATTGTTACGTAAATTAAAAATAATTTCAGATAATTAAAATAAAACTTTTGATTCATAATAGAGTGTATATTTTAATTTTAAAAAATACAGCTAAAATGAGACATTATTGACAGTTGATTATAAAGTAATAACAAGAAATTGGTATGATACTATTGTGGTGTGTGCTACTTATGTAGACATATGTAGTATATGATGTTAATCGTGAACAGATTGTCTGGCAGCAGAGAGACAAAAAGATGCAACAGTAAAGAATGAAGAAAGACTACAATTTGTATGAAAATGCAAGAACAAAGGAAGTCTGAGTCATTTTGGGACAATTGATGGACATTTTGCAAATTAACCATTTAATATATGGTTGTTAGATTTTATTAACAATTCCTATAATTTTGTGTCAAACACATTCGATTGTTCCCCACCCCTGTTCTGTTCACTACACTATTTGTTTATTTTATTTAAGTTGAGAAGCTAATCTGTGAGGTCTAGTTAATGTAGTGAAATCCATTAGTAAACACTCATATGTTAATGAGTGAATATGACGGACTGAAAGAAAATAGGTGATTATGAGAAATATAGTATTTATAAGTGGATCAATAGTTCAAAGATCTAGTCACATTGTACCACGGGATATTTCATTAACCTTATATATATGTTGTATGTTGTAAAATGTTGATAAAGTTTCAAAAATGTCTCAAAATATGTTCTTAAATGAGAAGAAAAATGATTTTAGCTGAAAGATGTACATTCACTTGATGTTGTTTTGCTTGTATCTTCTCATTGTTATTTAGGACTACAATTGATCAGTTTCATGATGGCATATATGTATCCTGTGCAAATTGCCTCGATATAGCTTTAAGGCACAAACTTTTTATTGTACTGGGTACAAGTCTCGGAGTGAATATCAACTCTAGGATGTAGGTACATAGAGCTGACGAGTCCTGAATAGGGTGAAACGCGCGTCCTGGATCCCACTGCTAGCCACTATCCATTTTTGTTTAAAATGAAAGATGTAGAGTTTGTAAGTGAAAAATATAACACTATAATGTCTATCTGGTACCTTAATGATTACGTAAATTGTTAATGAATGTAGTTTAAAATTCACGATTAATTTTCTTCTGATTTTATAAATATCCGTTTTATATTGCTTGATTATGGTATTCTCTAGTTTGTAACTGACAAAAAGTAAACAGTTGAGTGGTTTCTACCATTTACAAAGGATAAATTTGGTGTTAGAAACAAAAAGCACTGAGTTCGAGTCCCGATAAGAATCAAATATCCCAAATGGGATGAAATGCGCGTCCTCAATTCCATAACTAGCCAAATACAGTCTATTCTATGACAGATTAAGTGTTTATAAGTAGAGATGGATGATGGTTAACAATGGGATCCAGGACTTGCATTTCATCTTATTTGGGACTTGTCAGCTGGATACGTCTGCAATCTGCACAAGATACATATATATCAATAGGAGACTGATCATTTACAGTCCTAAACATCAATGAGAAGATTAAAATGACAAATACAAAACGGAATTAAGACTAGATGTTTATTTCACCTAATTAATAATTCATACATGTAAACTGTAATAAGTTTAATGGAGTTGGTTCGATTTAAGAACAACTGTAGGTTTATTGATTTTCTATTCATTATAAATATTATATATACAATGATATCAATTCATTTATTTCTCTTTCTTTAAAACCAATCTTCCTCTCTTACTTCTATGCATGTACTGAAGCGTTAGAGTTGTTTGTTAATAGCCTTAAAAAGCTTCATTTTCTCACATCTATCATATATGTTCATACTGACAAATAAATAAAATTGACAAGCCTACTTATTGAATGCTCTATCCGATTTGAATACATATTTACCATAATATACATTTACAACTCCTCTTGTAGCTCTTCTAGAGTTACTGCCGGTCTCAAGTCCGGATAAAGAAGGAAGATTGAGTATAGGGTTGTTAACACCATCACGTAGGAAAAATCTTGCTAAAAAGCACCAACCAGATTAAACAAATTAAAACATACTATACAATTAAGCATCAATGATCCCTCTGTAAGTATGAATACCTATCACATGCAATTAGAAAAAAATAGTAATTTCATATGCTATTCGCACTACGAATGATTAAGCGATTACTTGCCATATGAAAAATCTTTACAGCAATCCTATAAAATTCATTAATCATGCAAACTGATATAAAAAGACAAAAATGTTTAGTCATGAGATGTACTTGAAGAGAAACCGTTCTTTATGTAGATTTTATGTTAGTTGTTATTCATCATTGATACACACCTATAACCTTGAAATAACTGATGATTCCTGGTGAATCTGAAATAATATCACCTACTTTCACATTTTTTAACCATACTTCTGAACCACTCAGCTCACAATTGATCTTTTGTAGGTTTGAGATATTTGTATTGACTGATCATGCTTGTCTAGTCCTTAGTAATGATGAAATTCTAAAGATTAAAATGTAATATTACCACTAGTCTAGGTGACTCGACATAGCCTGCATTATGTACAGATCTCAAGTGGTTATAAATAATCAAAAAGAAACCCTGGTTGGCCTAGATCTGGTGTAAGTTGACATTTGTCAAAAACTTACTTACTTACGCCTATTACCCCATCTGGAGGAGCACAAACCACCCATCAGAACTCTCCATCCAACCCTGTCCTGGACAATCCTTTCCCAGTTACTTCCACCTGTAGGTCCGTTAGAGATAATTCCAGTCCCAAGCCCGGGTACAGGAGGGTTGGGTTGGCAATCCCATCACGTAGAAAAAAAGCCAACCAGATTAAACATTTCTCACCAAGGCATACCTTCAACATTGAAGAGATCGATACACCCTGTAGAATTCAAACATGTTTCACCCAGACCCATTCAGAGCTATGTTCATACAGGTTAATAAAATTCTATCAACAATAGTGAATTTGATAAATTGGGAAAATTAGTCCCTACACAGTGATCAGCTATAAAAACACAAGTCAGTTTGATAAATTGAATCATTTATCTTTACCGTACTGTTATGTTCTTTAATTGATTAACGCTGAATACGGTATACAACTATAGCACTCGAACTTATATAACCTTACAGTCGCAAATCATATAACAGAAGAAGACTGTGAAAGTGCTTATTAGGTATAAATCAAAATGTACAGAAAATCATGGATATTTATAGATATTAGAGTTTGGTATATCAACATCATAATTCAACTAATCCATAAAAAGACATGTTATGCTACTATCCAATAGTAGCATGCCATGTCGATATTCTAAAAAGCTCCATCACATTCTGATTGAATGAAAACACTTCAACTCCTTTAGGGCCTTTTAATTCTCCGTCATAGTTCTCAGAAGCCGACCCAATGCATTCATTTGAATAACTTCCGAGTATTTATTGATTACATCCCCATCGAAAATAGAATAAATTCCGTCAGGTGATCATCAATTTTAGTTTAGTTTTTAGAGAGAAAAAAAATCATTTTAAAGGAAAGACAACCCAATAAATCTTTCAATATTTAGCAACAACAATAAAAAAAAAGAAATAAATTTATTATTCACTACTAGATGGAATAAAATGATGTAACATTAATCATTTGAAATAATCATGTTTTACCTTTTAGTAAAAGAAATCTACAAGTAATAGTTAAAGATATAAAATAAGAAAGAAAGGAAGTGTTATTCAACATTTGTCCGACCTTAAAAGTAGCCTGTTAATATTCAGTAAAATATTAATCCAGTATTATCACTCATCTGTCAATAAATGTATAAACAGTGATTTCGATTTGAATTATATTTATAGTAGTAGTAGTAGTAGTAGTAGTAGTAGAAGTAGTAGTAGTAGTAGTAGTAGTAGTAGTAGAAGTAGTAGTAGTAGTAGTAGTAGTAGAAGTAGTAGTAGTAGTAGTAGTAGTAGTAGTAGTAGTAGTAGTAGCAGTAGTAGTAGTAGCAGTAGTAGCAGTAGTAGCAGTAGTAGTAGTAGTAGTAGTAGCAGTAGTAGCAGTAGTAGCAGTAGTAGCAGTAGTAGTAGTAGTAGTAGTAGTAGTAGTAGTAGTAGTAGTAGTAGTAGTAGCAGTAGTAGTAGTAGCAGTAGTAGTAGTAGTAGTAGTAGTAGTAGTAGAAGTAGTAGTAGTGGTAGTAGTAGTAGTAGTATGAATATATGTTGGATATATTTATATATATGTGACAAACAATGTGATAATCCTTACTGATTATTAGAAATTGTTGATTTATTTTGTATTAGTTCTGTTTGAATATTCAATTTTGTCATAATGTATCAGTGAATTGAATCATGAATATCATATGTCACAATTTTTCTATTGAATGGATTAATTTTCAAAAAGAAACTGAACTAGTTTTAATTCTTTTGATATTGTTTGCTTGTATCTCACCAATGTTGTTTTGGACTACAATTGATCTGTCTCTTGTTGGCATATGTGCATTGTGTGCTGGATTGCATCAATATCGCCTTAAGTCATAAGCTAGCAGTGGAATCCAGAACGTGAGTTTCGTCCTATCTTGAACTTGTCAGCTTGATGTACCTGCATCTCACAGTTGATGTTTACTTCAGGACTAGATCATACAGATTTTCACTATTTAATCTGTTGTTGTTTTGTTATTCGTATTATTGTTTTTTTTTTCCATTCCTTTCCACATCAACAAATTTTGTGTCAATCTAGTTATACTACTTAATTTTAAAAAGTAGAAAATAGTCACTAGTTAGTAGTTAAAAACGTCTATTGAATCGAATCGTTTTCAGTAAAGTCTATGAATCGTATTTTATCATTAATATGGCTGTTTAGATAACCTACTTGAAAAGGTTTTATAAGGTCTTGTCACAGTTGCAATCCGTTAGAACTAGAGATATGGTTAGTAAAAAGATATACAAAGTCGTACAAAGGCGGAATGAAATTATTTTACAATACTGCTTTAAAAATTCCGTACTGTATATTGGAGAATAACTGGATCATCACTGAAAGTTCATTCTTATAAGCACAACCAAGAATCTTGAAGTTTATTTCTATTTACGTTTACTATATGCTAAGTCTCATTTGGATACATACACAATTTAATTTAATTATCCGTATGGAAATTATGAAGATTGCTGAATTTCATTCAGATCACTAAATGATCTAGGTTAGACAGCCGTTGCAGTCCTAGAAGAATTAAACAGATGTTTTGTTCCCATCAGTGTGTATCCATGGCCCAATCTAACGAGACTGAAGTCAGAACCTTTGGTTTCATGCGCGAATGCTTTATCTGTGGAACATTGAGTTGACATCCCACGGTGTTTATGCCTAATAAATTCAATAAACGTACAATTTGTAGATAACACATTTTGCTGAAGGGCTGTGGAAAATACTATGTATGTGGCAACAAATTAGGGCTGAATTCTTTAATGATATTTTCAACTTGAAGGATTCATTTTGTTTATCTTACGTTTCGCTTAGATAAGTTATTTATAGAGTTAGCCAAATTAATATTTATATCAAAAAAGTTTTGTGGTTTAGCACTCACGTGCGAGAGTGATAGGTCCTGGGTTCGAATCTCGCGGGGGGCGAGATCGTGGATGCGCACTGCCAAGGAGTCTCACAATAGGACGAAACGGCTGTCAAGTGCTCCCAGGTTTTCCGTGGTGATCTAGCTTTAACTGACTCATGATCTTAACTCACTTGTTGAATTTAAATAAACCCAAATTACGTTTCTATAATCTAAAAGGAGTTGTTTCATCAAATATGATACTTTTAGCTTTCATTAAATCTAGTTTCAATGTTTTAACTTTTTGTAAATATTGCCATATGTATTTACAAAAGTAAATTTTGCATGTAATTTGAATTTGACTTACCATTTCAAATCGTTCATTAAGGAGTTAAAACATGCTTCATACTTGTATGAAGTTAACTATGAGTATCATTTTTCTCTCCATTGTGAAATGTATAACTGATTCAATATCACGATTTCAATAAAATGTTAATGTTCAGTATATATTACATAAACATTGTTCTCATTAGTTACTGTTATGGTGTAAGAATTTCATAGAGATCAATGAATTTTATAGTTCGCATTGTAAACTTATCTCGGTTAGACAAACAAAGAAAACCAGGCAACACTAGACATATACTTTATCTCAATAGGTAACTGCTCATCTGTTCACATTTGCAAACCCAATAGGTTTTTAATTCAGTGCCTTTGAGTGTTGTGGTGAGTACTCAACTTCTAGGTCACCATGTCGAGATCCAGCTTGTGATGCAAGGTAAAGGGTTACTTATTTAGTTAATTAACTTTTAAAAGACATTTAACTCGGAAATATGTGATGAAATATTAATAATAAAAAAGCCCCAGGACTACTGCTATGCTAATAGTATTCTATGAAGTTACAAGCAAGCAACAGATATTCTTTGTCAGCTTTTTGTTATTTCATTTCAACATATTTGATATCTTCAGGAAATCTAGCAAGACATCTTGTAGAACGAGCTTCTGTGAGACTATAATTTTTGGACGAACCAATCAGATTGAAGACAACAGGTTTTGAATTTTGGTGCTAAGTTCATTCATCCATTTGACTATATAGAATTTTATTATTGTAGCTGATGTAAATTTGTGATAAAAATCCTAAACCTAACTCCTAACTCTAAAGTACAGCTGTAAATTCTATTCCTGACTCGTCACACTAATTTACAACCCAGAAATCGGACACTCTGAAGGTCGTCCATAAATTATAGCCTCACTCAAACTTCTAGAAATAGTGGCAAATATTATTGTAAAATCTTTTGAAAAATAACATAGAATTCACTAGTTTACAAATAAACATGTTACAAAGCTTGGCTGGTTAGGTTGGCTATACATGTTACCTCCAATGCAGCATAGGCTACCGACCAGCATTCTCCAACCCACTATGTCCTGGGTATTTCATTCTAGTTCTATCCAATTTTTGTTCGTTCTTCACATATTTATCTTCATTTCTCGGCATAATGTTTCTTTGGTCTTTCTCTTCTCTTTTGACCTTGAGGATTCATAAGTTTATTACTAGCCTATGATTCATTAATACTATCCTAATACATCGATGAATTATGTATATATAACTATTTCAAGTTATATTAACATACTTAAAGATTATTGTTTGCTAGAAATAACAATGGCGACAATGGTGAACGGTGGAGAAACTAATGGATTGGTTAAAATTAGACATTAACACCGTTGTATACCGGCCGGATTAGTGGTCTAGTGGTTGAACGCTCGTGCGCAGAAACGATACGTTCTGGGTTCGAATCTCTCATGGTGGGACGAAAAATCTGTCCAGGGCTTCCAGGTTTCTCATGGTGGTCTAGCTTCAATTGACTCACGATTTCAACTATTAAATAATAAATGTTACCGAAATTAACTTTTGCTAATTGATGGAAATTCAGCTCGTTTTTGTTACTAAACAGAATATTTATGTAAACTAATGATAGCTCAGTAAATGATTGATGGTTGTAAATCATATTGTATTATATTGAAATCTCTTCTTTATCATTGAAAACAAATGTTCAATTTAGCTATAATCTCGAAGCAATCAAAGAATAACATCATTTAAATATTTCTATCGAAGAATACATTCAATAGTATACCATGTCAATACTCATTTTACAGCTGTTATCCACATTAAATTTATTCGATTTTAGTACATACACGAATTGTTATTATTATTATCGCCTGTAATTGGGAAATAGGTATTGAGTTTATAAATGTGTCGACTTTGAATTCACTTAGTATTATGTACTTGAATCTTCCTGATGATGGTTAGGACTGCAATTGGCATATGTGCATACTGGGCGTATTGCCTCAATATTCCATTAAGTCACAAGAATTATAATCTAAAATTCAACACTTACTCAGTGGTTCTGATATCTGTGAGCTCTTTGACAGATCTGAAGGCCTTTGGTTCGATCCGTGATAGGATCATGGGAATGGACTTTTATGAAGTCGCATATTAAAATGAAATACATATCTTATGTTCTTGACTATCTTGTTTGAGATCAATCTGTGACAAAAACAACTCCCATAATCTTGAATCAATAGTGATAATGTGTTTTTAACATTCCCTTTAAAGCGATTTATCTGAAGAAGGAAAAGAAACAAAATATAAAGTAAAAGTTCATTTAACTTATATTCGAATTAGTTCATAATGTTTCATACGTTACGTAACATAATTATTAATTTAATTGAATTATTGCTAAGGGTAAAAGAATTTCATCCTTAACCAATAAGATTCCTTTACCGTGGGAAACGAGAAAGTGTCGTATCATGTCATGATGAATAATTTGTTGCATTTCTCATTGAATTTTATTTGTTACTTCAGTATTACTGAGGTATGATGGATACTTTTTTTGACCTTTAAAAGAATGATGCTCATTGTTTCAATGAATTTCGCTGTAAATCATCAATGTGAACAGTTATTCATTCAGAAGTATTCCTATACAATAAGAAGAAAAGTATCGTTTGCAACGACATGTCTTTATTCGGTTTGTCAAACTTTAAATTACTGGATTCTTTAAAATTCTATTTTTTTTTGTGAAACAAAGCGGTACAGGGTAATGGAAGCATAGGTTTTAATTGGTGGTTAGAAAATTACTGTACAGCTATATTTGTGTTCTTATAGTTCATATGACAATAAGAATTTTCCTTGCTTATGTGTTATGTGTAATGTTACGTGGTTGAAGTCAATCGGTAGGACGTCATAGATTTTAGTTTGTACTAGTTGATACTTATGAACAAAAAATATCTGGCAAAGTCGGTGAACTGATACTCTCCATGATATTTGAACCTATGACATTCTGAGTTACAATTAAAGATCTGTTGTAGAAATAAGATATTTCCAATTACTTAGTGCATATAGATCTAAAAAGTACAATGCAGGTTATAAATTTGAGTGTTACTTGTGTACTAGTGATATGTAGCTGATACACGTTAATTTCAAAAGCTATTTCATTATAATTAAAGTTCCCATTTGAGCCTTTAAAACACGTTTATTCTAATGATAGCAATATATCATTTTAATTGACTTCTCATCATTTCGAAATAGGTTAGGGTTATGAAAAATGGGTAATATAACATGATATCTAGTAACTGAATTAAAAAAATCTCGCTCTTTGTTCAATTATTAACCTCAGTTATTGAATACACGAAAGAGATCATAAGTTTACTACGTAGACAAAGAGAATGATAAATCTTTTAGAAGACGATCTGGATTATAAAATGAAAATTTAAAGCATATTTTATTGTTTTCTCACTGAAATCTCTAGTCGATAGAATTGAAACAATGATTGATTAAGTGAAAGCACTGGACGGCCGTTTCATTCCAGTATGGGGCTCATCAGTGACTAACCATGAATGGACAAAATGAGACCGAACACAAAATGTTTGTCTCGTACGTGAACGATCAACCTATAGACCACTGAGCTGGGGTTCTACGATACTAATGTCTGGATTCAATTAATCCACGTACCTTCCTCTCAACCGGTTTACCTCCGATGGTCACAACTCACAAGCACTCTGAAAGTTTGTTCTCAAAGCTAGCCATGATAGTTGCCGATCTTCACAACCTTATACTGACACATATTTTTTGTCGAAATCAATAAAAATAGCTGTACGTATTTGGTTTCATTCAATAGATATAAATGTAAACCGTTTTATGGGTTAAAAATGACAGTAAATGATCAATCAATCACCTGACTTTCCTCAAGTCATCCTACCTTTTCGAGATTATCTCTCATAGAATAACAGATAAGTATGTGGTAGTTATATTGTTATAAAGAATATGAATTTGTAAGTATCATACCGTTGTTCGTATTTAAATATTTAGAAAATAGCCTGTTTCTAATGATAACTCAAACTGTCAAGTTAGTAATCAAAAATTATGTATTGATGTATTTAGTACTTCGATACACTTTGACTCTGACTTCTAACGATTTCTTAGTTTCCTAGACGTTTTTCATTTAAAGTTAGTTAAAGTACAAAAAATATAAATATTTACAGATGTATGCGTAACCATGTAATCTCAAGTGCTTCTAGAAATTCTCTAAACTTAGAAACAAGATTACTACTCGTTCAATCATAATTTATGTTTTCTGAAGAACTATCTATGGAGTTTACACTGAATGCCGATTTCAGTTCTTCTCAGGAATTTACGAGAATCTTCAAACACTAACAACGATTGTTACATAATACTTCATTGTCTCTAATTGCCAATTTCATATGTAGAAATCAAAGACTTTTACACAAATATTTATTACATCCTATACTAGTCTTCTATTAAAAGGAATTATTACTTTTAATAAATTGTACCTCACATATTCTTCAATGAATTCATCAATGATTTAAACAAAAAGAATTAATTGAATTATACAACTGACTATTGAATCGATTATTTTAATTATTTTCATACAGTAGTAGTAGTAGTAGTAGTAGCAGTAGTACAATTTGGTCAACAAGTGATTTTTATTGTGATATGTATTTCTCTCTCTGTGTGTGTATGTGTGTTTGTGTTTGTGTACTATCCAAAAACAGTAGGAATTGTCTACATTCACAAGATTTTTGTTAAAACAAAAAAAAAGATTATTTGCATTTATATGCATATGTACGTATGAACCAACAAACAGACAAACATGTATGTATACACAATTTATTGCTTATTTGGCATTTAATTCAATTCCTTCATCTTCTTGTTGCTGTTGTTGTTGTTGTTCTTCTTCTTCATTGTTTTATTCTTTATGCTTCTTTTTATTCGTTTGTTATTCTCGCTCTCACTCTCTCTCTTTCTCTTTCTCTCTTACACGCTCTCTTAACTATAACATTTGATTGTTTAAAATGTCACCTATAACCTGTTTGATTGGAAATTGATTAGTGTACAAAACAGTAGTTATATCACACATTCATTCATTCATTCATTATAATTCGATTGTGCTTTATTAAAGTATATTATCAAAAATATAGTTTTATAGTTTTTCTTTTCATTCAAAGAACCATTTATCCTGAAATCGTTTCTATAAATGATGTTCAGTTAGCTGATTTCTAATATGAAGCGGAACTATTCGTGTGCGTGTGTGCATGTGTGTGTGTGCATTTATATATGAGCAAATCATTTATTTTCTGGTAGAAAAATCCTTTAGGTGAATTGCGGAGAAAAAACAAACTCATTAAGAGATTTTCTTTTATCTTTTCGGAGATTATGCACTTTGAAAAAAAAAAGAACTCGAATAGTCTAATGGTTTCTATTTAGTACATTGGGTATATATATTCTCCATCTTGTAACCTTTATTCTAATATAAATTTACGGAACTTTTTAAATAAATTATCATATGTTTGAACTGATCTAATATATTTGAAGTTACATAACTACTGAACTGATACTTAAAATATTGTATAATCCTATTACAACCAATTATAATGAAATACAATTTGTTTACTTACTTACTCACTTACGCCTGTTACTCCTCGTGAAGGAGCATGGGACGCTCACCAGCATTCTCCATCCAACCTTGTCCTGGTCAATCCTTTCCAGCTCTTTCCAATTGTTATTCATACTTTTCATATCTGCTTCTATTTCTCGACGTAATGTGTTTTTTGGCCTTCCTCTTTTCCGCTTCCGCAATTTGTTAAGGTTTCAATAATAATAATAATAACTTAGTAATCAGTTATCGATGTGTCTCATCAAACTGAATCCCAAATGATACACTATTTGTAAATACAAATTACTTAAAAGTTGAACAAGTTTACAGGATGGTTTTCATTTTAAATAGTACTGTTAGTGTGTTGCATTCCCAACTTTCTGAGATATGAAACTGGCCTAGTAGGTTAAAATCTATGTTACATAAATTTATATTCAAAGATCATAGGGATGGAGCATACAATAAGTTTCAATCTTTCTGCTGAGTGTGTTATTTTATCGAAAAACGTCTTTGAAGCACATTCTGGCAATGTTATCCATAGAACCAATGAAAGATTCACAATCAAATCGTTCAGTTTTGAGAATACAATAGTTTCAATATCTTCACCTTGTGCTATAAATGCTCATTTAAAGATTCTTCAGTTAGTTTTTTAGTGAATTATGGTGTATTTTAACTTCACAGTCATATGAATTGTTGTTTGGAACAATAAAGAGTATTTGTAACCATATATTTATCCTTCAACCGTTATAACTGGAGGTTTGGAAAAGTAGAAATTCACATTATAGCAATGTTTAGTGGAACTAATATCAGTAACATAAAGTGCATTAAACATATCCATCAAATTCAAGATGAATAATCTATCCACATGAATGGAATACCCAATAAAACCGAACTAACCGATCTAATAACATTTAAGCCCTGGAATTTATTAATACTATCAAAATAGTCAGTTGTAAGACATCTAATAACACAACATACGATAATAGAAGGACATAAAATTTCATTTCGCTATAAATATTTGTTCAAATACAAGTAACATGTTAATGTTTTATTCATTTTTATACTAGCTGTTTGGATCTTCCCATTGATGTTTAGGACTACAATTGATCAATCGCTTATTGACATATGTGCATGCTGTGCCGATTGGTTTGATATTGCTTTAAGTCAAAAGTATTATAAACAGAAATGTATTGTGTCTAGCAGTGGAGTCCAGGACGCTCGTTTCTTCCTATTTGGGACTCGTCAGCTGGAAGTGTCTATTTACCCGGGGTTGATGTTTACTGTCGGACTTGACATAAGTGTCGCTCTCTTGAAACGTCATCGCATTATCTATTTAAGTAGTGAGTTCAAATATATGTTTCAAATAGGACGAACAAGCAGTACAAAAATGAATTAAACTTCACCCCATTACACAAGATAGGAGCTATATGAACTCAGTAGCTAAGTGGATAACGTGATGTCATTTGAAGTGAATGGTACTGTTGTTCGAGTCCATGAGTGAACATCAACTCTGGGATGCAGGTACATCCAACTGACGAGTCCCAAATGGGACGAAACACGAGTCTTGGATTTTGTTCCTAGGCAACATGAACTTTACACATTGATATTTTTCATATTTTGAAAAGAGCAAGAACGAAGATTCTAGCAGAATAGCATGAATTCATTTTATTTCGTAGGTTCGCATCAGCTGCTTACAACCTGTGATATTTATAAATCATAATTAGATAATGAGTTTAAATGACTTACACGAGAGGATTTGGTTAGAAGTTTTATTGAAGACATATTCGTGTAGTATAGCAAGGGTGTAAATGAAATTAATAGACTGAATATTGTAAATATATACCTAATGTGAAAGAACATTCTACATCATTAATTGTGACAACAGTTCAAAAAGGGGGGGATAGAAACAATTGATTACATAATGAGTAAAAAAAAATTTTGATAGGAATATAGTGAGTAGAGTTCAGTTAAAAGATTATTAATTTGAAACGTAGTTGAAGAAATAAAATAATGAAAATCAATGATGTAATAAGTACAAAAATAATAATAATAATTTATGGTGCAGAGAAGGAATATTTGTCACCAAGGCAAGGAAAGATTAACAACCATCTCCCTTTGAACACATAGGTCTGGTTTTTGCCGCCTGATGGCAACGGCTTCAGCAAACTTCAGAAGACTAGAGTTTGGCTGCTTACTAATCACCTTGAAGGATTGTAAGGTATCTACCTGATGTCCTCTATCAAGGAGATGTTTGGTGATCGCACTATTCAGAGTCCTTCTTTCCCTTGTTCTAAGACTTTTTGGAACATGTTAGAAAAATCTAAGGTATGCTCTCCTTTCTGTTCGGCCAATGTAGCTGCTTTGGCAGGTACACGTAAATTTATAAATACAGCTGGCAGTAACATGGAAGGGGTGCTTGTCGACCTTTGATTGAGTTATTGAACATGTTGTTTTATAGAAAATTAAAAGTTTAGCAGCCGGATAAGTTCTGGCAAGCGCAATATTCAGTCTCCTACTGATCATTTGTGTGACGTTATCACCTTTAAAGTTAAGATTTATAGATACTGTCTTTTTATTGACCCTAGTTATTTCCGACTTGTTTTCTTTGGGCTGGGATGCAGTTACATCCAACTGACGAGTCCCGAATAGGACGAAACATGCGTCTTGGATTTTGTTGCTAGACGACATCATCTCTGCACATTAATGTTTTTCCTATTTATTTATTTGTTATTGCATGTATGGATGTACATATGTAACGTGTCTTTCGTCAATCCATTTACACACATTACATTAAAATATTTATTCTGAAATATTGAACCTAAGAAAAATTATTCCCCTGATTTGTTTTTAATTCCTTTAGTGTATATTTCCTTATATTATCGTAATATGTATCCTTCAGGGAGTTAACAATTAATGATTGAGTGATATGTTAGACATATGTCAAGATTACTGACAGAATAATAAACTCATATACAATTCTATTTGTATCAATATCAGTATTATATTAGTAATAATATTACTAATCATACTTCACTGACAATAGTAAATTCTATTAAATTATTTGACATTAAATGAGGAGAAATCGAAACAAAAATACATCGGAATAAATATAATACACGCTATAAATACCAGTACCAGTAACAATATTTATTGGGATTAATCTCAGTAACATAAAGTGCAATGCCCCCAAATGCCCTGGAACGGCCGAGAGTGAGGAGAGTCCGCTCTCCCTCTCGAAATGCTCTCACATGGCCATGCGTATATAGCCTCTGCCAGGGAAGTCCTTCTCACTGCCTTCTCGTGGCGGGGTTGTTGTTTACAAAAATGAGAGGACGAAAAGCGAATGTCCGGCGCTTTAACCGGATCCCAAACCAATGGTGCACATGGGCTGACTCCAGTATCCTGAAGGAACAAATGGCGTATGAACCAATCGTTGGTCACCGGCTACCATGGGACTGCATCTCCTCACGATGCTCTACTGCCTTGTGGATCAGACGTTCAGGTCAAAGGCTCGGGGTGTGGCCCCCTAAGAAAACCACCTGCTTCGGTTTGGGCACCCGGACAGTATCACAGCCCTCACACATATCAAATGAGATTCGTGTGGCGCATATGTATTTGGTGCCTCCTTGTACAAATACCTATGTACTAAAATAAATAAATAAAATAAATAAATAAAGTGCAATAACCATATCCATCTAATTCCTGATTTATAATGCATCCACCTGAATAGAAGACCCAATAAAAATCAACTAACCGATCTAATAACATGTAGGCTTTGAAATTTATTAATACTACCAATACGAACGTAAAGACAGTCCTATTTTACGTAGCTGAAACATGGATAACTATTACAATCATTATCAAACAGTTACAAGTGTTTATAAATAGCTATCTATGCAAGATACTCAACATTCATTGATTGGATACCATCAGCAACAGACTTCTGTAGGAGATAACAAACCAACTTCCATCTGAAAAGGAAATCAGGAAAAGACATTGTAAATGGATAGGATTTACATTATGGAAATCACCAAACTGCATAACGAGGCATACCCTAGCTTAGAATCCTGAAGGAAAACGGAAAAATAATGTATAATACTTTATGTAAGAGTATTACTATAAATTGACATCATAAAATGTATCCATATACGTATATTTTTATTGTTATTATTATAGGGATTTAAAGAAGTTATCATTTACTAATAGTTTGTTCACTATTTTACTTAAGTTTGAAATAAGTAACTTTTAATATATAAGTCAACTTAATTATTTTGTTGAAGAAATACGAAAAAAAGTACATTTTGAAACTGAAATTAAACAATTGAGAAGGTAATTTTAATTGTGTAAACTGTTTTAATGTTGTATTTCCCACTTGGAAGAATCTTAAACGCTATTGGTTGGTTGTATCTTTTAGTATGCTGTTTTTTAACTCTTCCCAAAAATAATTTTATACTGTATATAGACGTTTGATTTGTACTTGTTGTTATTGATTGTCCTTCTAGCTACTTGCGGAATATATTTGCCGCATTGAACTTGAACTTCTCTCTCTAGTTAGTGGGGCTGAAACGAATCAGAATAGCTAGCTTATTGGTCTTTGGTCACAGACTCTTTGTTCTGTTCTCAGACTAGGTGAACTCGTAATCTCTTCAAACATAGCAACACGTATTTATGCATAACTGTCTACGCAAGATACTCAACATCCATTGACTGGATACTATCAGCAACAGGAGGACAAACCAGCTTCCAGATGAAGAGGAACTTAGGAAATAACGTTGAAAGTAAATAAGACATATTACGGAAATCACTAAACTGCATTACGAGGCATGCCCTAACTTGGAATTCTGAAGGGAAGCGGGAAAGAGGAAGGCCAAAGAACACATTGCTTCTAGAAATAGAAGCAGATATGAAAAAGATGAATAACAACCTTAAAGAAATGGGAAGGATTGCCCAGGACACGATTGGATGAAGAGTGCTGGTGGGTGGCCTATGCTTCTGCACGAGGAGTAACAGACGCAAGCAAGTAAGCATTTCATTAATCCTGAATATAACAATGGTTTGGCACGATGACGATAAGAATTAATTCACAATGATGGTTAATAAGTTGATAATGTATACGTTTTTATCCTGAAAGTGATTTGTAGTTTATTGAGTGATACACTATTAGGAGATAATCTCCTGGATGTTTTTGTAAAAAATATCTATTATTTGACAAAAATACGATTTTTACAGTTGAATTCATGAGCCAATCTAAGCTAGACCACGGCCGTTTTATATTAGTACAAGACTTCTCAGCAGTGAGCATCCACCATCCCACACAAGGGACTCGAGCCCAGGAGATTCGGTCTCGCCCGCGAACACTTAACGCCTAGACCACCGATGGTGTTAATGTCTAACTTCAGTTGATCCATGGTCTTGATCAACCCTTCATTGATTGTGTGAGCTGGATAACTGTCTCCACCCGACAAGATTCTTGATATTGATTAATCATTGAATAGTGACTTAATGTCATGTTTATCTAGTCCTTATTGTTGATCAAATTCTAACGGTCAAGTTGAGATATAATCACTCGTCGATGGGAGTCGATATTTCTATATATATCCTTAATCGATTTCAAATTGTCATATAGATGTGATAGTATACTTTATTTACTAAGATAGTTCAGACAATGTGACTGAATACATCAAAATCTATAATAGTAATTTGTTTTTGCCCAATAGATCAGCAATCTAAGACGTATAGTGTTCACAGTTATTCTGCGTAATGACCTAAAGATTAATAAAAAAGTGAGATGAAATAAATTGGCTGGTCAGAAATAGGACAGATAACTGACCTCATGATACATGCGACAAATAGTGACAGATATTTGTGTGATTCTTTTGTATATAACTATATTATTTTATCAAGCCTCTGACTGGTAGTTTTACCGCTGACATAAGATCATTCGGAAATTTGAATGGATAATTCTATCAATGAGTAGCAAACATTCAGATTTACTGTATAGTTTCGTTTATTAACATTTATTTGAGTAATTGGACAGTATTATATGTTGAAATGATCAACTTTGCTATCGGTTACAGCCCAAATACATTGAAAATGTGTTATAGTGGTGTTTGAATGAACTAATGACTCCTTTGTACTTGTTGAATGTTTGATTTCGAATTCTAAATACAGTACATTCGTTAGTGCTTGTGTGGTACTTCTTGATTCAATTGCGTTATCCCTGGGATTATTAGTTCATACTATAATTCAATTACTTCTAATTATCATATTGGCGTCGCGAGCAGGATCTGCGATGGAACAGTTAGATATTCATTCAACTTCTGAAGCTTTTGAGGACTATTTGGAAAGGTTTGAAATCTGGAGCATGACCAAGAAAGATGATGAGGATATTAATATTGTGGCACATTTTCTCACATTCATTGAAAAAGAAGCATATGGCTTATTAAAAATTTTGGCTTCACCGGAAAAGCCTATTTCTCTTCCTTATACAACTCTCAAGGAACTACTTCTAGACTATGCTAAGTATACAAATTTCGAATGCGGTAAAGGGAGATTTCGTAAAATAATTTATGAGGACCAAAAAAATTGCACTATATTACGTCACCCCATCCCAGTGCATACTCAAGGTTGGGCAGTTCACGAAGATGGGCACAAGTTTAGTCAATGTTTTTCTTGTGGCAAGTTCCACCCTTTTAATTCATGTAAATTTCGTAATTGTAAGTGCTTTAAATGTGGTGATGTTGGACATATTCAGTCATTTTGTAATACTACTGTTCATCTTGCTGCAACTAATATTAAGTCTTGTGATTCTGATTCTATTAATTTAAATATTTATAATGATCATTTATCTTTATCGACGATTTCAAAAGACAGTTTAGAGTCATGTAGCAGTTCAGAGTTAAATGAAACTCAGAATCCTTGCGAGAAAACAATTTCTAATGAATCAACCTATCAGATTTCTCATGTTATTGTACCAGATATGATTTCTTCTAATGATTCACATATTTCTGATGAAATTTCTTAAAAATCTGGTGAAAATATTTTGGATGAACCTAATCATGATCGAAAATCTGATGTAGTTTTAATTGATGCTGATTTTTCTAATGATCCTTTACTCTGCAATGACATTCTTAATAAATTTGAGGAAACTATTTCAGAAGAATCGAATCTTGATGTCATATCAAATATTATTTGTCCTCATGATGCATTTGTTTCTTGTGAGAAACTTGTTCAGTGCGAAGCACGAGTATTAAATGAGTCAGAGTTTGATTACAATTCAGATAATTCCATATCAACTGTTGTTTGTCCTTATCATAAATTCACTTCCAATGTTTACTCTAGTCGAATTGAGAAAGATGTTTTAAATGAAGCCACATTATTCATAACTTGGGGATATGAAGATCCGACATTATTTCGTGGGGGAGGATAATCTATGGTTCGTATCCTAGGTAGTAGTTCCAGTATTCAACCGGCATGGTGATTGTTCACAATCCCAGAAATCAAGTGAGTCTGTTCCGATTTCAGTTGTTAATTCTAATACTAATGAGTGAATTCTAGATAATACAGAGTCTTTATCCAATACATTGTCGGACAGACACAGTATGAACTTGAGAAGAAGACGTACAATTGATTACAGACACTTAGACTTTAATTTAAGCTGTGGCGGATGTAATGTTTGAATGAACTAATGACTCCTTTGTACTTGTTGAATGTTTGATTTCGAATTCTAAACACAGTATATTCGTTAGTGCTTGTGTAGTACTTCTTGATTCAATTGCGTTATCCCTGGGATTCTTAGTTCATACTATAATTCAATTACTTCTAATTATCATAGTTATATTTTTAAAAGGCTAAGAAAAACGTAGAGAAATTCATTTCGAAGTATAACTAATATTCATTGCTATCAGTGTACAAATGCTTTACTTGTAATTCAGTCGAATACATCAATACATTACTATACTGATACTGTAGTGAACGAAGAAGTTGGTTAGGATAACTGATTTATTATTCAGTTCAAAATTACAGTGTCTTTGTAAATTATGAAAACCATACATTATAAATATAACATTTGCGCATCCTCCATCAGTAGTCATTTATATGCTTCATGATTCGCCCAATTCTATTTATACTCTAATTCTTTTCTGTTTACCTTTTCGGTTCTTTTTAGTTCAATCTTCTCAATTCTCTTTTGACAGGCATTCCATAACTGATTGGTGTTACATACTACTAATACTGTCAACATAAGTAGCATACACCATACTACTAATTACAAAAGTAGATGATCGGTTAAACAATTCATATGAAGACATTTACCAATTTTAGAGCGTTTTTTTGAATATCGATGACTGCAGCAACATTAAAGTTTACCATTTTATAATCAAGACATTGTAGTGAATATAATAAAATGGAAGATTATTTTAACACAAGTATCTTCTGTATATAACTGAAATTTACTTTGTCCTATAGATGAATATGAAGTCAAGATGTTTTGGAATTCTGAAAGGCACAACTAAATATGGCCTAAGCCATCAAACATTAAACAATTTAATAGATATACTTCACTCATACGATTTCATTGTACCTATCTTAAAGTTTGCTTTAATATATTCATAATATAAGTTTTCCATAGTTTTTGGTATGTAATTATCTAATGATTCAATTATTTCTTAGTTAACAGCACTGAGCGATCTTAGTTGATCTTATTTGGTCAAATTGAATAACTGTCTTACCATAGCATGGGACTCCTCAATAGTGTGTATTCAAGTACCTGTCATCAAAGATCAAACCCATAATAGTTGGTTCCTCAGGAAAATACATAAGCTGTAAACCTTTGGGCCTTGGTCAAATGATGTATTAGTTTAACTTTAACCAATGAACGATGTTCCCTGAATGAAGTTAGGCTTACACACCAATGGATTCTGACTCAAATGTCTAAGAAATAAGATCAAAGATCTTGAGCTCGATATGTGGTGGCAAAATCATTTATACACCATGCTGAGAAGTTCCATACTATAACAAAAAAGATATCTAATGCTCCCTTTGTTTTTTAATTGTTATTTAATTGAGATACTACTGTGACGTAACAATGAAACTGAGAAACATTTTTTCACTAACGCGCATTAATAGTTCGTTTATTCATTGAAAAAAATTCGCAAAAATAACTCATATTAATTAACAAAATGTCATACAAAACACGAGTCAAAACGACATTTAGTTGAAATTAGACATTAACATCGTTGAATGCCGACTCAGTGGCCTAGTGTTTAGGCGCTCGAGCGCGAGACTAATAGATCTGGGGTTCGAATCTCGCAAGGGGCGGGATCGTGGATGCACACTGCTGAGGAGTACCATACTAGAACGAAACAGCCGTTCAGTGCTTCCAGGTTTTCCATGGTGGTCCAACTTCAATTGACTCATGATCTCAACTATTGAAATTACTAGAAATCTCCACAAAACCCCTTCTGATGAGCCAGAACGACGATTATTTCGTATAATCTTTATTTATCAATGTAATAATGGTTCAAACAAATAAATCTTCGATTAAATCATCATAACATATGTATACTACTTGCGAATTGTGTTAATCTGTCACATGTTACATAATAAACAATCATTTATCAAATTTCATGATAAAGAATAATTAAGAATTACAACTAATTTGTTATTCTTATTCAAAGATTATAAAAAAATAGATTTGATTAAAGTATTAGAATATAATCAATAAAGACAATAAACTGGAAAAATCTGAATGTTTATCATTCAATACATATTCTTTCCAAAAAAGTTTCTGTTAAAAAGATCCAGAAAACTCTTCGTAAAAAGCTAACATAGGTTCTGCAAACGCTAAGAAATATCTTATTTAATTAGTATGCACTAGACGTTTCTCCAGAAACATCTAGTAAGTGAAAAGTCACATATCAAGTTTCTGATTGAATGATTACCTATACTGTTACTATGTTTAGTAACAGTATCTTTAGAATTTTTCGAAAACCCAAGGCCATGTAAAATACTATAAAAACCCTAGATTTTATGTACATAAATGAAGTGTTTCTTCCATTATCTCTCTCATATCCAAGTCATTATGTAGGTTTTTCCCGGGGGTTACTAGAAGAGTTTAAAAACCGAATCCAGTGTTCAATTAAAAAACATATGTCTCAAAAATACTATTGAGTAATTCTTAAAAAAAATAAGCAGCTATGGTGAAGTGAGTTTGGGTCTCGCATTTCTGAATTACGAACAATCGGCAGATTTTTCCAATATGGAACAGATCTGAAATTAATTGAATCGACGAACTAATACACAAAACCCCTAAGATAATGCTTCGGATGATAAAAAGAAAGAGAAAAGAAATCTTGTAAGGAAGTTGTATTAAACCAGATGCTGGAAGAACTAATTTACGTTCAAGTTTATGCAATTACATATCAATTCATTCATTGACTATTAATAACAGAATCTTATCAAACTTAGAAATTGTAACCAAAATTAAAATCACAATAAAGTAATCAATAAAAAAAAAATCTCTTTAGACATTAACACCGTTGGATGCCGGCTCAAAAATCTAGAGGTTAAGCGTTCAAGCACGAGACGGAAGGTTCTGGGTTCGAATCCTTCATGAGGGATCGTGGATGAGCACTACTGAGGAGTGCCATACTAGAACGAAACAGTCACCCATTGCTTCCAGGATTTTAATGGTGGTCTAACATCGACAGATTCATGATCTTAATCAAAAATCTAAGCAATCTCTACAACCCCTTACTAATAAAATCAAGTAACTAACTATATACTGATTGAATTAATACGACTGAAACTTCATTAAGAATCAATAAACTGAATTCATTCTAAGTTGATTTATACAAGGAAAAATTTAGTTAAATAAACTCACTGTAAGTCGATTTGCGAAATTTGAGATTAGAGATTTAGGATCCCCAACAGTGTTATTAGTTGTCTAAGAAGTCTCAATAGTAAAAAACTTTATAAACACAGACAATTCAATTAATTCACTACTCATGATTGTCAACTGATCAGAAAGTAAATAAAAAATTATTGAGAGCATTATGTCTTTGTATTTGTAGTATAACTGAGACTGTTGTATTAAACGGAGAGTTGGCGCTGATAGCTAATGTATTGTTTAATGCATAATCATACAGTGCTTTGGCAAAGTGTGAAAATCATACATCAAATACATCATTTGTAAATTTTCTCCTATATGCTTCACCCTTCCTTCATTCTTGTTGTTATCTTGATTGCTTTCAGTTTTCTTCTACTTTCTCTTCATTTGAATCTTTTCAACCTTCTACCTACAGACATTCCACATCCTACTGGTGTTATATACTACTTATATCTGCAAACTGATGTAGCATATACCACATTGTTGATTGTAAAAAAAAAACAGTTTTTACACTGACACTATTAACATCTCACCGAAAATGTACTTGTTCATGTTTCTATAATTGATTAGCACACTTCATTAGATTTATCTAATTGTATTCTCCAGATGATCTTGATAATTAGTACTATGGTGTTCTTTAGTAATTTTCAACACTTTAAGTATTCAATTTACGGTCTCTAAATAAAAAATAACATTATTAATGTATGTTTGATATGTAATTCCTCGTTACTATTTTCAATACGTTAGTGTTAATGCATAACATCTAGTAGATGATCAGTGTGTAGGATTTGTGAAGATCGTTGAATTTTATAGTTTACATTCTTATTGGTGATTAATTATGAGAGATGGTTCTTCGAGTTCTAATGAGAAGTTATGATCAGTAAGGTTCAACCTTGTTGAGCATGTGGCTAACATTGATTATTGATTGAAGTTAGACATTAACTATGAGATGCTAACTCAATGGTTTGAAGGTTAAGTGATCGCCAAGAGAAATAAAGTCATATGTTTAATCCCCTGTAAAGTGATGGGTGTACACAGGCTGAAGGCGCCCATATTAGGACGAAATAGCTATCTAGTACTTGCTGGTTTTAAGTTGTTATTTAACTAAACTCATTTACTGAAGTAGACTTAAACAAACCCAAAGTATTATCATAGAAGTAAACAGTTTTATGTAGGTATATCCAACTATACAACATTGACAATAAAATCACTAAAAACTGATGTATTCACTAAACTGATCTGTTTCTCATAATGAGTTTTACGTGACCTTGGTGTATGAAACTAATTAACCGACGAAATGCCAGGTGTCGCTAGTATACTAATAAATATCATTTAATGAATGGAAAACTTTATAGTATGCGTATTTCAAAGGAGTTGTAGTGTCGGTCACTATGTTAAGCCCATATAACTTATTCTACATTATACACAGGCCTATTCATCCATTCTTCTAGAATAACGTTATGACTTTGTTAATTATTTATTTTAATCGGTTAAAGATCTCCGTCATATTAAAAGACTAGTATTTGAACGAAGAATATTCTTTCCGATAAATTCTCTTCAAGTTCTACGATTATACATCCAAATTAATAATCCGAAAAATGGCCAGGTTAAGGGTAAAGTACATGGTTTAAAGCATGTAAATTTATGATTGTGATAAACAAAATACAATAAAATTGTTAATGTTGATATGACTCATATAGAATGTTAACTTGAATCTGCGTATATGTTAAGTGGGATTTTAAGATCCGTGATATAGTTGAAGATAAGCTAAACATCTTGCATAATGCTCTTAGGGAAAACGGTTGTCCTAGAAAGTTTATAATTAAATATATGATCACGAAGGCAAAATACAAACAGTGAAGAAAAAATCCCTGTTCATGCGTCTACAATTCAGAGGGGATGCGGCGAGCGAAATATTAACTCAGAGACTACGTAGGACAATACAAAAATCTTTTAACGCCGGAGAACTGCGATTAGTGTTTTCTACGCGCCCAATGGTTACATCGAGACTAAAAGATGAATTACCTAGAATGACCACCTCATTTTGCATTTATCAGTCCGACTGCTCCTATGGAGCGAGTTATATTGATCGAAGTTCTAGGAATTTACATTTTCGCGCTCGTGAACACCTTCCAGCGTGGCTTGACAAAGGTTTGATGAAGAAAGTGAACAGCTCAATATTAGCCCATTTAGTAAAACTGGTCATAGTGCGCGTCATTTCGCTTCATTCTTTTAATTGCTTCCTCCGCTTAGTCTCTCTGATTGCCTATACAGATCAATGAGTATACAAAATATATTTATTTCAAATCCATTCTTGTATTTAGCTTATTTAATTCCGTTATTCCATAAATCGATTTAAGTTGATAATTTTATACGAGAATGCGCCACATGTACATCTCATTAGCAATCAGAAACGATCAAATTAAAGTCAGATCTTGGGCCATTAAAACGTTTTTAATACTGAATAATTTTACCACAATCGATGATGCATTATAACATCTTCTACTTTAAGTTTGTGTGGATGATATCGTTAAGAAAAATGATGAAAATTCCAGGATTAAACCTTCCAGTTCAAAGAAGAAAACGTCATCAAAATTATTCACTTGAACTACATATCATCTCCACCATCTCAATACCATCATTACAACACAATGAAATACAATAAATTGAACCATTATTCTTTAGATTCATTTTTTTTAAAAGCATTCACTGTAACATCATTTATAATATTCCAATATTCAAGGGTAATTAATTATTATATAAATTTGATATTAAAAAATATCCCATTGCTTTTAATTTATTATACATATTTATGCCAACAATAACAACAACAACAACACTGATTAGTCAAACGAGAAATAACGAATAAATCCCATTGGAAAAAGGAAACAAGATAGGTTTCTACATCAAAACAATATTTACGGTTGATCATCTTTTAATAATATTCCATCTTTTTTCATTTTTTTAAAAAAAATTGTCTATTCCCCTTTACTGATAACCTCATATCTATATCCTTATTCATTGAAGAAGTACAAGAATGAGACGAAACCTAAAATGAATAGTTAATTTTTTTTCTCTAAATTCAATCTCTGTAGAAGAAAAATCATTCAACAATAACAAAAATTGACATTTTGTTTTGTCTTATCACTTTTCCTCTCAATTAGTATGTTTTTTTCTAAAAATAAAAATTAAAAAACAAAATTCCTAGTTTTCTCTTAGTACTTTTTCTTTTCTCTTTATAAAAGAAAAAAATATATATATATACAAAAACTTTATTTCAATATTCCACTTTAAACTTAATTGATCACTTAACGATGCGTGGCGCTAATTTAAAATTTATTCAAAATTCTGCTGTTTCTTCTTCTCGTTCTTCTTTTCTGTTTGTTATGATTTTACAAATTGAAGGTGATCTATTTATATTCCCTTATGATACCAGGATAGATTGAGAGAGAGAGAGAGTGTGTGTGTGAGAGAGAGATAAAGTGAGAGTGAAACAGATAGACAATGAGTTAATAAAGAAAAACTTGGTTAGATCTATTTTAAAATTACTTAATAAATGAAATGAAATGGAAAAAAATATAATAAGTAGCATAATAATTTGTCTCATAAGTTTCTACTTCATTTAATAGACATCTTTGTTTAGAAAAAAGGGGAAAGATGTCTTTCTTAAGAATGTTCAAGAAAAATTTCTTTCATTTTTTGTTTGTTTTGTTATCTTTAAATTATACACACAATTTGACAATGTGTTGCACACTGATTTGTATATTCATCATATTATATATAAGTTTAAAATGAAAATATATTAATGACTATTGTAATATTCATTAGTTTCCTTCCACATTGATGCGTTTCTTTATTATTATTATTATTATTTTGACCAATTCTTAATGTTGTTTTACTTAAGCATTCCAAGAAAAAAAATAGTGAGTAATAAGTGAAGTGAAGTAAAGGTGTGTAAATTTGAATGTGCGTATGTGTGTGTGAGAGAGAGAGAGTGCGCGTGCGCGCATTTTTGTATACATTTTGAAAATCTCTTATAAAAAATGTAAAGAAGAAATAATTGGTAGAAATATTAATATCTTCATTCATGCATATAAAATGCTCATTCTTTTTTCTTTTTCTTTTTCTTCTTCTTCTGCTTCTAGTTTTCTGTTCTCTGGAAAAGAAAGTCAATATTTTTCAGATTTTTAAAAAATAGAAAAAATAAATAAATAAGAATCTATTTAATAAAAGGGAAATGGAATTATGTAAAACAATGAATTGCTTTTAAAAGTAAAACAATGATTTTTAATTAATTTTTTTTTACAATTTAAACAACAAAAAAAAACTTTATAAAAGAATAATTTAGAAAAAACCATATTGAACAAAACAAACAAATTTAGAGCTGAGATTCTTAATATACCGCATATTAACTTGAGCATTCAAACGCTAGAACCTTTAAAAGTCATAAATCAGTAGACAGAAGACAAATGAAAGGATTATTATTTCAAACAGTGTCAACTATGATGCAAACCTATGAGATATTTATAGTTTTTTAATAAAAACGAAATAATACCTATAGTTCTTCAATACGCACATAGGGGATTATTAGGGCGACCTTCGAACGGATCTAAGTAACCTTGAGAGGTATTAGCCAATCAGAAAACAGTATGTTAAAATTATATTATACAAAATCAAAGAATTAAAGTGGATACACTTCTTTTACATGGTTCGAAAACTTGTCGAGGTTAGAAAGAGGTTCAGAAGTTTTAAAATCGTAATGCATACGGTAGAGAAAATCATTCACATGGTTCCATAATAGTCTGTACGAAGTCCATAAGTCATTTGATTACAACAATCACAAATAAAAGAACTCCATAGTAGTCCCATTTATTGTAGTCTCTCAGCTATCACGTTTTCTCTAAAACCGGCTGCGAACCGATCGTTCGTGAGCATCAGGTACTGAAATTGGCACCCTGACCTTGAAATCACTCACACACTTCTGGTTGACCCGTCCAAAAATTGTGGTGTCGTCCTTATTAGCATTTGTTCAATAGGAAAACTCCATGTGGGGATTCTGGAATATTCTTCCAAAAGATGATTGGATGGAATATCTTCGACTCTTTCTGAGCTTATTAGAACTTTCTCGAGTTCAACTATAGACTGTCCTCACAAGTTTATGTATTTTGGTGATTACCTCCCAAAAGCTTGTCATATTATATATTTAAAAAGAATAATGAAATGTAAAATAAGTATTTTCGGTGAGATTATAATTTATGGACGAACCAATCAGATTTATGATAGTAGATCTTGGATTTAGGCGAAATATTCATTTATCTACTTGGCTAAATAGTGTTTTTGGCATTTCAGCTGTCATTTCGTGATCATGAAAACATTAAGTCTAATTCCTAACTCTAATATTCAACTGTAAATCTTAATTCTATTTCCTGACACTAATATATAACCCGCATTTAACTCTACTAATTAGGTGGATATTCTAAGGCCATTATGACGTTGCTCAAAGGTCATCCATAAATCACAGTTCCACCATATTTTCTTCAAAGTATTACACATTTGTAAATATTTACAGAAGGAACGAAAAAACATGTATGATAAAATTTCATATACTACTTATTCGAGAACGAGAGAGAAAGACATCATCTGTCAAAAAATCTTGATAAAAAAGATCGGTTTATACAATGGTTGTAGAGTTATATCCTCCTTTATCTATATCTGAGAATCCTGAGTTAGGTGTTGATTATTTAATGTTTTCTTTACATTTAGCGTGTGTTTCTAGTTTAATTGGTTCTATAAATTTTGTATCAACTATTCATAGTCGTGTTAATTTAATGACTTCAATTATAATATGAGCTTATTCATTTACGTCTATATTGTTATTGCTTTCATTGCCTGTATTAGCTGCTGGGATAACGATGTTGTTATTTGATCGTAAATTTGGTACTGCTTTTTTTGAGCCTACAGGCGGCGGTGATTCTTTATTATTTCAACATTTACTTTAGATTTTTGGTCATCCAGAAGTTAATGTATTAATACTTCCTGGTTTTGGTATAGTTAGTCATATATGTACGATGATCAGTAATAATGATTCTTCATTTGGGTATTATGGGTTAATTTGTGCTATGGCTTCCATAGTTTGTTTAGGTAGAGTTGTTTGAGCTCATCATATGTTTATGGTTGGTTTAGATTCATTAACTGTTGTTTTTTTAGTTCTGTGACAATGATTATAGGTATACCTACGGGAATAAAGGTGTTTTCTTGATTATATATGTTAAATAGGTGTGGGGTTCGTGTGTCTGATCCTGTATTATGACGGTTAGTTGGATTTATTTTTTATCTACTGTTGGTGGTGTTAGTGGTGTGGCTTTATCAGCGTCTGCATTGAATATATTATTTCATGATACCTGGTTTGTTGTTGCACATTTTCATTATGTTCTTTCATTAGGTTCATATAGAAGTGTTATGATGTTAATTTTTTGGTGGCCTTTTACTATATAGTATAGATTAAATAAGTATTTATTGAAAGGGCATTGAAACTTGTAATGTATGATATGCAAAATATTGAGGCTAAGATTGGCTCAGTCAAAAATTACCAAGGTTTCAGAAACCTTAAACCATTCATATATCAAAATCGAAATTATTTCTGCATAAAAACTGATTTCTTAATCCTCCACTTTACTACTATCCTAACTATGTTGTATGTTGTAGTGTCGGCTAATATGCTAAGCCCATATACCTTATTCTAACTTCCGAATAGGCCAATTTATGCATTTCACTTGAGTCACATTTTGACTTTGTTAATTATTTGCATATCAATCTTGACTGTTTCTGTATGAGCGCATAATATGTGTGCCCTTCTTATCCTGTTCATCACATATCTGTAGCTTATTTTTGTGTGACTATAAATACTGATTAGCGCTTGGTTAAAGGAATTTGGCTTACGAGTCTTCTCCAGTGAGTGTCATTTCACTTCGTTCTCTTCCCTTTCCTTCTCCGATATTTTGTCTGGATCAAACATTGTATGAAATTTACGTATTCGAAATTCATTCTCATATTTGACTTATTTAATTCCGTTATTGACTAATGCGATTTTAGTCGACGATTATAAACAAGGATTGACGATATGTATATCTCAATAGCAATCAGAAACGATCAAACTGGAGGCAGCTCTCGGGCCACTAAAATGTTGTACAACTGCATTATTACTACAAAAACACTTTAAAATTTCCGTCAATCAATCTTGATATTTTTTTATTCGTTTCAACCTTTACATGGATTTAAAAATTCGTGGAACAACTGTTGAGGTTGAGTAATATGAATGCACTTTATGTTATGGTGTATTTCAAACTATAACATTCAATAGTAGATAATAGCATTAGCGAAACCGGAAAAGCAGTGATTATTATTACTGCATTATATATGAGTAAGAACAAGAAGGTTAATTAAAAGATAGATGTCAAAAACATAGAACAGGTGAAACAGTAATTATCTAGAATTCGGAAATCTAGGATACAGATTGGATGATAACCATAAAATATTTTAAAATTTACATGAATTAAAGACTTATTCATGTGCTTACTTACTTAATTATGTTACCCTTCATGGTGCATAGGCTTTGGGACCAAGAATATCAAATCAACCAATCAATCCATTTTTAGATACCGTAGTGAATACTGCAAAATCATAAGGTATAAGTTATGAAACCTGACAAGAAAACAAACATCCAGAACTAACTGTTCTTAAATATATAATACCCTAATCTAGAGATTTTCAGTTTACATACTCATTATCTTTCAAGCTTAGATCCATTGACCTATACTTTCATAATAAGTAGATTGTTGTAAAACCGTAAGTCAAATTAATTTACTAATATGTAATCAAACAGTTGAATGTTTAAACAATCAACCATGTAGTAAACTGAATTTCAACAGATAATGCTTATTATGACTAATCATAATAATAATTATTAGTACTGTGTCAGCAATCAATACAGGATAACATCATCTAATGGATAAGTCCTTGAAAATCAGTCAGTAGTTATTTTATCATTATATAAAATCATAGGTTAATGTGTATTTATAATGTTAAATACATGGAATCGAATAATAAACAGTAACATATAGTGATAGTGGAGAAGATCTGTATCTCAGGTGGATGATTTTATTGAAGTTTTTGTTCTCTGAACTGGATGGTTTACTCGTAAAAATTCTATTGTTCTTCTGAACGACATCATCAGCATAAGCTTTACGTAAAAGTGAAGTGTTCGAATTTCTCCACATATGGCTCACAGCTTGTCCTGTACACCTCGATTTTGTTTAGTTATTGTTGACTTTTAAAATATCATTATTTACATCTTTATTTTGATCGCCTCTCCCATTGATTTGATTCTTGGTTCAATATTTATCCATGATTTTTCTGATTAATTGATAGATTGGATCGATTTGAAAGTGTATATTGATTACTGATTGACTTGATTCACTTTTCCAATATTATTACACTATAGCAGTCAATAATTTTCCAAATGGATGTCATTTCTTCATGAGAATATATTTAATAATAAGTATCAATAATGTATCATTTATTTATTAAAATTAATAATCCATTAAGGGAAGTAAAATAATATGAACAAATTGTATGCTGTTTTCTTTAAAAAATTTAATCACAATTCAAATAGAAATAACAATAAACTAATTACTATTATACTACTTATTAGTACTTATAAGGTGAGCATTTTCAACCCTACCCTTGTTCATTCATAACATTTCTACTTTGCCTATGTATATATACACACATACCGAAAAAAATAGAAAACAATTTTAATGGATTTGAGATCTTAATTGAAAGAGAAAAAAAAAAACGACATAACAACACACCTAATTCTACTAATCACTAACACAAAAGCAAACTAATCATATTGTCTCACGTTATATTTGAGTTAATACACATTTTACACATATGTGTGCACATACATAACAAAAAAGGTGAAAAAAAAATTAAATTCCTATCATTTTAATTATTAAAACAAAATAAACGAGAGTAACAGTAGGAATTGGTATATATGAAAGGAAATTTGAACGTGAAATAATTTGTATTCATTTAGACAAGTATAAAAACAATGAAGGTAAATATATAAACAATAACATAATGTATTTGTATTAAGATGAGTAATAGTAATAATAATTATTTTTTATTGAGATCATGGACCGATTGATGATCTCAATCAAAAACTTAATAATCACCACAACCTCCATATTGATAATTAATATGTGCTCACTAGTGACTAGATTCGTGAGGGAATTCTCCGAGTTCTAGTGAGAAGCCATGATCAGTGGAGCTAACGCGTGTCGGATAGAGACAGATATCTACCTCAGTATAATGGAAGATAGTCACGCGATTCCGTAGATTGGTTGATGTTAGATACTGACACCAATGGTTATCGGTTAAGTGGTCCAGTAGGTTAAGCGTTCCCGTGATAGACTGAAGGTCCTGGGTTCGAATCACGCCAGGGGCAGGATCGTGGATGCGCGCTACCGAGGAGTCCCACAATAAAACGAAACGACCGTTCAGTGCTTCCAGGTTTTCAGTGGTGGTCTAACATCAATCGGTTCATGATTTTAATCAAAAACTTATTAATCTCCACAACCCCCATACTAATAATAATAATTGTCTTACTGAATTGATGATTAATTAAAAAAAATAAACGTTTTGGAAGAGGAAATACGCATTTATTATTCATATAAAATTGTTTTAAAGGCGACATTGAGTTTCTAGGCGTTTGCTTGTTGTTTTTTGCAATAAATTTGAATATTTCACAAGATTAACATCAAAACAACTGTGGTTTTAATGTATTATTCACAACTACCCCCCATTCATTAATCCACAATTTTTTCACACCTGGATTCGAAATCTTCACATCTGTCATCTAATAGTATTAATAATTTTAAAGATGACGTCATCAGTTACTTGTTTACACTTATCATCCCTCGTGAAGGACCATAGGCCACCCAACAACATTCTCCATCCAACTCTCTCCTGAACAATGGCATTAGTTAGTATGATTTAGAAGCCAATAATTTGGGTAGTAATTACCTTATTAATAGCAACGAATATTAGTGATCAGGCTATCACTATTTTATATAAAAGTTCCAACGTGTTTGCTAATATGATATTATCAGGACTCGGGTAAAAACTTTTTTTGTGTTTTGAAAACACTCTTAATAACAACGAAATTAAGATGATCGTTGCTTTCCCCTTATTTAATTAAAATCTGTGATTGAATACATTGTTGATACATGTGCCAAATAGGTTTAGCTGTACACTTTTCTCACATAAATAATATCATATTAACAAACACGTCAGAACTTTTATATAAAGCAGCGATAGCCTGATCACTAATATTCGTTGTTATTAATAAGGTAATTACTACCCAAATTATTGGCTTTTAAATTATATATATATATATATATATATATATATATATATATATATATATATATATATACGGCCGAGAGTGGGGAGAGTCCGCTCTCCCTCTCCAAATGCTCTCACATGGCCATGCGTATATAGCCTCTGCCAGGGAAGTCCTTCTCACTGCCTTCTCGTGGCGCGGTTGTTGTTTACGAAAATGAGAGGACGAAAAGCGAACGTCCGGCGCTTTAACCGGACCCCAAATCAAATCAATGGTGCACATGGGCTCCAGTATCCTGCGGGAACAAATGGCGTATGAACCAATCGTTGGTCACCGGCTACCATGGGACTGCATCTCCTCACTGCCTTGTGGGTCAGACGTTCAGGTCAAAGGCTCGGGGTGTGGCCCCCAAAGAAACCACCTGCTTCGGTTTGGGCACCCGGGCAGTATCACAGCCCTCACACAAATCAATTGAGATTTGTGTGGCGCATATGTATTTGGTGCCTCCCTGTACCTATACTTATGTGTTAAAATAAATAGATATTCGTTTACCAATCAAGGGATGAGTATACTGTTCGGCTCGATGGATCTGAAATATGGCCCATAAAAACAGATTTTTGTAGGTTACTAACAATTCATCATAGATGTCTTCGAGTGATTGCTGACGTGTATTTGAACCGTAAAGTGACTAATCCCGAGATCAGACATAGGATAGCGGGAATGTAATATTATTGTTTAAACACATAAACATTGGTACAAGGAGGGATCAAAAAACCATTCGATTTGTGTGAGGGTGGGGATACGGGCCGAGTACCCGAACCGAAGCAGGTGGTTTTCTTAAGGGGACCACACTCGGAGACTTCGACCTAAAGATCTAATCCACAAAGCAGTGGAGCGACTTTAGGAGATGCAGTCTCACGGTAGCCGGTGATCAACAATTGGTTCATACGCCATTTGCTTCCTTAGGATCCTAGACCCCATGTGCACCATTAATTTGGAACCAGGGTTCCCCAACTCCCTTAGATGGATCCTCCGTATATAACAACCCGGTTAAAGCACCGGACATTCGCCTTTCGTCCTCTCAATTTCGTAAACATCACCGCCGCTGTGATAAGACAATGAGTAGGACTTCCCCGGCAGTGGTTGTATGAACGTGTCTATGTGAGAGCATTTCAAGAGGGAAAGTTGAATCTTCCCACTCTCGGCCGTACCAGGGCATTTGGGTGAAACGAAGAGATATTCTAAATCAATTGGCAAGATAGCTATTGCTCATCTGCTCCCTGGTTAGGATCTACACGACTACTGTGATCAATAGTTGAATTCGGGCAGCATGACTCAGAATTGAATGCAATAAAATAAAACTATTTACACTTTGTCTTCATGACTCTTAAAACTGTCTTATACCTATTATTCCGTGAATTTATTTCTCCTCAAATTATATCTGTTTTTATTACCACAGATATTAATGCTACTAATCCTGCTAGTTTTGTATTCATCTCGTTGTGCAGATTTGGTGGGAATGTTGATCGATACACGTAAGTGACAAGCTCTGCGTTACATTTAATTGACAGACAAGTAGTATCATATATATTAGAATTCATGACTAGTTTGATAAGACTCAATAATTTTAAACAATAGACTATTCCTCCATTACTGATAAACACGTCCACATAGGGAAAGAGAAATTGAATTGTTACATCTAGTTTTTTTATGAAAAAAAACGAAAAGCCCGATTCCCTGAAGTTCTTAGTTTGCATCTTGTTTGAACTGCAGTTTAGCAATTTTCTGTTATTCTCGTTTATACAACCACTGTCTACTTCCCAAAGATTATTCTTGTCAGTCAAATTCATCAAATTCGTAACTACCTTCAAAGGTAAATATTTCTGAAATCTTGTAAATACAGTTCAGAGATGATGCAACTTAGCTACCAGAATTATAAACTTTCACTACTATAGTGAAGTTAAATTACAGTAATATTATTAACGACAAACGATCAATCCATTTTTTCTATGTAGAATTCATCACAAAGTTTACATGAATCAAGTAAGTGCAAGTATTAGTTAATCACCTATCATCTAATAAAACATTATTTAAGGTTTATTGTTAACATCCATTAATTTATGAATAAACAAATTTCACCTCAATTAACTATTTAAGAAAATGAAACAACCTCTAGTACCGATTTCTGAGGAGGAAGAAGCGCTGGAAGTGGATAAGACACACAGTGAGGAAAGCACTCAACTGCGTCACAAGACAAGCCCTCACATGGAATCCTCAAAGTCAAAGGAAAACAGGAATACCAATGGAAACATTACGCCTAGAAATGGAGATAGATATGAGAAAAATGAACAACAATGGGATAGAACTAGAAAAAAAAGACCTAGGACAAAGTGGATTAGGGAATATTGGTCGGCAGCCTATGCTCCATTGGGAGTAACAGGTGTAAGTATCAATTTCTGTAACCAATCAATTTTACAAGTATAATTAGGCTTCGATCACTCAATATATTTACAGTTTACAGTATTTAACAAATAGTAAGCACTGAACAACAAATAATGATGAGAATAATAATAATATTAATAATGGTAATCTTTGATAGATGATGTTTGTCACAAGAAATAAATCATGTTATTATCTATTAAACAAAATAATCAACTCTTAAAAATTATGTACAAGATTATAACACAAAAATTCCTTTTTGTATTATTATCATTGATTTATTTCAACATCATCTGTATCTTCTTTAATAAGACCTTCTGTAAGCCAATCAACTTCAGCGGCTTCAGCAATTTTAACAGCTTCTGATAATAAATATTCATCATTACCTGAAAATTCTTCAATATTATTATCAGTTATATCAGATTCATCGATTTGTTCAACAAAATCATCATCATCGTCATCATCAACCCAAATTAAATCATTTTCATCAATATTATCATTATTGAGTTCATTTGAAAATATCTCTGAATGATTCGACTCAGGTGATGATGGAACAAGGAGACGTTTTCTTGGATTATTTTTATTAGGAGTAGTATTATTAATTACTGATGATTGTGATTTGGATCTAAACAAACTAGTGGTCATTTTTGGTTCAGTTGGATTCATTTGATTTATTAAAGAATCATTTTTAGATTTAACCATATTTTGATGATTATTATTATTGTCAATTTTCTTATCATTTTGAGACTGAGTATTGCTACTTTGTTCATTGACTACTGATGATACAGTATCAAAATTTTCCCATTCTTCAAAATCATTCAATTCTTCTTTGAAATAATCTAGAATTTTTTGTTGTTCAAGTTTATTAGACTGAAGATAAGAAAAAGAAAAAAAACATGCAATATTAACACCTCTTAAAATAAACTGATATCAATATCTTATTTAAAAAGATCTGCATTTCCAGGTTGTTGACCTTAATGAATCTAATTAATCAGTCTCTATTGTAATATGTGAAGAGGTTACTTTAATAGGGCTATTAAGTTACCGGTTTATTGGTAGTTGGATATTGGTTAGCAGTGGAATGAAGGACGCATGTTTTATCTAATCTGATACTCCTTAGTTGGATATACGTGCATTGCAGTGTAGATATACCGTACAACTGTGATGCAGACACATATAATCGAGTTTCGAATAGGATGAAACACCCGTTATGGATTCCACCGTCTAACTTTACAAAGCAGTAAATATTAGATATAAATATTTGTTTATCAACAACAATCAAATGAATATTATGAATTGTTCAGTATAGTGAATAGCAAATAATAACGTATGAAATCAGGTACACGTATCCATCGAGTATTCAAGTTGATACACACACAGAATCATTATGGAACAAACGAGAGAAAAATTAACAAGATGTAAAACAAAATATAACGTTGTATGATATTAAAAACAAAAAACAAACAGAGAGAAGATGGTTCTAAGACGAAGAATAAAAACCGAGACGTAGGAATTTTTGAGATTATCTTGGAACTGAAGATCTAAAAGGGTAAGACAAAAAGAGTGTGTCTGTGGTGCTATGACCGATTTTGAGCTGTTATATGGTGAGGAAACATTCACACGAATAAAAGTCAGTAACATCATCAATAACAAAGCTAAAGTAAACAAATTCTGATGCAATGGGGCACCGAAAAGATGCATATTCATTTTTCTTCTATTATATGCTTTATTTTGACCTATAGACTATTATTATACGATTTACCGTTCATGAGTTATGCCGAATCTATTAATTACAGTCTCCCACACTCATTCATATTACAATCTCCACAAATGCCCACACTAAAAAATATAACTCCCGTTTTTTGTCGATATAGTTCCATGTTTTATTGATACGGCTTTGAAAACTAACACAGCAATTAGTTTAGAGAGACTTATTGGTTCATCTGTCCCATTTAATTGTGAAGTTGGAGGCACTGAGTTGTACAATCTGTAAGACCACGATCAGGGAGTTTCGATGAAACAACAGAAACAATTTTCTTTCATACTGAGGAACCATTTCTTAAGAATAACGTAATCTAAATTTATATGCAAGGTATTACAGACCGAGTAGAGACTTTAACCTCTACGTTTTGTATCATACAGTTGATGTTCGTATTATCATCAATTGAGGTGTATTTTAGAAATGTTCATCATTCAATAAGGTATTCTAAAACACTTTTTAAATAACTATACTAAGATAAAACATTTCTTTGACTAGATGAAAACAACAATAATATTGAAACTATTTATTCAACACATCAACCACTTTGACTTGTATTAATTTCAATAACCCGTTTTAGTTGAATATTGATTAAATAGATTACTAAAACTCAATTCACATTCAAAATTCAATCTTCCTTCATTTCTCTTCATACTACTCTTGAACATGTACACACACAAAAGCAAGGATGCACAAAACTCAAAAATAACCAGAATGAAATAATGAGAAAGACATCATCACCGCCACGATTACTGTACATGCATACATACAGACAGACAAATACACAATGAAACATTATCCATTTTATTCTATTAAGAAACAAATTAAAACAAACCATAAAGGGGTAATATTTATGCTCATACAATAGAAGTGCGGCATGCGCAGGGGGTAGCAGGATAAAAAGGGTGGGGGTTCAGAAGAATAGAAAATGAAAGTAAACATTGAAATAAGAGCTTGACAGAGAAACTTTCTTATGTTTTACTTCTCTTATTATTCGTCGCAATCACTCGCAAAAAGAATAATAACAACAACGATAATTGATAGAGCTGTCTGACTTGTCACATTCAAGGTCGACATATATATACATATATACTTCAGTTAGATGATTTATTTTGTTTCACATAAGTAATGAATTCATTACACATAGATTTAAATAAACAAAAAATATGATGGATTAAAAAAAACCCCAACTAAACAGCAGTGGGAAACATAAAGGTTTATAGAATTATGAATCAAAGAAAAGAAAATGGTAAAGAGGATGATGGTAAGTAGTGTTAATATTTCAGATGAAACCAGTTCCAGTTAAGTTGAATAAATCATTTGATGAAGTGAATTTGAACTATTAGTAGATGAGCCCAAGGAGAGAAATTTATGGAAGAAAAGGTTGCCATCATTATCTACTAATCGATTGATGATTCCGCTATTTTGCTTAACATGAAATGATTACAATGGAAAAAAAAAATGAAGTCAAAAATTGTAGTTCAATCGGTTACTTAAGTGAGAAGTAAGCATTATTGGCTAAACGGAATCAAGAAATATCTACACACTCATTCATATATGTTTTTGGCCCTTAGAAATCTAACCGGCGAATTTAACCAACAGTGTGACTCGTCCGTTAGAAAAGATAGCTAAATATCAACTAATAGTGCATGGTTATAACCTACACGACATTTCATTGGTTCACTGTACCAGTTATAAGTATATTTGTATTAAAATCTACTAACATTAGAAATAGGACATATTAAATTCCGGTTTAAGTGAGAACACACTAACATCCCAGTGGATATAATAAACAAAATATAATACATTGTTACAGTCTATGCTTAAGCGTTTATTAGATTTAAATATACCTTTATCAGCTATAACAGCCGAGACAATGAATGTATATACACATAAAACGAGCGTTAAATCACAATCAAAAAGATCTCCGAAGCAAAGCTACTATTGACTAGTCTAACAAATTAACTAAATGTAAACATATATAACTCTTTTACTAAGCATTGATTTGTATCAGTCATTCAGAAGAAACAAAGGAACTGCAAAATATGTGCATTGGTTTAGGTTGCCATAACATACTAGCACAGAATAAGGGAAACATTTGGACAAACTCCAGAGAAAACATTCGGTATAGACATGATTCGAGAAGGAATTCGTGAAATAAAAAGCATAATATAATTCTAAGACTCAAGATATAGAGGAAGACAAATATTAGACACATCTACAACATTGTAACCGATTTTGAGTAGTCACCCGAAGTTTGCAAAAAGTGACCGCGGTAATTGGACAGACCACAACCAGGTAGTCAATGATTTCTTGTACTGATGATATGTTTTGTTTGGATGTCCCTAGATTTCTCCTAAATTAATTGTACATTAGGTATTATTATCTGTCATGATAGGCTGTGGTTGTGTACATATAATACATGTCGTGACCATCTCAGTCGATTAAGATTCCTGACCTCATCAACCGATCAATCAAGCTAATCTAGTACACTGAGTTTAACTATAGCGTCATTTATGAAGTGATATTTTCAACACATGTTCAAAGTCACCGAAGCTAATATGTCATGGTGACAACACCAACCGCTTAATCGGCACTATGCCAGAATAGATTGACGAACTTTTGTACTACCAACATGGTACTATCACTGTATGGCAGCAGTGATTCATAAACAACGGTAATTGAACGTAGGGTCACTGGATATCGAATAGGTCAGGTTTCGCAAGCATGAAGCAAAACTACTCACCAACTCATTATAAAACCAATATTTTACAGTTGAACTAACAGTAAAAATGCCTCAAAGACGGCCCCTACTGATATAAATAGCCCTAGCTTTCAACATACGTGGAAGTATACATAGGTTTATACAATTATTAATATATACCAGCTAATAGGATCTTTTTATTAACAGCCGGAAATAACAAGTTAAATAGTCGGAGACAATGGATAAAAAGCCGCGAATCAAGATTTAATACAATCTACAAATTAAAAGTAGAGCAGTTCTGTAATCTTAAAGATTCACATACCCGAAACCTACAGGCACAAACAACATGACTAACCACTGACTTATTCAAGTCGTAATAGACGTCATCGAAAGAAAAAGTTCTAACTAACAAATTATAACGCCATGTTGAACTATGTGATTATAAGCCCATCAAATGTATAAGTCTTGAAAATGATCAATAAACTACTATTGGACTTAGAAAATTTAAACTACTCATCCAATCTAACCTATCGTTTACACATAGTACTACAAAGAAATACTTAGATATTAAAAGTTTGATACTACCAGTATAAGAAACAATAAAACTTAATAGAACAAAACGAGAAGAAAGAAAACATACACCAAGTCTTGTAGAATCAGTCATTCGAAATGTTTCTCGATTTAACCCAGCTTTGGACAACACTTCAAGTTTACGTTCCACAAGAGGCCTAAAAGTGAATATACCATGATATAAGGTTAAACAATTCAAACCAGAATAATATTTCATGTAATGAACTTCTGCCTTCTTAAATAATTTTGCATTATGATTGAACTTCTATCTTTTGGGATTATATTGCATATCGAGGAGAGCAGTGAAAATACTCCAACTTCTAGAATCACACGGAGTTCGAATCCTTGAAAATACCACTTGTATATGAATGATTTGCTTGATTAATGTCGACAGATGAGAAAGTAAAGTTGAAAGATCATTCGACAATCATAATTCTTAATTAGACATAGAACCAACAATGAAATAATTTTATTTATTTATTTATTTTAACACATAAGTATAGGTACAGGGAGGCACCAAATACATATGCGCCACACAAGTCTCAATTGATTTGTGTGAGGGCTGTGATACTGCTCGGGTGCCCAAACCGAAGCAGGTGGTTTTCTTAGGGGGCCACACCCCGAGCCTTTGACCTGAACGTCTGACCCACAAGGCAGTGGAGCATCGTGAGGAGATGCAGTCCCATGGTAGCCGGTGACCAACGATTGGTTCATACGCCATTTGTTCCTTCAGGATACTGGAGTCAGCCCATGTGCACCATTGGTTTGGGGTCCGGTTAAAGCGCCGGACATTCGCTTCTCGTCCTCTCATTTTTGTAAACAACACCCCCGCCACGAGAAGGCAGTGAATAGGACTTCCCTGGCAGAGGCTATATACGCATGGCCATGTGAGAGCATTTCGAGAGGGAGAGCGGACTCTCCCCACTCTCAGCCGTACCAGGGCATTTGGGGGCAACAATGAAATAATGAAGGTTTATTACTCAGATGTATGCTTTTTAGTGATGTTGTAACAATCAGAAGTCAATACTCTTTGTTACTATTGCTATAAATAAACAATAGGCCGCTACTATAATCTGAGTTACGTTTCAACTTTATATCTACTATTCATGACGATGTTCTATTCGTTGCATTGAAGTGATTATAATTATATAGTAATGGCTTACCTTCGTTAATCAATCACGCTGATAACCGTGATTACATAAATCGCAACGGTATTTGAAATAAGAAGGCAACAAGAAGCGGCAACTACAGGCTATTAGATAGCACAGATCACAAAGCTATAAGCACATCAAGTGAATTTGAAGTAGAAAGGCGAATGTGTGTATGTGAGCAAATACAGAGGCGAATTTATAGTCAAATCGAATAAGGCACAGCTTCGGCGGTACATATACTAAAATTGGAACGATACAGAGAAGATTAGCATGGCCCCTGCGCAAGGATGACACGCAAAATCGTGAAGCGTTCCATATTTTTTAACTCCGCCTGTAGCTCTTCCAGAGTTACTGCCGGTCCCAAGCCCGGGTAAAGGAGGAGGGTTGGGCATGGGGTTAGCGTCCCCATCCCGTAGAAACCTAACTCGCTAAAAAAACGCTAACCAGAAAAAATAACTCAAACCATTTAAACCCTGCCCTGGGAGTTAGAGGTAATATGACGCTTCATGGTGAAAGCCGAGTTCCTTCGGAAGCCACGAGGCCGATGCCCCTTCTAACAACCAGAGCAACAATTTTTATAGGTACATGGAACGTCCGGACAATGTGGGAGACCGGGAAGACCAGTCAAATAGCAACGGAAATGAGGAGATACAACTTGGCAGTACTGGGAATCAGTGAAACCCATTGGACCCAAGCTGGACAACAAAGGCTAAATACGGGAGAGATGCTGCTATACTCCGGTCACGAAGAGGAAAATGCTCCACACACTCAGGGAGTTGCTCTAATGCTATCCAAAGTAGCACGTAATGCACTTGTAGGATGGGAATCTCACGGATCCAGAATCATCAAAGCATCATTCAAAACAAAGAAGGAGGGGATCACAATGAACATTATCCAATGTTATGCACCCACCAATGATAGCAACGACGACGTTAAGGACCAATTCTATGAGAGGCTGCAATCAATCATAGAGAAGTGCCCAAGAAAGGACCTCACCATTCTGATGGGAGATCTAAACGCCAAAGTCGGAATGGACAACACCGGATATGAAGACATCATGGGACTGCATGGACTGGGAGAGAGAAACGAAAACGGGGAAGATTTGCAAATCTGTGTGCATTCAATAAATTGGTCATAGGCGGTACAACATTTCCACACAAACGTATACACAAAGCTACGTGGATCTCACCGGACCACACCACAGAGAACCAGATAGATCACATTTGCATCAATAAAAAGTTCCGAAGGACAATGGAAGATGTGAAAACCAGGAGAGGAGCGGACATAGCTTCAGATCATCACCTAGTTGTGGCCAAATTGAAACTGAAGCTAAAGAAGAACTGGACAACTGGACAAACAGCACCACAAAGGTTCAATACAGCCTTCCTTCGAGATACTGACAAACTCAATGAATTCAAGGTAGCTCTCAACAACAGGTTCCAAGCCTTACAGGATCTACTGAAGGAAGAAGAAACTACTATGGAGGATAGCTGGAAAGGTATCAAAGAAACATTAACTTCAACGTGTCAAGAAGTTCTGGGCCCCAAGAAGCATCATCACAAGGAATGGATCTCTACAGAAACACTGGACAGGATCAAAGAAAGAAAGAACAAGAAGACAGCAATTAACAACAGTCGAACAAGAGCAGAGAAAGTCCAAGCACAAGCAGAGTACATAGAAGCAAACAAGAAAGTGAAGAAGAGCATTAGAGCTGATAAGCAAAAATACGTGGAAGAACTAGCAACGAAGGCGGAAAAAGCTGCAAGAGAAGGAAATATGAGACAGCTTTACGATACGACGAAGAAGCTTGCAGGGAAATACAGTAAACCAGAGAGACCAGTCAAAGACAAAGAAGGAAGACCGATCATTGAGATTCAGCAACAGCGCAACAGATGGGCAGAATACTTCGAGGAACTCCTGAACAGGCCGGCTCCAACGAATCCACCGGACATCGACGCAGCACACACAGATCTTCCTATAGATGTCAATCCACCAACGACGGAAGAAATCAGAATGGCCATCAGACAAATCAAGAGCGGGAAAGCAGCAGGACCTGACAATATACCAGCTGAAGCGTTGAAGTCAGACATCGAAGTAACTACAAGCATGCTTCATCTTCTATTCAAGAAGATTTGGGAGGAGGAACAAGTGCCGATGGATTGGAAAGAAGGACACCTCATCAAGATTCCAAAGAAAGGAGATCTGAGCAAGTGTGAAAACTACAGAGGCATTACACTACTGTCAATACCGGGTAAAGTCTTCAACAGAGTGTTACTGAACAGGATGAAAGACGCAGTTGACGCTCAACTTCGAGATCAACAAGCTGGATTCCGTAAGGACCGGTCGTGCACAGACCAGATTGCGACACTACGGATCATCGTCGAACAATCAATTGAGTGGAACTCGTCACTCTACATCAACTTCATTGATTATGAGAAGGCATTTGACAGTGTAGATAGGAGGACGTTATGGAAACTTCTTCGACACTACGGAGTTCCTGAGAAGATTGTCAACATTATCCGGAACTCATACGATGGACTACAGTGCAAAGTAGTGCATGGAGGACAGCTGACAGACGCATTCCAAGTAAGGACCGGAGTAAGACAAGGCTGTCTACTCTCTCCCTTCCTGTTTCTTCTGGTGGTCGACTGGATTATGAAGACCTCGACATCTGAGAGAAACTACGGCATACGATGGATAGCTCAGAACCAATTAGACGACTTGGACTTCGCAGACGACCTAGCCCTCCTATCACATACACACGAACAAATGCAGATAAAGACAGCCAGCATAGCAGTAGTCTCTGCATCAGTAGGCCTCAACATACACAAAGGGAAAACCAAGGTCCTCAAACACAACACGGAGAACAGCAATCCAATCACTCTTGATGGCGAAACTCTGGAAGACGTGGAATCCTTCACATACCTGGGAAGCATCGTCGATAAACAAGGAGGTTCAGATGCAGACGTCAAGGCGAGGATTGGCAAAGCAAGAACAGCATTCCCTCAATTAAAAAAACATATGGAACTCAAAACAACTTTCAACCAATATCAAAGTCAGAATCTTCAATACGAACGTCAAGGCAGTTCTACTGTACGGAGCTGAAACTTGGAGAACTACAACAACCACCATCAAGAAGGTACAGGTATTTATCAATAGCTGTCTACGCATGATACTCAACATCCATTGGCCGGAAACCATCAGCAACAGCCTTTTGTGGGAGAGAACCAACCAGCTTCCAGCTGAAGAGGAAATTAGGAAAAGACGATGGAAATGGATAGGACATACATTGAGGAAATCATCAAACTGCATTACGAGACAAGCGCTAACTTGGAATCCTGAAGGGAAGCGGAAAAGAGGAAGGCCAAAGAACACATTACGTCGGGAAATAGAAACAGATATGAAAAAGATGAATAAGAACTGGAAAGAGCTTGAAAGGATTGCTTGGGACAGGGTTGGATGGAGAATGCTGGTGAGCGGCCTATGCTCCTTCACGAGGAGTAACAGGCGTAAGTAAGTAAGTAAGTAAGTCAAGGCAAAGGCTATTGATAGGACTAGAGTACACAAATACATGGGAAAGAGAAGGATTCATCGAGCAGAATATACGCTATCAACATTTAAGCTAGAGAGATATGTGTTAAGGCTGTCACATGTGATCAAGCATACACGTTTATACAGATAAGATAGTGATCATAATAGTACAAAGAAATAGAAGCGTTGTTGCTACTCGAATAACATAATCTGTTATGTTAATAAAAGGGCTTAACAAAAATTAGCTAGGTATAATCAAAAATCGATTGTACGAGAGCTACCATAATAAAATTCATTTAATAAGTATGGTGATGAAAAATAACAAGCAGTAGGAATTAGCAATAATCTGTGAGCGAATGGTTCATGAATTAAGAGTATATAATTAACACATTACAATTATGCATACTATACTTCTCTTCTAGTCAACAGGTTGAGTGAAAGAGTTTAAGTGTAGTTATCTGATAACTAATGTAATCAACCTTAACTATTATAATCTACAATTTAACTTACCAAATGAAATCATCTGCAGTTTGTTCTGCAATTAAATAACGTATTAACACAGAATCCATTTGACCAATTCGATATGCCCTATCTTCAGCTTGAACTAATACACCAGGATTCCAAAATAATTCAGCAAATATAACTAAATTGGCTGCAGTTAAATGAAGACCTACAAATAATAATAAAGAAGAGGGTTATTCAAAATAATTATCATATGATAAATGACTAAAAATGGAGCAGTCCCAGGAGCCGTGACCAATGAAGTTAAATAATGTCGGATGTAAGGCGGTCGTTACCCACAAGTTTGGAGCACTGATTGAAGTTAAACATTCAACCATTGGATACCGGCCTACTGATCTAAATAATAGGTGCTTGCGGTTAGATCTGAACCCCCTTGGTTCATCCACCGGTGGGGTCGACGGTACACACTGCCGACGAGACCCATGCTAGGATGAAACAACTATTCAATGCCTCCTGGTTCTCAATAGCCGTCTAATTAAGATCACTTCATGATATAAACTTTAAAAAACATGGTAAGTTATAATTAGTAGAACAGTAAATAGATATTACTGGGGGAAAAAGTAATCCAATAATATTTATTAATATTTTAGTGGTTACTTAATCATCAAGACCATTGCAAGATATATTCACCTGTATACTTAAATCGCTTTCTTGTGAATCTAACGAAAATCCAACAGTTAACTCTTTTCCATTCGTTTCAAAAAGTAATTAGCTGGAGTTTGGTGTAAGAAAACAAGACATCACCAGTTATTATCCGTTCGCAGTAGTTATTTAAAAGATGTTTATGAATATATACTGAACCATATCAAATAGTCACAAGAACGTTTGTATATTCATTAAGGAAGGAATTTGTGTGAGTGTACGCGGAAGAGTTTTTCGTACCTCCAATTTAGTTGACTTAAAATCAAGAATCTAAATTATAAAACTACAATATTTTAGTGATTGAAAATGATCAGTTGATGATATATACATAGTCGGAGAACTATATTCTCAATGTTCAATCTTTCTGATTATCGTCGCTATTCATTCCGTTAATCTCATCACACCAACTTGAACTAACGCCAAATTGTAACAAGCTTTACGTTAAGACAGGCTGAGAAAAGTGAGTCCAACAAGACAAATTGTGAAAAGAAACCAACGATCAATGACAATAACACAATAATTCATTGACAAACGAAAACGAAACTCATTATTACTGATAATACCAATAACTTAAATGGAAATAACTTATTCTACCATTTGTATTAATCTTACAAAGAAAAACCAAACACACATCTGTATTCTTCAACTAAATACAGGACATTTTAATGATGAAACTATTATGAACAGGTACATATACACACATACATGTTTACTTCAGTTACTCATACATAAATTAATTGAACCAAGAATGATGATGATGTTGCGTACATCGTAATTAGTGACAATATAACTCAGTACATAACGTTGTTCCCTCATATTTCTACTAAACAAGACAAAAATATACAGGCATACACAATAAATAAATTCACAGTTGCCTAAACAGATTTCACGCTTGACTAACATCTACAAAATATAACTAAGCAAATAAATGTAACCCATATATAGATGGTATTTCATTGTTGAATATTTATAACATTACATTATATATTGGGAAAACAAAACAAAACAAAACAATAACGACAATAGGCATAAACACGTCACTATAGGCGACGATAATAAATGTTTTATTCTAACAATATCATATATATATATATATATATATATATATATATATATATATATATATATATATGCATAAATGGTATATTTTAGAAAATCTATATTGTATCATACCTATTTACAGATGATTAAAATGAAAACATTGAACAATGAAAGAAAAATAGTGGAAATAAGAAAATTTGTGACACTATTCACAACAAACACACACAAACACAACTTGTGCTGTTTAAAAACAATCATCGTTAGAAGTGATTGTGTTTTGAGACAAAATAGAAGCAATCTATCGATAAACATAATACCAAATGAGTTATGTAACTCTGAATTAACTAAATTTATATAGCACTGAATGTTAATTCTACGATTATAAGATGTAACGCGTGTACAAGTCTAAAGAATGCTTCAAAATTGAATGAAAAATAAAACAGATATCCAATCCATACTGATTTTGAAAAAAATTATTAACGTAATCCAGTTCAGATAGAAAATTATCTAACGTACAGTTCCATAGAAATATATAAATTAGAATCTCGCTGGGGGCGGCATCGTGGATGCGCACTGCTGAGGAGTCCCATACTTTGTTACACAGGTAATTGTTGATCTGTATCAGTCAATCTATTATTAGTAAGACAGCAATGAATCATTATTAAATGCAATAGAGAGGAATTACAGGTGATTGGTTCGAAGGCTAAATAGAAAAGCATTGATCAATTTAAACTAGAAGGCGAGTAAAGTAGCAAGAGAAGTATCAGCAGCATAAAGTAGGACTTGAGTGTAGGGGTTGTTAGGTAAAGGGAAAGTAAATCTCCAAATAAATTTATAAACCTTGTATTACACATATTCAATCACTATATACAAAAGACAAGTACAAGTTATCAGAATAGATTTACATTGTAGGATAAAAGTCAATGATGATGATAACAATATATTCTGGGTCATATTGCAAATACAGATACAAATTTCTGTATCACAACCCTAGACATGTTAAACACTAGGGTTAATTGGCGTAAAATCGATCCAAATAATGCAACTCACTGACTAATCCATGAAGCTATGAACCAAACATGTTATGTGTTGGTTTAAAATGTCCCTCTATCCCACACATTACTCTGATTATTATTTAGTCCATTTTTTTTCCTTACATATTGCTGGGAACTGAGGTGTCTTGTACAGATGCACCAGCGTATGAAAAAAAGGAGAAACGCAACTGATTTAGAACTGACCGTAATCCACTTAAATATAGATAAAATGTTTGATATTTTTTCTTACCTGTCCCAGCTGCAGTAATTGAAAGCAATGCAACGCGACAATCGTCCTCATTTTGAAATATTCGACAAACAACAGATCTCTGTTCAGAATTTGTACGACCGTCAATACGAATAAAACGTATAGACTATAAAATCGGAAAAAAATAAACAAGAGAAATAAATCCAACTGATGGATATTCTCTTAACAGGAACCACCAAATACGAACTAAATGTTCTGAGCAAGAAAAGAGCTTCCTGTGACGACTGGAGGTCTTGAGTTTTGTTAGAATCTGACAAAAACTTATGTGGCCTATTTTTATAATTGCTGAAAAAACTGGTACTTGTTACTTAAAACAACTGAATAAAAATACTGATATGACTAGATGCAAGCGAGAGATTAAAGGTGCAAGAATGAAGATTAATTATGCTCAAAGCTAAATCAGAAATTATATCGAATAAATTGAGTTATATATTGTTTACTTATTTATCAATTATCAGTATGGGGGTTATGGAGATTATTAAGTTTTTGATTAAGATTATGAACCGATTGATGTTAGACCACCACTGAAAGCCTGGAAGCACTGGACGACCGTTTCGTCCTATTGTGGGACTACTCAACGGTGCGCATCCACGATCCAGTCCGCGGGATTCGAACTCACGGCCTTCAGTCTCACGCGCGAACGCTTAACCTACTGGACCACTGAGCCGGCATCCAATGGTGTTAATGTCTAACCTCAACCAATCTACGAAATCGCGCGATCATTATCCATTGTACTGAGGTAGATACCTGTCTCCTCCCGACACGGATTAGCTCCAATTGTTAAATTCGAATACATTGGACTGGGAAGTACCTAACAATAATCCAAACTGATGGTTTGATGAATGTATTCGATTTGCAATATTAAACTGTTTTTAAGAAAAAAATGAAACTAAGTTACTGAGTTATATATTTCTCCTTCATAACAGATTTTATCCTCAGTGGGTAGTGGGATCTCACGGTCAAGGAGTCCTGCAGTTGGATAGAATAGCTATATTGTGCTATCTGATTTTAACTGACTATCTCGTTAATCTCAATCTGTAATGAGAACTATACACTGAACAATCTTTATAAATCTCTCATACCTTCTCATTTATCTAAACAGATGAATATTGGTACAAAGGGGCATTAAAATAAGTACGCCACACACAATAAGAAAATGAGATTGTGGAGATACAGAAAGGTGAATATAATTTTTAAAAAGCAATAAACTAATAAAAATAAGTGAACGAGGGTAGCAAACAATGGGAGAATATCAGTCAAGCAAAATACAATCAGAGTGAATTATTTCAGTTAAAGAAGTTCCTTTCACTTTTATGGAGAAAATAATCAAAATAACAGCAAGATAATCGCATTTTTCTGTTTTGAATCATGTCTGATAACGTCTCAAGCCATTATGTCGCACCATATCTAGGATCTCAACCAGGGAGTCATGGAGGGCTGAACGATGCCAGTTTTGTGCAGCTATCTTTCGTACTCCGGCACCATGTTATAAACTGACCACATCCACATTTTTTTTACAGTTGACTTCCAAATACCCTTATACGGTCGAAGATGAGAAGAGTTCACTCTCAACCGCCAGAGTGTTCCTGATTACTACCTCTTCTCGCAGTAGGGATGTTGTTCAAGGAAGTGAGAGGATGGAAAGAAAATGTCCGGTGCTTAGACAGGGTTAAAGGATATATATATATATATATATATATATATATATATATATATATATGCTGAACAAATAATTACCACGGTCATCTTAATAGATAAGCATCAATTGAAAGAAGTCATAAACTTACCTTTTCTGACAGTAATTTATCGAGACTATCTAGGACATCTGTATGATGTGCGAAAAGTAGGAATTTGTGACCACATTCGATTATATCTAAAACATATTGCCTAAAATATAAACGTCAGTGAAGATTAAAAAAATTAGATAATTAATGTTTTGTGAGGGATTGATTGGTTATATGACCAATAGATACTTGTCAACTAATTGGATAACGTAACTCATTCATCAAGTGTAGATTTAAATACTTGACCTTTTAGCCGAACTTAATTTGAGGACGAGTGATATTTACTGGTTAGTATCATAATAAACAATAGCATCCAAAAGATAGAATATAATCAAAACCATGTATGTGAAGAATAGTGATACCATTCGATTTTCTAAGCTGATCCACGATTAGTTGGTTTCGTACGTCTAACCAAGTGATGAAAACCACGAAGCTACTGTTCCAATTTATTCATTTGCATACAGATACCGAGGAACCGTAAACCTATTTAAACTTTTGAGTCAATATTTTTCCAAATGTGCATTTATTTCCATAGGTTTTTTTTAAAAAAAAGATTTTTAGAACTTATCGGGAATTCGATTGCTGTAAAACTCAAAAGTACTACCACCACAGTGGTTTAAATATTTTCTTCCTCAAACTATAGAATTAATGATCTAAAAGAGAGCAGTAGTCAGAACTATAAAAATGCGTTTTGTATCGGGAAACGAACCAAAATTCCAAAATATCATTTTGCGTTATATCAGTCTACAAAAATATGTGGGAAATACTACAAAAGTTATAAACAATCCTAAGCGGACAAAGAAATTTAGAGCCATCTTTTATACACGATCGATTTGAGTGAGTTAAAACGATGTTATTGTTAGCAGATTTGAAACCATATGGTAACACTAAAACTTTGACACTTAACACTTTGAAACAAGTAAATTAGTTAATATTTTTTGTGGGACGTGTTAGCAAGAGGAGATAGACACCGAAGTAAAACCAAAAAATATACATAAAGATGGTCTGTGGAGACCAGTATTTTCACGATTTACATCCACGACTAGTCTCGGTTAAATAACTATTGAATACGATGAAGCACTGCACAGTTGTCTTGTCCGTGCATGGGACTCCTAAGAAATGAGCATCCACGACCCCACCACTGAAGATCAAACACAGGACCTTCAGATTTCACGCGCAATCGCTTGACCCCTAGACCACTAAGCCGAGATCCAATAGATTACATATATAATTACACTCAACTAGCTCTTATTGCCAATGGTAAATAACTATCTCACAACTAACGTGATTGGACACCATTAGTTACGGCTTCTCACAAGAACTGTATAAATTACATCACAAAGTTAGCCATTAGTGAGAAATATGTCTTAATTGAAGGTAGTAGACCTACTATTGAAAAGCGTAAGCTACTCATTAGTACACCTGACGCATAGTTTAAGATAGAATTTTTTCTTGAATTCGTGCACAAGAGAACAAGTTTCGAATACCTAGTCAACATAAGCATCTGTGAACTGTTTAATTTAACATGCCTGTTATTTGCCAACTTTATAAACTTGCCAGTCACATTCAGCAATTTTTTTCAACATATTTATCAAATAATTGCAACTGACTTTAAACAATTACTTTTATGAAAAGATAGGCGATTTTGCCAGGTTTCTTAAATCAAGGTAAACATAAAAGAGTTTGACTTGGAGATCCAACAACAGAAAGTCATTTCTTTTAACCTTGAAATAATCATTTCCTACTGATAACTACCACTAGTTTGAAAGGATTATGCTTTTATTTTAACACCCTTTCGAATCTATTCAAACGACTGATGGAATATTTATCAATATAAGAAATTAAGACCTACAGTTATCGTAGGCTAGTGTGTATTTTCAAAGTACATATTTTCTGAGATGTTAACTTATGACATCATCACTTCTGTATGATTAAGACTATTAGATTATTTGTCAACATGTAACCATTTATTAAATAAAATTAAAAAGTAAATTGAGTAAGTCTATCAAAAGTAAAAAGTATTGATAAACAACAACAAAAAATAATAATGAAATAACGTACTCTATAGCTGGAAGTTTTACTGAACCAGTTGCATGAAAATATTCGAATAAAGCAGAACGTTTCTCTTTACTCTATATAAAGAAAAAGATTATATATAAATAAATAATATTAATAAATTCTACTTAACCTCTAATTAAAATCAACTTACGGATAATTTATCAGTTAACATTGTTTTAGCATGTCTACCCAAACTTCCTTTTTTAATTATACTTGGATCTAGAACAACTAATTCACGACGTTTAGCCGGTAATTGTGATAAAACATCAGCTTTAACTCGTCTATTAAAAGCAAACGAAAAACAAAAATATCCAAAAAATATTCTTATTAAGAGCATGATGTAAAATGAATAAGTTGAGAAAATAACATTGATAAATTCTGTTAGATAGAAGCAAAAGTAGTGACGTTATCGTATGAAGAGTGTTCTTGAATGTCTTGGTATGTCTGGGAGTAGGGAACGTTCACTCTCCTCCTCGAAATGTTCTCATATAGCCACTTGTTCATAGTCTATGTCAGAGAAGTCCTACTCACATGCTGCGCGTATTGTCCACGGAAGTGAGAGAATATAAAGCAAACGTCTAGCTCATAGACTGAGTTGACGGATATGGAGGGATCACATAAGGAAATTAGAAAACTGTGATTGTAAACTAAAGGTGTAAATGTGGTCTGGTATTTTAAGGAAACGAATAGGGTCTAAACTTATTTTGATCACAAGCTACCATGGGATGATATTTCCATGTGTTGTTCCACTACCTTGGGGATTAGACTCAGGGAGTGTCCAACTACGAAAATCATCTGCTTTGGTTTGAGCGCTCACGCAGTATCCAAACTACTCACAAATAAGTTAATAAACAATCTAGAGAAATCATGTGGAGATTTATGTACTGAACTATTCAGTTGTAAAATGCCATTCATATACCAGTGTCGAAACACAGACATGGAATTCAGTCATAAGGAACCTAGGAATCTATGTGAAGTATTGGTTATTTTCATTTATAATTCATTCCAATTAGTACTGTAAATTATTAAGGTTATTCAATTCTCAAATATAAAATAATAAGAAAATGTCGATTTTAAAATTCACATTCCGACTCAAGATGATTTTCATCTATTTGAATTTTAGTGAATTCTCATTTGTATTAAATCAATTCAGCATGAATCTAATCGGTATAGAATTGAATAAATTAGAACGTGAACTACTCATATTTAGTCTCTACTAAGAAAATATTCATTACAAAATTTATGTTTGGCACTAACAGAGGCTAGAAGGAGAAAGAGGCTGTTGTATCCTAGTATCGAAGTATAGTATCGCATCCATATAACAAATTAAACAGAGTTAAATTTAACATCTATCGCTATCTATTTATATGATCAACTTACCAAGTGATGGTTTTAAATTACTGCTTGTGTGAGGGCTATTTATAACGCATGGTTGCTCCGAATAGAAGCAGGATTCAGACATGTGACATAATTGAAAATTGACAACTTTAACCACTAGGCTATTGCTGGACTGATGATCTATATAGGTAGATGTATATTATATGGTTGTACTGGATAGCTGAAAACATGGCTCAAAATCAGTTTTCAACAGGGAAGCTACATTTATTCCTTGACTTACCTTAGATCCTGAGTTGTAAAATTAACTTATACATTTTATTCCGTGAATTCATTTTTCGCGAGTCGTGATGTATATGCCTAATTTGTTTTACTACCACTATTATTGTCACTACTGCTACTACTCTGACGTTTGTCTTGGTAATTTCACCTCTTTGTATTAATATAGTGTAGTAAATTCAACTGTTACTTATATATGCCAGGATCTACGTTTCTTATGACTGACTGAGGCCATAACTCCTTATAATATTGTTAAGTATGATTCCGTAAAGCTGTCGTTGTCAATCCACTGGACTAAATCTACTGACTTTCATTGAAAAGCGTGCTATTCCTAGTGATAATATCAGCACTATTAAAGATTACGGTCTGAAAGTAATTAATAATGAGTAAACATAACTTCTAAATCAAAATCTTATAGTCTTCATTACAGGTGGTCGAGCACATATGATTTGAGAACAACGGTAATTACTTTGACACTATTTATAAGGCTACACTAAAGATCGATATAAAGTAACGCATGAACTAGGCTGGAAAGCAAAAAAGGAACTTAAAGGTCGGGCAAGTTGTTTCTCAAGTGATCTGACAAACCTAGAGAAAAAAACATTTTACGAGGTTGACTACTTGTAAGTAGGTTCAAAAATAAAACGAAATAAATAAGTGAGTCTATACCTTATCATGATAGATCTTTCCAAGACCAATTGTAGTTCAGTCATATTGGAACAACCTGAATAATCCCATCCCCAAGGACATTCTTTTGCTGAACAATATCGTAGCCCGAATTCATGAAATCCACCTTGGAAAAGATTTGGAGAAATTGCAGATATTTGAGGGAATAACTCAGCCGGTCTTGACATAGCAGGTGTTCCAGATAAGAGTAAAACTCTTTTAGCCCACTGATGAATAAATTATAAGGAAATAAAAAGATTGCACAGCTCTTGAAATATGCAGATATTTCAATGCAAAGAATTGAAACAAATCTATGCTATACAAGTGTAAACACCCACCAAACTCAACGTCAGTCAGTCAGCTACAACGTAGGACCAGGCACATATGTGCATCGGTCCAAGTTGCCATACCGCATTAGCACAAGATGAAGACCGGATTCATAGAACTAGTTAATTCAGTGGTGGTGATATATAAAAGACACAGTACATGAAGAAAGAACTAGTCTGTAAAAAGAAAGATATGAAGTGATTTTAAGCTCATAGTTTAAAGGAAGACAGAGTGTATACACCTACGCCATTGTGATCGACTCTGAGCCATGGATGGACAAATGCAGAACTGATGAAAATTCTAGAATCATAAAACCCGTTCATCGTCAACAAATGCCTGCATAAGTTCATGAAAAGATGTCCACAGAGAAAACTTGAAGGTAATGAAAAGAAAATTAGATTAGAATTCCGAACAACAACAATATACACTTTTATTTTATCAGGTTGAGTCAGCAAACTGGAACTCTAAAATATCATTAACAAATCATCCATCAGTTTAGTTAAATTTAATGTAATCAACGTTACTTGTCGATAGAGATGTTTGACAATTATCATTTTGTTACAAGAAAAGACATCGGTAAGAGTATCGTACGAGGGAAAACGTATTCGAATGTGATAAAATAAGGAGAATTTAAGACCTAAAGTATTTTTGGAAACAAATCGGAAAATATAATAAACGTTGTGCATCATTACAGAAATATTGGATTTTACCATTGGAATTCGGTGAATGACTAAATGTTACTAAACATCTGAGTGGTAACATCCACTGCGAAACAGTGTGAGTTTTACACTCTGCGATGTTCGATGCACATATGAGTAAGAGTGAGGAAGTGACGGGGAAGTTACAACTAGCATAACCGAATAAATATGAAAACGTTTGTTCTTCTACCTCGGATAAGGATATCTAGAATGAGACAAAATAGGTGCATTATTGAATTCAACAACGTGTCTCGCTTAGTATGTCACTGAGAGTGACTGCTTGTAATCGTGTTGAATTAAGTATTATCTAGTCTATACATTGGTTTTTTGTATTCTGGGTTGTGAATCCTAAATGCAATATAGCGTGACTAGTCTGATTATCGTATTAACGTATTACCGTAGTATACATGAAAGAGATGAAATATATTTTAGAACCATTTTATCTCAATATGGTGAACTGGCACAACAAATTTAGATGAAACACATTTCTATCCTAAACTCTATGACTGATTAATGGATATTTCACTTCCCAAAGTAAAAACTACAACAATACAATTTTAATAAGAAGTAAACTATGTTATCATAAAAATTAAAAATGCTACTACAAATAAGTTAGAATTAGCGAACTAGTCACTAGTAACAGGTACACATTGGTAACCTATTAAGTTAAATACTTTCTACTCCTATTCATTCCAGATTTGCCTTACTGACTAATTCGATTATCACTATTAATGTGTCAATAACAATCAAGTATTTAAAACAAGCAAAAATAAATCAATAAACAAACAACGCATACAATACTACATTCATTACATAATAACTCACCTTAAGAATTGGAGTCGCAGCTTTAGTCCTAGCAGCTTTAATATTTTTTATGAAATGAGATTCATCCTACAACATAAATACAAAGTAGGTAGTGAACGAATCGGGGGGGGGGCAGAATGTAACTTACATCAGATGAATTCATTAATACAAATATAATAATTATAAAGACTTAGTTTCTCATAAGCAAAATTTCCCATAGTAACAGGATAGGCTGTAAACGAAAGCAAAAGTTTATAACTGATTACTGGCAGGTTATCTTCAGTCAAACGTTAAATGTGTGCAACAATTAAAATATCATCTACACAGGACAAGTACAGACATTGAAAGAACACAAAAATTTAGATACAATGATTCAAGTGATAGGAAACCCTGTTCAGTTGACACTCGTCACCAAGGTTTACAACTGCAATCTTGAGGGAACTAAGTGATTGGAACCTGGATAACCCAGCTTCATACACGTCACCATTAAACTGCTCAGCTTGCGACTGAGCACCTGTACGATTGGTATACTTACAATGATCGATCGCTGAGTAGAGCAGTGAAACAACGTTGGGAGACGCGATTCCATAGTAATCCGTGACTAGGAATGGGTTTATATCCTGTTTATGCCATCTGAATGCTGGAGTCCATTCTCACCATTGTTTTAGAATCAGGGTTTTCTAACTTGATTCAGTGGATCCTCCGTATTCACCAACCCAGTCTAAGTACTGGATATTTGCTTTTCATCCTCTCACTTCTGTAAACAACACTCCCACCGCGAAAAGGCAAAGTAGGACTTCTGTGACGGTGGTTATATACGCCTGGCTATTTGAGAGCGTTTCGAGAGGGAAAACGAACTATCCCCACCCTCAGCCGTACTGGCAGATTTGGAAGCAAAAATATATGAGTAGATGAAGTATATCGTAACCCCACCACGTTTTATCGGGAAAATAAACAAAACAAAAGGCTGTGGATAGAATGGATGGTTTATATCTGATATTATCTTCCCATAAACATATTCAAAATGAAATCAAAATATCCTACTGGATATCAGTAAATTCAAGGATTGATATCACTAGTTAGTTTGACGAATACACTTGATTCCATTGTAATCAACGTAGTAAGTATTAATGTCAATGATAACTTGCTGAGTGTAAAATTTGTTTTAGAAATAGTCGACGCAATATCAATCTCCATATTAAGTTATCCATTTAATGACAGTTGTTTAGACTTATTTCGCGACCACTACGTACTTTATATTTTCTTGCTTGATCTTTTCTATTATCATTAAAAGTGTTACTACCTATACTACTTTGGGATTTTCTCTGACAGTTTCATTTCGCTGCGCTAACGGGGTATAGTGACTTAAATTGATGTACTCACGTCCCAGAGGTTCTACGTTATGTTTCACTGACTGAGTAAAATCACTAAAACTGGATGGACTTTGAACTCATCAATCGAATCCTAACAAGGAAATTGTATAATGAAATGTTAGAAACGCAGTAGTAATATTTTAGACCATATAAATCTCAGAAACAGCCCTTACTATTCAAACCATGTCACTTAACATATACTTCAATTGGGATAAATTAGTCAGATTGCTTATATACATAAAAATAACAGATCAATACTCACCGCAATAACAACGCCATACCGCCGTTTCAATAATTCTTTGCCATAACGACTCATTAAATCATAACTAATTATGGTGATTGGTGATGAATTAAACGAATCCCAATCATCCATAATATCTTTACCTGAATTAACAACTGTTATATGTGTCAAATTTAAATTAAGTGGTTTGCCAAGCCAACGAATAATTTGATCTCTCCACGAAAATCTAACAGATGATGGTGTAATAATTAATAATGGCCATTCAGAATAATAAGCTGATGCAATAGCTAACGATTGAATGGTTTTGCCCAAACCCATATCATCTGCCAGTAGAACACGACCGGATCGTTTCAAAGCTAAACTTGAATGAATAAAATTAAAGTTCATTGATAAAAAAATTTCAAATAAATCTATCAAGAGAGCGAACTATTACTGCGAAAGAGGGAGAGAGATGATAAATTGAACATAGTTCTTATATTTTAGAATAAGTGAAATCTATGCCGTAATGGAAAGAATTAAGTTAGATATCTTCAACAATTATAGTGAGCTCATCTGAATTGCATATTTCTACACAGATTGATCACTCAATAATAACCAATTTTATAGTGTCTAACTTCAACTGTTAATTGAGTTGTAATACGATCACTAGTTTAGGTGATTCCACATTAAATTTAACTAGTCGAATGTTATTAGAGGTATATGAGTGGTTAGCATTACTCAGTTGCTCACATAGTGAAAGGATGCTTCTTGGGCTTAAGGGTCATCCTGATCACCTAGGAGTAAGAACATAGAGCCGAAGGGTCAACCGGCTCAGATCTAATCATGCATGGCCTTTCTTGTGAGTAGTTTTAAGTGTATCAGATCTGTACTTTTTAAACCTTTACACAAGAGATAGAAGTCTTCAGGCCAAGATGAGGTGTATTATTTTTAGGGCCGACCTATCCCAGTTCCCTCATACCTCAGTAAGAAGGAAGCATCACTGTAGATACTGGTTGTTTGAAACACCATAGAGACGCCCTCCCCCGAACAACTGATAGTAATACTCCACCATGGAGTATAATTTTGCTGCTTTTGAGATTACAGCCCACCAAATAACCTGCATAGTACGGTAGAACCCATAGGAATGTTCCAGCCAACTTAAACTGAGTTATCATAACAGGAAAGCCCGGTCAATCTGCAAGGCAGAGGCCATGGCCGTGATGCTGTGCTTGAGGACAATTGACACACAATCCTGGACTGTAAGTTTCTCGTTAGTTAGTTTTCATTTGAAAAGCCATATATGTAATCTTGATATTGGTTTTTACAAAATCATCAACTAGAGTACAAACGCATTGGTTTTGATTGACGTCGAGTGCAACCGGGATAGTTCGACAGAAATATACTGAAGACAGAATCATAGTAATTCCATGTTCAATCCATGACCGAATTAAAATGCGCTGGTTAGTTTATTTGCAACTAATCACTGCTGACGGATGGATCATGAAGATACTAAGAGGTTCTTGTGTGAATCCCGCAAAAACTTATCTGTTTTTATTACTGCATATTTCGTTTCTGCCTTCTTTTGTATGTTGCAACCCACTGTTATTATTACTATTTCTGTAAAGTAGAATGAAGTGAAATAGTCAAACAGTAATAAACAAGAAAAAATTCAATAAAATGTCCGTAACCGACACAATGAGTAAAAGATTTGAACCACGGGGCCAACAATAGTTCACTCAAAATCGTAGATACACCTCACAAATGAGTACCAACAGCTATGAAACCTGTGTCTATGACTTTCCCCTTGCTCTTGAACGACCTAACATCAAACTTATTTTCAAACGATCACAAATTTTATGAGAAAAGATCGAAGAAAACGACGAAAATACTAAGAGCTATGTTCAGACAATGACCATTTTGAGAATGAGTTCTGTAACTGCTGTACGCACTTGGTTTTACAGACCTCAAGCACCGAAATCTTATCACTAATATTTATTAGCTACAGTTTATCATATCAGTGTTGCATAGATTTATTAAATTATTTTAGCTTATGTCATAATTAAATAACATTTAACAATTAAAATACACTAGATTAAACAAGTAATCTATAGAGATAAAGATAGTGGTCATTACCATACACCGTCTTTCTGAAATGGAAATAATGTTGATAATAGATCATCTGGTATTCTATCCTTCAGCGTACAATGGTCGATTTCATCATTGTTCTCATCATCTTTCAAGTCATCTGCTCCAAGTTTCATTGAAATTCGTCTACGAAATATCTACACAAGAAAGGAATTACGCAAAAAGCAAATACAACAATGAATTTCTCAGATAATAGTTGAAAATTTATATAATATTAAATGCCAACCTTAAAGTTAAATGAAGCATCTAAATCATTGATTGCATAGGGTCTGAATTGTTTTTCACTACTAATAGTTAGAATTTAAATGATTAATCTTAACTGGGTTTCTATCAACGATAACGTCTGCATTTACAAGTTGATTATATTTTGGATAGTAGCTAGCAGTGAAATCAGTGATGAGTGGTTTCGTCCTCTTCAGGGCTGATGTGTTGATATTTCAGTGTTAATGCTCACAATGAGTCTCAAACAAAGGTTAATCATGACAGAGTACATAATTACCTTCTAGAAGCTGAAAGTATTGAGATATTTATTGTGACATTAAACCCGTCTAATTATCATATGATTTACTCGCCAATTGAAATACGACTTCTCCAATCTTAGTACTGTGCTAAACCAATGGCGTTCGACGGGTATGAGCAGCCTAGCATCCTTATTGGTACTTTGTTCGCCTAGCCCGTTCAGTTGAGTCCAGAACAGCTTCCACTATGCGAATCATTTATTTCAAACTTGGTTTATATACCAGCCAAACAGACCGCATCAAACCATAAAATAGGAAATACCATTTATACAAGATCAAGCTAAAAAGTGGTTGTGAACGTGGGAGAGTGTAGTCAATAAACTGAGTATAACTTAAGAACAGTAAATCGTACAATAATCTATAGGTCAAAATGAAGCTTCTAATACAACGAATATAGATACACACAATCTAATTACTGAATAGTTATATAATAAGAATACATAGATAATATTAGTCCACTAATAGTTCTCAGAAGTTACCTGTAATTTATTCTTCACTGGGACAAAATATCTATTCAGTGAGCTAATACGCTAAAAGAGAATCGTCACGTTCAACCCTGAGTATCAACAAACGGAAAATGAATAAACCTAAAATTATGGACAATTATCATGTTTATTGAACAAGTTGACGGAAACGATTATTCGATAACCTAGCCCCCAAATGCCCTGGTACGGCCGAGAGTGGGGAGAGTCCGCTCTCCCTCTCGAAATGCTCTCACATGGCCATGCGTATATAGCCTCTGCCAGGGAAGTCCTACTCACTGCCTTCTCGTGGCGGGGGTGTTGTTTACAAAAGTGAGAGGACGAAAAGCGAATGTCTGGCGCTTTAACCGGACCCCAAATCAAATCAATGGTGCACATGGGCTCCAGTATCCTGAAGGAACAAATGGCGTATGAACCAATCGTTGGTCACCGGCTACCATGGGACTGCATCTCCTTACGATGCTCCACTGCCTTGTGGATCAGACATTCAGGTCAAAGGCTCGGGGTGTGGCCCCCTAAGAAAACCACCTGCTTCGGTTTGGGCACCCGAGCAGTATCACAGCCCTCACACAAATCAATTGAGATTTGTGTGGCGCATATGTATTTGGTGCCTCCCTGTACCTATACTTATGTGTTAAAATAAATAAAATAAAAATAGTAAGTAACGCTTTGACGCTTGAAACCATGGATATCAAGTTTGGGTTTCAGTGTGAACATCAACAATTAAATGGGACAGGAATTCTAGATTCTACTATTGTTCACTACTTAAACTGGAGTGTATTTTAATCATTTATGTACCAGATACATATTTGAGTGCTTGGTTTCGAGACATGGAAGGCAATGATATTACCTGGCTGCACAAACCGAAGTTGACCCATCAGGGTTTGAGTCTGAGACTTAGTGGTTGAAAGTTCAACTCTGTAACCACTGAGCCAGAGATATACAAAATAAAATCATACTAGTTAGCTTTGTACTTATAAAAACTACTAACATTGAACGATATATATATATATATATATATATATATATATATATATATATATAATATTTATAACCACCTACTTTAAGAACAGCATATGGAAGTTCTTCCAAGTGTAATTCATCAATATTATTGACCTTTTTCACTGCATAAAAGATACATCTATAAAGAAAATTTCACATTTTTACCGAATTCATTATATTCTGATAAATCAAATGACCATCTCCTTGTCTGAGAATCTATAGACACAAAAAAAAGTTGACGGAAGAATTATGATAGGATAGAACTTTGTTTTTTAGAATTAAATTTGATTAGTGTGTAAATTTGATATGAAATGGTATTCAGGTGATAATCGAGACACTATCTTAGTTCGAGGTATTAATAAGGGGATATTTCATTTGATATTAAATGTTTAGATGTAACTTCCAAACAAATATCTAGAAACGTACATTTGCCACTTTTGGCAGTCATTAAATTTCGAATATTAAGGTCGAATGGAGGTAGGAATCACAATAAATAAAACATTGGTATATTTATAATTTTTACGTGAAAAGATTCTAGAGTTTTCTCCAAGTATCTGCTAGCACTGATGGGTTAAGAAATAGCCAATTAGCGTGCCCCAACACAGTCCTGCAGGTAAAATCTATTTCAAATCAATCCGCTTATGAACTCACTGATAACGATTATCCTGATAAATTTGATCAGCAAGTAATATAAACCCTTTCTTGATCGGTCTAACTATCCAAATGCTACTTCCACGTTAAAACTAGTTCATCCAGTTGAAGTAGGTAGTTAGAAAAGGTTAACATCAGCCAAGTCTACTATCCACGTTTAACATATTACATCATTATAGAAAGTTATTAGAGCATAAAATCCTGTCTGACACGTAGGCTACTGGTTTTGATAGCTTTATAAAGCTTGTAAACAAGTAATAACAGTGTTCAAAAATACGAAACAGTTAGACCCAAATTATGTTTCACCCTCACTGGCAGTTACGACTGAATGCTGATTTACATAAATCCAATCAGATACAAATCTGAAACCATTTCCCATAAATATGAAAACACAGTTGACTCAACACGTTACCGACAACATTATATCATATCTTGTGTTAATGCTGCTAGCACGACAGGACAATACAATACGGACTAAAGGATAACAACTTACCATACTGTTTAGAATCCATAGACTTGAATAGCTGTGTCAATCCAACATGATATCTGGCGTGCACTTCAAATCTATTGGGAGAGCACAGTGTGCACAGCACATTAACTAAGCTGGTCTTCGGTCTGAATGCATCATTAGAAGTAGACTGAGGAGTTCTTGAAGGAAAAGAATTTGTACTGGATTTAGGTATAAAATTCTGTTTGACTTGTGAAGTTTGTTGCTTGACTGGATTTTCAGTTGTCTTCACAGTTGTTGGTTTACTGTGATAGATTGCGTAAAAATACTTAATTATTGACTAGTCAGGTACAAAGAAATTCGAAATTCACTGATGTTTAACCAATATATTTATTTTGTAATTGATACGTTCATAGCCTTATTGTGTTAACTGACAAATATTTAATCTGAATGACAGAAGTGATGCAACCTTACAGCTCAAGAGGTGGCTTAATGGGTTAAGCATTCGAGTATGGCTCAAAACCAAGCAAATGAATAAGTACCTGATAAGCAAGTCAAACACGTAATAACAGTTAATTAAGATACATATCAAGGAATTTGCTTGAAGTTGTTGTCGACGTTCACATTAAAGGATTTATTTCTTTGATCCATTTTTGTATTGGCTGTTTGAATCTCCCCATTGATGTCTAGGATTGGAATGGATCAATCTCTTATTGGAATATTGTGCATCCTGTGCGGATTACACAAAACGCGCATTCTAGACTCCATTGTTAGACGGCATCCATCTGTGCTTATAATTTATTTATTTGCCCAGATTCTCAACTCCCAGTCTTTAAACTGTATACATTGTGATAATGCACCTTCTAGAATGAATTGTAGTTTCACACGAATAACTAGCAAACAATGGGGTTGATCCCCAGGCGTTTTGATATCTTAACTATGTGATTAACTGCAGGTTAAAACTCATGGGATCCAATGGTTTCAGTATCTAGGCGATATTTGAACCATCTATATACATGTAATTTGGACTATTTAACTAATATATATATATATATATATATATATATATATATATATATATATATATATATATATGGTTATTGGGTTGTGAAATAACCAATTTTTGAGAGGAATTTGCAACCAATTTGACAACTACTAATCACTCAAACGATCTTATACATGATAGAAAAAACACTGACAATTCCTTCAGCCAAAATAAATTTTACATAAACAGAAAATTATCAGCTGGACTACTCCAGTCACCTCAGAAAAACTTTGGCACTAAGTCGACAAAGTGACTTGGGAAGGATGGTGCTTTTAAGTGTCAAACCTTGGGCTCTCCACACCAACGCTTTGATGAGATTTAAGGGAACTGGAAAAGTAATTCTGTCTCTCTGCTATCTTTAGTTACTGAAGTTCGTGAACAAAGCCTAGCCTCCTTAAACAACGAGAGAATCAAAGCTTTGCAATCCTTATCATATCAGTTATTTGGAGCCTTAAGTCATGTTTACATTTGCAAGAACCTAGAGGGACAGAAAATTTAAAAGTCTGTCGATAATTAATATGAAGTGAAGACAGTGGCCTTCACGGAATATGGTTGTGGCAATCCTTGTCCAATACTGTCATATACATAATGAGACAAACTCCGGTTATTTCAAACTGTTATGTGAATCAGTTGCTTACCAGAAGATACCCATATAGACCTACAATATACTCAGCCAGTCAATCAAACTCAACGTAGAACCTGGTACGTGTAGACATAGGTTCAAGATGCAGTTAGTACAGTAAGATCAAACTGTTAGACAGAATCTTAACCCCTAAACAAATTGAATCATTTGTGTGGCACACATGTTTGTGTTTAAATAAATAATAAGTATTACTGGTAATGGAAAAAATTAGGCATTGAAGATACGATTCAAGAACATATAACTTAGTGGAATAAGAATTATCAAAAATTAAGAAGCTTAGAATCTAAGAGAGATAGGGTAGACGCGCTTGCGTCATCGTGAACAATTTTGAAGCATGCCATTCAAAGTCTTTAACCAATGGTTATGATAATTTTGCAGTCAGTCAGTCAGTAACAACGTGGAACATCAACCAAGTAGTCTGCATCTACTTACATGGCTCAATTAAGACTAATATCAGATCAAAGTTCACCGTCTATTTAGCTGGCAAGCAATGTCAAAAGAACAGCACTTATAGCAGAATATCATCGGTTCCTTTTATCTATTTACCGACTAGAAACACTAATACAAATTATTTTGTAAAAGTATACATACTTTTAATGCATATGCAAAAACAATCTTGATCAATATTGAGGTCAACGTGGATTATTAAATAGTGGCCTCTAACCTAATAAAGACATTGAAATACAAAAGCCAAAACTAATGTGCTATATTAGAAGGATATCTTTACAATCTTGGGCTCTTCCCACATTGGGTGAAAACAAAAATAACTTGTGAAAATAATAGTCAAAGATATAAAGTCTCATTGTGACTTACAATCGAAATCATACACCTTGAAAAGTACGTAACCTGGTATTCTTCTCAACAATGAAATAGGTTTTATCATGCAAGTTACAATAATCTATCAGCGTGATTAAATCCAGTCAAATTTGAGCAGGAATCAAACACACAGTACAAGGGAAACAGGTGATACAGAAAGATAAACGTGACAAAAGCAGTAAACGAGATTTGGTATGCTACACAAACATGCTAACCTTAGTTCATTCCGACAATATGAACAAACTTACAAACTGATCTCCCCTTGAAAATGAACGAAGAACTCTACCGATCACTCTCAAGTAGCTATCAAGATCCCAACGACGTGTCTGAGTACCATGACATCAGGGCATGCTTGGCATTTAAGTAACTGACCTAATGCCGTTTAACCGAAAATCCTATCAGAAACTCAACGGTTAAGTTAGTCGCTGTAAAATCTTACAATGCCTGGGATTGATTGACTGCATTTTAACAAGAGCTGAACGATTGCATAGTTAGAACATTAGTACGCCAGAACTGTTACTTAATAATGCTCAACTTAAGAGTACCTTTGCACACTATCAAGATGTTGTGATAAAACCTGAATAACTTACCCAGAATTCACCCAACTTTTAGCCATATGTACAAAATCTTCTACCTTTCCAGCTTGTGTACTACCATAACCACCTTGATGACATAAGGGCTGCTTGGCAACCACATTCTGTTTATGAACTATGGGTACTGAACTAACAAGTCCACCTGCAATATTTCGGTTACGGGACTCAAGCGCTTTTCTTCTTTTAGATTCAATAAGTAAACGCTCTTCTTCGGTTAACGCGTCAGAACTCATGTTTCCTAAAGACAGTAAAAATACTTCAGTAAACACGATTTCACAGTAACATTTGGATAGAACTCAATGTTTTGTAAAAAGAATTTATTTGGTAATTGTTTACGTGAAAACAACTGAATGCAACATTGCCCCTAAGGACTGAGTGATATTGGATGTCATTAACTCATCTACGTGCTCTCCAAGATGTCGCTTTGGATCCTAATGAAGGAAAGGATAAGTAACACCTTTAATAACATACCATTTTCCCAACATTTTTGATGGCTAATTGTTCCGGAGTCATTTTTTCCTCATCTTCAAGAGACTAAACAAAATGAGTAACACACAAACAAACGAACTTTATGATATGACTTGACTAGATCAAGCATAGTTTGAAGAGTTTTGTGATTAGCTGAACAATGAGTATTATAATCTTCCAAGGTTAGTCCATCTCTCCACGTACGCTTGTTCAGATTCATCAACATCTTATTTCGATGAGAATAGTCAGATATATAAAGCTCACCTTAATTTCCCACTTATTTTTACGGTAATTAATAGGTAAAGAGTAATAATGTCTGTTAAGACCGTGAATAAGCGCTTGGATCGTCGGCTTGCTAAGATGACCAACATTAGATGTTGTCTGTCTAGGCTCTTGATTAGCAATAACAAGATTTGGGTTGATCAAACGAAAAGCATCGATGACAACCTGTGAATGATTTGTAGTTATGAAAAATCACTACTTTGCCTTTCACACTCTGTATTGGATCAACAACTACAGCTACCGCACGATCCGATAGAGCTTCGAAACTTTGCTGTGTATTCATATCCACACCAGATAACCAGCAACCGAACCCTGGATGTGAGTGATACCACCCGACAACCATTTCTGGACTTAAAAAGTGAAAATATGTTAAAAGTCCAAATACCGTCCAGTTTGTCTAAGCATATCTAACATTTTAGCCTGAAATACAGGATCTACTGCTTCAACGCTCACGCCTGTGCCGGACTGAGGCATAGCAAACACATCCACAACCGTCACAGTATAGTCATCAACAAATTCGCCTAACATTAGTCCCATAACCTCCATTGGGACTCCAGCTCTTCCATGTTTTAGCATTTTCAGTAGTGCAAGACTACTAATATACACCTGTTCAGCAGTATCTGGTACAGGACCATCTGTTGGCTGGGCATTTGACTGCCCTAAGGCGGCTAGTCCATCAGCACCAAGGCGGAGGAGGCGTTCCATTATGTAAGTGATCCGAAGAAACTATTACTAAGAGATGTGTGTCGAAACACGCGGGGTGTTCAAGGACACCCTTGAAAACTGGATTAACTGACGGAACTATAATGTGCTTGATTCGGCGAGTAGCTTCGAAAGGTCAATTTTATGCTCATCTAAATGGTTCATATGGCTTTGGACGAAATAAAAGAAGCTTCAACCTCCGTACGTTACAGCAGTGATTCACTGATGCCTCCAGGTAGGAACCTAAGTATATTGACGATGGAAGAGGAATAAGATAAAAGTTGATAAGTCACAGCAAGATACTTCCCTTAAGAATATGTCAAGTTTCCTCTTAAAGGGCTCTTATGAAGTCACTTGGACTAACTTATCCGGCGGCGAATTTTAACATTTGACTACTCTTAGAGAGTAGATATGTTTACATTCCGTTCTACTCTGTTGTGTCTCCAGTTTCTGTAAGTACTATTTTGAGTGAGGTTAAAACTTCTCAGAAAAGACTCTGATGAATGCTTTCGGGTAAATTAAAGTCTAAAATTCCAAAATTCTGAAAACAGTGAATTGTTACTTCTTTGGGACCTAGCTTTATATTTTGTTGAATGGTCCTTGGGTGACTACATGTGCTTTTTGTTTTACCTCTTGGAAACGTAGAAAGAATAGACACTACAGAGGGCGTTTGTGTTGCTCGCAGGTCTGGAGGTTTTGGACTATTCAGTCTCTTGCGTATTCAGAAACCATTTAAATCAGTCGTAATCACTTAGCCTCTAAGACTCACTGCTTTTTGAATATTTGTAAGCGGCTCTTTATCAATAAAGTCACAAAGCGATCAACCCAAATATTATCAGCATTTTTGTCTCTAGCACAATTTTTATTCAATACCTTATTATAACCATAATATCCACAGATAATTTTCAAAGGTAGTCAACAAGAGCATTTGCACTTTATGTTATAGAGACGTCTGTGGTATTCTTCAGGCAGATAGATCAAATTCGTGTGTCAGATTATGCCAGTAGCCCTGCCATTCCAGTCCTCAATCACCATACATCATTTCTATAAAAACCTCTATGTGGAAACAAGCATTTTTGCTTGTGCTTCACTACCAAATACTATTTACCCGTTGGCCTGGGTCTATTGAAATTTTTCAAAGTAAGCGGCTTATCGGACACACATGTCTCCCACAATGCTGAACAGCTGTCAAGACTGATTCAGTGTTCAGCAGCAAAACTAGTCTTAGGGACGACTTTAAAACTGCCGAATGAGTTTATCAATCCTTGTACTGAAAATAAAGAGCTTGACTTAGAAGGTTACATGGACCGACTAAGGGACTAAGTGTTCAGACTTGCTCATGGACAGTCGCGAGCGACATATGTACCCAAGAACCTAAGCACTTGCACGCACGTCTAGATAAAGTGTGACGAAGTAGATGCACCACTTAGCCCTCCACTCATAGGTCCATACAAATTTATCTCTAAAAGATCAATAAATATTTCACTGTACAAAGACACTGACCCAGTATGTATCGTTAGGCTAAAGCTGGCTTATCTAGATAATGAATCGCCATACATTTTACCAGACAAAACAATTACAGAATTGACTATTAACAAAAGAAATTCATTAGAAGTGACCAAAAATTTTAAATAGGCTCAGACATATCTACAGTTCTGGTTTGACACTCAAACTTAGCCACGTATCCGCTAAATATTTTGGTTGTTAAATTTTGTGAATATGTTCAAGGAATAAAAACAAATAAGTAATGTTTCTTAATTACCACTGCACTGGTTTTATTAAAAAAGCACCAACATATAAGTAGTCTTAAGTAATACCTTACCCAACCCTCCTCAGATCTTTTACTTTTGATATGTGAGCGTTATGTTAATTTTTTTACAAGTTCACAAGCGGTTTGTCTCTATACAATCCACTAAGGATTATTAATCGAAAACATCATATCAGCAGGGGTAAGTAGCAAATGAATGAAGAATCATCGACTGGAGAGAGTGGTTTAATCAGGCTACGCCTGTGAAATTACCCATTTTTCTAGACTTTTTTTCGTTAATAGAAGACATTGATAAGGTTAGATGGAAGCATGGAACAAGATTTATGTGAATACTGACTATAAATCCAAACAGTCATCCATTGCAGTGACGACGAGGTCTGAAAACAATCCATGCAAGTTCCACTAGTTCAATAAACGGCCTGTTATGCTTGCAGCACTTTATAATCTGCAATATCTTATACTCACTTAGACTAGTCATAAATATGTATTATAATGATTAAAACATCATCCACAAACTTGTCTTTGGTATAAGATACATTTGATGGTTTCATATGACATACTACCTCGAAAAAAATTGTTTATAAACGAAGCATTTTAAATTAAGCAATAGTTCATCAGTTGTGAGTGGTTCTCATTGTCATTTCAACGTGCTTATAGATGTCACGTAATCAGTTAACAAATACTTCTGCAACATGATTTGTAATGTAACCAGGTAACTCAGATTCACTGCATTTATTCAAATCATTCAAAGCATTTCCGAATCAGTGAACATGAACTTATTCTGGACCATCTAAAGTCTTCGGCATCTTAAACGACGCTACTTAATTGTATCGCACACCCAGTGCCAAATAAAAACTACAACTAGCTGTTCACGATGATTTTGAAGTGGCATTGGACCCCAACCACACGACTTTTGAAACCGAGGATATAATTACTAAAAAGATATATTCAACAGAGGAAGAACGAAGATTCGTTCAGAATAATATGAATTCATTTTATTTTGTTAGGTTCCAATCACCTGCTTACAACGTCAAATATTTGAAAATCAACGTTATTGCAGATGTTGACATACTTATACATAAGAGAGTAATTAAAGATGAACATATTTTATCATGATGTAGCGAAGATTTCAATAGAGTTAATGAGGTCATAAAAATTTTGTTTCTAATAAATAATGTTTGGGAGGAAAAATTCTAGAACATTGAAATAGTGATTAGGAGTTAATAAACATTAGATGACTGTGTAATGAAATTATATTCAACAATTCACTCATGGGTATCTTTAACAGATCCTTCTTAACTAATTTCATACCGAAAATGTGGAGAAAGATAAAGATAACCCATATACCCAGGAAAGTATCTGAAATTTAGAGCCATGTCAACAACTTCAACTTTTCTGTAAACAATGGAAAAATTATTGATACTCCCATTCCAGCCTGCACTAAAAAAGCGCATTGATCCTTATCAGTTTGCTAACAAATGCAGAAGAAGCACCTTAAATGCTTTTGTTTTTTGCACCATAATGTAGCGTTCAGCTTGGAAGACGGTAAAAACTATATTCGATGTGCTTTTCTAAAATATAGTTCTACCCTTTATTCTATTCCAAGAAAACGTCAACAGTGAGAGCTGCGTAACCAACTGGCTGTATTCCTACCTCTCTGGAAGAGAACAGTATACTGTTGAAGATGCCACACTGTATTTGGAGGAAAGTGTTTAACGTCTCTACTGTCACATGAAGGTGTACCACAAGGGGCTTTTCTTTCACTTCTTCTTTTCCCTTTTCCACTGTATGATCCAACATCTTTCACAGAAAGTATTTTTATGAAATAGAAAGACGATCTCACTATATGTGTGCCAATTTCTACCTCTTTACATCCCATAGAAATGAATGAGTTTTTGCCTCGTAATGAATAGTGGTCCTTTGTTAATGGTCTCTTACATAGCCTGTATAAATGTCAGACTGTTAACTTTAACCTGAGACATGAATAGCACCTAAACACCACGTTATGATCCCATAGTGCTTGTGCTAATGGAGACTCCTTGATAAATACAGGGTGGCAGGTCAATTATTCTGGTGTAAGTCTTTTCCCTGAACTCTCTTTGTCTTAACATGTTTTATTGTTATCGAAGAAAGTTTTCGTTTTTACTTACTACATAAAGAGGCTGCATGCTTCTGGGATTACTCGACATTCACTTTTACGATTTTTCGATTTTTGCATATTACCTAGTATTTTTTTACTGTTCTTCATTATGCTTTGCCAGGCTTTTGAGAACAGACTTTGTTGTATTGCGGAGAGTGCTGAAGGCAGCTGGAAGGGCGTGTGGTGTACTTTTTGGAATCATTATTAATATGGTTGTAAATAGACATCAAATGTCTTGCGAAATCCTGGCAGGTATTGTCTTATCGGATAAAAAATATCCTCTTCATACCTATTTTTCCCCTTGTACATCTTCTCATAGAACGGGACGTGAATACATTAAAAACCATGCACGCAAGCAAAGGTATAAAAGTTTTATAATACCTCACCAGCAAACATACTCTGTGAAGAACAGGTTGTTAGAGTTGGCCTAGTCAATAACCTGTATTCTTAAACATGTCTCTAACTAAAAAGTTGTAACGATTCAGATCTTTTTCCGTCTTTTTCTCTTCTCTTTTTGTTGTTTTTGTTTTTAGTTTTGAAAGAAAACCTTGTTGATGAGAATTCTATATTGTACCAAAATATAATGGTGAATAAGGCCATTAGCAATAATAATAGTCTAATTAATAACAGTGTTTTTTTCCTCCAGTTATTTTCATATTACACTGGTTGTTTAAATAGACTTTTTTCTTATCAGTTGGTTCTTCAGTAAGTGCTATGAAGCTTCATCTGTTTCATAAAGGTTTGACGACAGCTATTCGTTCAAATCATCGGTGTAAGCAGTTGGGCAAATCTCCTGCAAACTGAAAGAATCATCATCGTATTTAAACAAACACTGACTAAAAGTTCATATCACTAAGAGAAATGGGTTCAGAGTTGTAGTTTCACTGGCTAGACCTATATCTCCCTGATAATAGAATTACTTACACACATTCGTGAACTAACGAGCATACAATTATATGGAGACATCGTACCCTTGCACACTTAATTTCAGAGAAATTTATGGTTACACTCCTGTTGAACGAATGATTTTCAGTTGCCACACAAATATCCGAAAATCATAACCAGTGTTATGTGACAAAACCTTACTTTCGAGTTTTGTTTCTTAATCGCATGATTTAATTTTCCTAGCCAGCTAAACCTTTCTGCGACCGTGGTTATGAACCCGGTTGTAGAGAGTGGTCATCCCAAACACAAGGTCATATAATTGGTGGAGTTTGGTGATGAATCCAACCTTATAGCGTAAGGATATTGATTCCTAAACACGAACACGAAGGCGAACATATAGTTACTGAGATTTACAGTCAACATGTAACATTTGGAAGATGTCAATAATGGTGAGAAATTTAATCGGTACAGCATGGCTTGGCCTTTCAGGTGTGGTCATATTATGTAATTTCTCCCTAGCCATATTGAGTACATTATTCTGTCACCTGCCCAGGTGTGTTCAGAATTACTAAACATCGTATTGCTGATTGTTAAGATACGATTAGTCAGAATAGACAACGATGTGACTTCCATGCAAGATCTTATAGATTAAATAGTCACATCATGACAAATCCACAATTTTGAGATAGGGTCTATTATTATTATGACGTAGAAAAAGGTACTAATACCGAACTAGGCCATAATTCGACTATAGCCTAAGTACTCACTCACTCCCTTATTTTGTGCAGGCATCACTTTTTTATTATTTTATACAGAATGTTGAAAAACGTTTTGAGTTTAGAAGAGGTAACCTCTTACTCCAACTGTTCTGCTCTACGACCGAAATAAAGACCCATTCACCGCTAATTTGGTTTCTTCTATAGGTAAAACGAGGGATACCCACCAGCACGAGAAGATAAGTTACGTGGAGACTGGGCATTGTAGCGGTAAATAATTCCCCAAAATCAAATAGCTCTGTAAGTTTTCGACATTGGATGCTGACCACAGTTTTAGTGGACTCATCTAGCTGAAGGCGCTCGGTCAAGCATCCGTACCAGATCACGTGTGGGAACGCCGTGCTCAACATCTGCCGCAATCGCTAGCCAGATTAGTGCAAACGATCCTCGATATATTGATAGCTTATCAAATATATCTTCGATCTCCTCATTTCTGTCTTTTGATTTTACTTGGTGGGTGCGCTTCGTATTAGGTGTTACTGGTTAAAGCGTTGTCAAACTCCGAATACCTGTGGCATCTTGAGCATGTAGGAAAGATGGCTTTAGTGTTAGGAAGATGTAACGTAACATGACAACTTTATACTGGCTATTTAGAGTACGAGAACCGTTTCATGGTAATTTGAGGCTTGGTCTGGTGAGCACACTTCCTGAGAGCATTCAGTTGGTTGAGCTTCGGTAAAGCTAGCATGCTCAACATCAATTTAAAATGATTAAAAATTTATTCACATTTGGAAATTAGTCATGGTCACAGGGTTAATTACATATTTTCTGTACGGCCAATAACACTAAACTGTTCATCTTCACCATTTATCAGCAAAAGTTGTTGCTTATTTGTAAAACATCCGTGAAACTTTGTCTATGTTCAGTACTCTCTCTATGATCAGAATAGATAGGAGACTCTCCTGCAATTAGACTCCTGGACCATGCACATTGAGGTTCATATAAACTGGACCCCGTCGAGTTAAATCTTATTTTCACTCCTTTTTGAGTGACTCTACGGTTTACTGCATTTTATGGACATCCAAAGTCACACCTCGATGTTAATACGTGACGTAGATTACTACATAAAACATAAAGTTATTACAGAAATATATTACTAAGAATAGGTACAGGAAATAAAGTTCGGCCATTGTCATTTTGGCTAGCCCATGCAATCGATTAATGCGCTTTAACTGTTCTTGAGCTTGACTGGCATTGGTTAACTTTGATATTCAGCGAACTGACTTTTGGATAATTCGGCCGAATTTAGACAACATTTCAATTGCTCTACAAGATTTCACAATCGATTTTAGATGAGTTTTGTTTCAGTTAGGTATTAATAATGACTACACTCATTGACTTCCAGGACACTTTCCGAAACAATCTGTAATTACTTACAACTAACAATTTTCTGAACTATGAACGCTGTGACTAATAGCCTTGAACGCTTTCTAGATTTTGTTATATAGTGCTTACAGAAGCCTCCGTAAAATAACAAGATTTCTAACCATACTTATTTTTTGAAGGATTACGCCAAGGGTCTCGGAAACGCTCCGTCGTGGTTCAGTAGAGAGGTTTCCACCCTTGTACATATGGAGAGAGTGTTGGAGAGGTTTGGGTTACTGGATACCGACGAGACGAAATTTCATTGTCGGGAAACCTGAAATATTTGTGTCTCGACCCTCAACAAGTCCAGAAGTTTGTGCGAAAACTTGTTAGGGAATCTATGGAATCTCCTAAACGCTTATACTCATACATAAACCAAAGGACTAAAAGAAGAGGAACTATTCCAGCATTAAGGGGAAACAGTAGCACTGCATCATTAGTGAAGAACGATTATGGTGAAGTTCAGGTATTCTCGAATTACTTTAGCAATGCATATACCATGGAGATGCCCTCTCCTTTAATTCATACAAACTGTCATATACACACACTAGACACTGTGACCATTAAAGAAATCGATGCATGTGGTTTGATAAATGAGCGCAATATAAGTACACTAGGTTTTTGTAGGAATTAACGAATTTTGTCGCGAATATCTTAAGCACATGTTATAATCTATCTGTAATTCAGGGTCGATTACCGAGAAACTGGAAGGACGCTATAGTAAATCCTGTCTTCGAAACAGGTGCGAAACATAAACTTGAGAACTATCGACCCATAAGCCTAACCAGCGTGATTTTTAAAAATTTAGAAAACGTTATTTGGAAGGACTTGTTGAAGAATCTCAGCAAAAACCGGATTCTTTTTGAAGAACAGTTTGAATTTAGAACTTCTATTCATGTCTCACTAAATTATTAGTCGTTTGTGAAAGTTGGTGAGCTCTTGAAGATCAAAGGGTACCTACATTGACTTTGGCAAGACTTGACAAAGATCCTAACAACTGAGTGTTGCATAAGTTAAGTAATGTCGGGATTGAGGGCAATTTATTAATGTGGATTAAGGACTTCTTGGTTGGGCACCAATAAACAGTACGAGTGGACTAGAAATTTTCTATCCGGGAAACTGTGATTATCGGAGTACCCCAGGGTACGGCTTTGGGGCCAGTGTTGTTCCTTCTGTATGTAAATGACTTTTCTAGTCTTCTGTCATCGGTTTTGTCATATACTGATGGTGTCAAGATATGGAGAGAGATAAAAAGTAAAGCTTACAGTTTACATATTTAAAATGGCCTGGAGAAATTTTCTGAATGGTCTCAAGTTTGACAACCCCTGAAAAATGTTTCCGAACATATTGTGATGCATTTCGGTCATCAAAGTACAGATACATACATGATGAATAACGGTGAGCTATCTGTTGTCCAGACACAATGAATTAGTAGTCATCGTGAACCAAGGTTTAAAAACTACTGCAAACTGCTGCTCAGTAGACGTGAAAGGTTTCGGGACCTTATGGTCAATACGTAGGGCCTTCAGCCATGTTGACGCTAAAATTTCGTAATCATTAAAGTAGTTTTGAATGCTAGGAATAGTACTTTGAAAGTCAGTTTACTAGACCTACTCCCACCATCAAGATAGCCTTGAAGATGCCACAGGTATTCGGAGTTTGACAACGCTTTAACCAGTAACACCTAATACGAAGCGCACCCACCAAGTAAAATCAAAAGACAGAAATGAGGAGATCGAAGATATATTTGATAAGCTATCAATATATCGAGGATCGTTTGCACTAATCTGGCTAGCGATTGCGGCAGATGTTGAGCACGGTGTTCCCACACGTGATCTGGTACGGATGCTTGACCGAGCACCTTCAGCTAGATGAGTCCACTAAAACTGTGGTCAGCATCCAATGTCGAAAACTTACAGAGCTATTTGATTTTGGGGAATTATTTACCGCTACAGATCACTTCCCTCTAGTGGGGTAGTGATGACCCTAAGACGTGCCCAGCCAGAAGTTTAAATCCAACGAGATTTTCGTTGGTAAACACTCTTCTGATAGCTTGCTAGGTTTAGCAGCGTCTGGTCGTCTTTCCTTACTATAATGGACCATGATGTACAATACAGTAAAAAAAATAGGTACAATGCAGATTTTCGTTTCTCGCAACTTCATCGTTCTTTTCATCGTCTTTTCCAGTCGTCCTGGAAAAGAAAAGAAAAATATGTAAGTGCATGTCGGAAAACACTCGTATGCGCGTGAAAACACAAAGCGGGCGAAGAAAACGGAAAACAAACTCATGCTCACGTAGTAGCGTAAAATAAGATTTTTATAATATCGTTATTTTTTGTTTTTTTTTTTTGAAAATAAAAAAAATAATAATATATAAGCATATTAAATTCAGTTTTTTTTTAAAAAAATTATATATAGTACCAGTGAAAGTCGAGGGGATATAAAATGTTAACTTGTGTCTTACGTGCAGTAATCGTTCAAGTGTTCTGGAAATCTTACTCTTCTTCCAGAACGCGTTGTTTTGAGTTTATTTTCGGATACTGTCGCAGTATCAACGTGTGTGTCTGCTGTCGATTGAGGCATTATAAGCGCAGGAGTTGTGTCGTGCGATTGTATTGAAGGAAAATCGACGTGAATAGGATTTCCTTCTATATACGCTGCTTTGAGGCGATCGATACTGATGCTTTCGTTGGTTTCGTTCTTATCTATTATATAGTACTTAGATTCGCATTGAAGAACTTTGAAAGGTCCTTCATATGTTGATTCGAGAGGTCGTCGATGCGAGTCTCGACGCACGAAAACGTGTGTACTATATCGTAAATCAGGTTGAACGAAAACATCAGTTGATTGTGGTCGAGTGGAAACATGTTTAATTGAACGCATTGCGTTTGTAAGCCTGTTCGCGTAGGAGGTTAGATCCATGTCCATTGAAGAGGATGAAGGGTCCACGAACTCTCCAGGAAGTCGAAGGGTCGTACCATAAACGAGTTGAGACGCAGTGTATCCAATGTCAACTTTTACTGCATTGCAAATGCCTAATAAGACGAGTGGAAGAGCGTCAGTTCACTGAGAAATGTTTGCGGCTGATAGTGACGCTTTTAGTTGTCGGTGAAAACGTTTTACTAACCCGTTCGCTTGTGGGTGGTAGGCCGTCGCTCGGAAGCGAGCGATTCCTAATCCTGCGGTCAGACAACGGAAAAGTTCAGATTCGAACTGGTGTCCACGATCTGTAGTGATTGTTGTTGGGCAGCCGAAGTTTGCTACCCATCGTTCGACGAAGGCGCGGGCCACTGTTTCAGCAGTAATGTCTTTGATGGGTGTTGCTTCTGGCCATCGAGTAAAACGGTCTACGCATGTTAAAAGATAAGAATATCCATTTGAATCTGGTAAAGGTCCTACCAAATCCAAATGGACATGATCGAAGCGAGCATCGGGCGTGTTAAACGAGCCTAAGGGACATTTGTTGCGCCTAATAACCTTAGATTTCTGGCAGCTTACACAGGAGCGTGCCCACTCCCTCACATCTTTATTCATACCAGGCCAGCAAAACCGTTCTGCTATAAGCTTGATGGTTGCACGAACACTTGGATGAGAAAGTCTGTGCAACGTATCGAAGACGTTGCGTCGATATTGTTTCGGCACGATTGGGCGATCCCCACCCGTAGATGTGTCACAAAGTAAGGTTTCGTTACCTGTTCCCATCTGTTTAATGCGCAGTTTAAGTGTTGTTGAGGCCAACTCGTGCTGAAAATCACTGTCTTCTTTTTGAAGTTGGGCGAGTTTTAAAAGGTCGATTCCTTGGGAAATGTTCAAGGAATTTATACGAGACAAGGCGTCTGCAACTACATTGTTTGCTCCAGAAGTGTGTCGAATATCTGAAGTAAACTGCGAAGTGTAGTCCAGTTGTCGAGACTCACGTGGTGAGTACTTGTCCGAAGAAGAGCTTAAGGAGAAAGTAAGTGGTTTATGGTCGGTAAAAATGGTAAATTCATGGCCTTCGATATAGTGTTGAAAATGCCGGACAGCACAATACATAGCTAGGAGTTCCCTACCGAATGTGCTGTATCTCGATTCAGTGTCTAGCAACCGTCTAGAGAAAAATGCCAAAGGTTGCCAGGAGTGGTTAACCCATTGTTGTAAGACTGCTCCGATTGCTGAGTCGGATGCGTCTACTGCGGTGATAATGGGCGCTTTAGGGTCCTGATGAGCAAGCATTGCTGCTCGGGCGATATGTTCCTTAACCGTGGAGAATGCTTTTCGTGTAGTGTCATCTAGATTAATGGATTTCGCATTTCCACGATGTTGGTCGGTAAGGGGCTTCATAAGTAACGCGCATTTCGGTATGAATCGTCTATATAAACTTACCAGACCGTTAAACGTGCGCAATTGCTTGATGGTCGTCGGTTCTGGGTAATCCAGAATGGCCGCCACTCTTGTTCTAAAGGGTCGAATGCCATGCGCATCTCTGCTGTGTCCTAAGAAATCTAAGGATTCGGTTCCGATTTGGCATTTCTGAATGTTTACGGTAATGCCATGTTTTTGTAGTCTGTCGAAAACAAGGTCCAGATGCTGGAGATGTGATTCTCTGTCCGGACTTGCTATTAGACAGTCATCGACGTATGCATGTACGAAGTTGAGACCTCGAAAAACGTCATCTATGAACCTTTGAAAAGTCTGTGCCGCGTTTCTCAGACCGAAAGGCATTCGCAAAAATTCATAGAGTCCGAAGGGCGTTATAATAGCGGTTTTTGGAATGTCTTCAGTGGCCATAGGAATTTGGTTATAAGCTTTTACCAAGTCAATTTTTGAAAAGACAGTTGCACCTTTCAAGGTAGCTGTCAAATCGTGAATGTGGGGCAACGGGTAACGATCGGGAATGGTTTTTGCATTCAATCTCCGATAGTCACCAGTTGGACGCCAATCGTTGCTGTCCTTTTTAGGGACCATGTGCAACGGAGATGCCCATGGGCTATTCGACGGTCGTATGATTCCTAAGTTTATCATATGGTCGAATTCGTTTTTCGCCAACCTTAACTTCTGGGGGGCCAGTCGGCGTGCTTTCGAGAAGACAGGTGGTCCTGTAGTCGTGATGTGATGTGTAACATTGCTGGCTACACACGGCAATTTCGGTTGCGATTGGTAAATGCCAGAATATTTATCGAGTAGTGGTTGGTAGAAGGGGTCTATAGTGTGCTTAATAGTGACTGGAGATAACCTGCAACCAGAAAAAGAAGTCAGGCAACCAGATAAATTAGTGTTACCGTCTACTAACCTCTGTTTGCGCGTATCGATAATTAAGTTGTGGTGTTGTAGAAGGTCCATACCAATGATTGGCATAGAAACATCTGCAACAACAAAAATCCAGTGAATGGGCATGCGTAAACCCACGTTAAGATAAACATACCTTTGGCCATACGTAGCGATAGGCTTTCCGTCTGCCGCCTGTAGATTTAAAACAGGCTCGTGTAGTCTGTCGTCGGAATTCGCTGGGAGAACGCTAACCTCTGCGCCAGTATCGATGAGGTAGCGAACTCTCGTTATCACATCTGTGACATATAAAAGACGGCTATGTTCGCCGTTAACGCGTGCCGGCTTGGAAGTTTCCCGAAACGTTCTTCGCGTCGACGGATTTCGCGCTGGGAAAATTGCAGGGTTTTCTGCAATTTCTGGCGGACTTTCCGTACTGGTTATGGTACCAGCACCAATCAGGATTATCCGTCTCTCGAGTTCTAGATACAGATCGCCTACGTGATGTGCTTCTCAACGGGGTAAGTGCTCGTTTACGGTCGTTACAGAGTTTGAGATAACGCGTAAGTGTATGACATAACTGTGTTACGTCATTCTGAGTAGTTTGAGACTTTTCTTTGACTGAAAAAACCTCGGCGTTAGAAGACCTAGTGATTTCGAGAATGCGGTCGGCAGATGCAGCTAGCTCGTCTACGGCGTTGTTTTGGAACGAGACCAAAACAGCTTGCACCTGTTGAGGAAGTTTGGATTAGAAAAGTTGTTTGAACAGGCCGTCATCGAAGGTTCTTTGGCCAATGACTTCTCGCATTCTTTGCAACATGTCTCTGGCAGAACCGTGTTGCAGGTCGATGTTGTTGAGGAGTTGGTCTAACCTTTGTCGATTGGTTAGATCTCCGCGTTTAAGGATGGTATGTTTCAGGGTTTGGTTTGGATCAGAAACATCACTAGTAAACATACTAGGTGTTACGTACCTGTTAAATTCGCGCGGTAGTGCCTTGACTACTGCGAGGAATTGTGTACGCGCATCGTTCACACCGTGCTAGAAGAAGTCGGCTTCTGCGTAACAAAACCAGGCTTCGATGTTGTCTGGCCAGAAAGGCATAAGTTGAAAAGAGGGTGGGGACACAGTCATTAACTTAAATACTTTAGGGGTCTGTTCAGTCATAGTAATATATCAGGTACGAAAAGTGAACGAGTGGCAAATATATATATAAACCCAAAAACACGGTAAAAAAATATCACAATGTTAAAAAAAATTAAAATAAGACAATGATATATAAAATCACAAAAAGGAACAGACTCACAGTTTACAATATGGTGTACCAGATCACGTCGGGCTCACCAATGAAGATGCCACAGGTATTCGGAGTTTGACAACGCTTTAACCAGTAACACCTAATACGAAGCGCACCCACCAAGTAAAATCAAAAGACAGAAATGAGGAGATCGAAGATATATTTGATAAGCTATCAATATATCGAGGATCGTTTGCACTAATCTGGCTAGCGATTGCGGCAGATGTTGAGCACGGCGTTCCCACACGTGATCTGGTACGGATGCTTGACCGAGCGCCTTCAGCTAGATGAGTCCACTAAAACTGTGGTCAGCATCCAATGTCGAAAACTTACAGAGCTATTTGATTTTGGGGAATTATTTACCGCTACAGCCTAAACTGTCTTATAGATGACGAACACAAATAGACCCGGGAAAAGTGTCTCCTAGTTACTTGAGATCTAAGGAAAACAAGAAGGTAATGATCACCGAATTGATTTCTACGGTTACAAAGACTTCATAACAGTCGAGTGTTTCAACATCATCAACAACACATCAGAAATGAAAGAATCACTGGTTCATACAAACGTCACACGTCTGCGCCTTGAAAAGGATCAACTAGTCCATGTGCGCTCAGTGTTTTAACTGTTGGTGTATAATACTACTTCCAACTATATGTAAAATACTAGCTCCCATCATAGTCTGTTGATTACATGTATCACATGGATGACTAACTTGTGATGAGCAGACCGGTTAATGATCTTCATATCGTCACTCCACGTCAAATAGTGAAGCACATCATATATTTTGAAGTTATCTTCCATTTTTTGGTCATGATTGTACTCTGTGTCATGTTTGTTAGAAGGGAATTCGGCTGATAAGGTTATTAGCATCTATGAGGCACTGTATACAACCGCCCAAGACAGTGTAAATGCACTTGTTTATGCACTTTTAAGTTAACCATAGTTCTAGATGGTTTAATTGTGTAGTTTTCATTGTCCACATGAACAACATCATCAACGCTTTTGGGAATTACAGAGTATATTACTCTTAGTCAATCGAAGATCGATAGCAATTAAGCTTTCAGTTGATTTTAGGTAGCATCTAAATAAGTGCAGTCACGGAGAGTAGATTTTCATTTCAAATGAATGAGCATTAAATATTAGTTGGATTACACTACCAAATTTAACAAATCTCAAAAAACTTCATTTGTCGAAGGTCAAGAACAATCGACATAACTTATATGCAATTCAATCACAGAACTCATACTATGTTCAGATTTGATTCTTTTGAGCTAATCACATCTTTAAATATTCAAATGGTTTGAATACATTATTCCTTGATTTGGTTAGTACAGCAAATATAACTTCTCATCTGAGTCTATGTTGGGATTCTATCACCCTAAACCAACATGGAGTGAACTAGTTCTAGACTTAAATTCATGTAAATATCTATTAAACTTTATAACAAATTTATTAACTTTTGGGAACTAAATTATTATTTCTAATTTGCAATAATTAGGATGGCGTTTTGTAAAATATAGTTTATAAGACATTTGATCAGTCATTATGTAAATGGAAGTAACTTTTTGTTCATCAAATCATGATGACTATATGGATGTCACTCTCCTTCAAAAATAATAAAAATAACTAGTAATTAAAATGTCATAGATTGATAAACAACTTAAAAAAGAAACGTAATAAAAAGAGTTAATCAAATATCTCAACCAGTTATTTATCTACCAACGATAATCCAATGATCATACAAATGGATACCTTTTCAAGTTATCCACAATATTGTCAACAGTCCATTTCTCTCTGTAATAATTAATATTTGCATACATTATTATATTATTCACTGGAATTATTTATAATTCCAAAAAAAAAATTAAAAAAAAAAAGAAAAACACTTTGATATATCATCACATGTTAAGTTGAACATTTATAATCTGTCCGTAATATACATGTCCAAAAGAATTGATCACTGAATTTTCATCATTCACTCAAAACACACACACACACAATGTTTTTTTCATGTTTACAAAAAATTGTAAATTAGCATTGTTAGTCACGCACGGAACTAAATCATGGAAAATAATTTAACATTAAAGCACAAATTAGAATTTATAAGTTTCATTTTATGTGTCAGATATAATTCGTGTTTCTTTCTTTTTTTTTTTTACACTTCCTTACCTTATTTTTACCCTAACATAAACTGGTTAAAGCCCTAGAAACTGTTTTAGTTTAAAATATTTAAAATGTTGATATTTTCATAATGACTTATTTACATCTGTTACCTCACGTCGAGGAGTATAGGTCACCCACCAGCATTCTCCATCTAACCCTGTCCTGGGCAATCCTTTCCAGTTCCTTCCAGTTGCTATTTATCCTATTCATATCTACTTCCAATTCCCGACATAGTGTGTTATTCGCTCTTCCTCTTTTCTGTTTCTTTTTAGGATTCTGAGTTAGGAATTGACTCATGGTGCGGTTTGATGATTTCCGTAATATATGTTCTATCCACTTACAACGCCTTTTTCTAATTTCATCTTCAGTTGGAACCTGGTTTGTCCTCTTCTACAATAGGCTGTTGATGATGGTATCTGGCCAACAGATGTTGAGTATCTTGCATAGACAACTGTTTATAAATACCTGTACCTTCTTGATGATGGTTGAAGTGATCCTCCAAGTTTCAGCTCCGTACAATAGGACCGTCTTGACCTTCATATTGAAGACTCTAACTTTGATGTTGGTTGACAGTCGTTTTGAGTTCCATATGTTCTTCAATTGTAGAAATGCAGACCTTACTTTGCCAATTCTCGTCTTTACATCCGTATCCGATCCTTCTTGTTCATCGATGAAGCTTCCCAGGCACGTGAAAGACTCCATATCTTCTAGAACTTCTCCGTCACGTGTGATTGGGTTGGTGTTCTCCGTGTTGTATTTTAAATTCTTACTTTTTCTTTTATGTCGAGGCCCACTGATGCAGAGGTTGCTGCTACGCTGGTTGTCTTTATCTGCATTTTTTTGTGTGTATGGGATAGAAGGGCTAGGTCTTCTGCAAAGTCCAAATCTTCTAATTGATTCATAATGAAGAAATAGGATAAAACCTAGTATGCAAGGAACTGTTCAAAACATTTTGATTTAAAATGCTGCATACAAATATGCATAATCTCTTATACACATTAGCTATGAACTAAATAATTTATTTCTAATATCTTTAAAAAAATCCATAAGAACGCTACTTTGTTATCGTTTGTTGATAATCACAGTGAATAACGTGTATGAATATTAATTATTACAGAATGAAATCGATCGTTGGTTAAACTGTTCACAAGCTGTACAGTTAATTTGACTCATTTATCACGATCAGTGCTTTCGTCTAAATAACACTGACCAGTAGGTAATATCATGCTGTCTAACCTCTAAAACTAACCAAATAATATCATTCAGAGTTTTGCTATTTATTTGTCCCATTAATTGAATTCATATGGTTATATATTTTATATTGTCACATTATTGGAAAAGAAACCATTCGATAAACTGAACACGAATTCATTAGTCATTTTAGCAATACAGAATTCTAATCTCTTTGTTTATAGAATTAATCGGTATTAAAAAACCATAGAACAAAGGCTTTAGTGTTAACTATTAGTTTTAACCAATCATTTGACGGCCGGGGGTGGAGGAGTCCGCTCTCCCTCTCGAAGTGCTCTCACATGGCCAAGTGCATACAACCACTGTCAAGGAAGTCCTGCTCACTGTTTTCTCTCACCGGAGGCGTTGTTTACCAAAATTGAGAGGACAAAAAGCGAATGTCCGGCAATTTAACTGGGTTGGTGGACAAAAAGAGTCCACTTAGGGGAATTGGAAAACCTTTAATCCAAACTGATGGTCCATATGGGCCCCAGTATCCTGAGGGAACAAATGGCGTATGAACAAATCGTTGGTCACCGGCTACCATGTGACTGCATCTCCTGACGTTACTCCATTGCCTTGTGGACCAGATCTTTAGGTCGAAGGCTCCGGGCGTGGTCTCGTAAGAAAACCACCTGCTTCGGTCTGGGTGCCCGGTCAGTATCACAGCACACACACAAATCAAGTGACTTGTGTGACGCATATCTATTTGGTGTCCCTTTGTACCAATACTGATGTGTTCAAATAAATAAATAAATTATGAGTATACTAGAAGAAAATTTGAAAGATATTCATAAAGGTAAGTATGTTTCATTTTAAAAGTGATAATTTACTAAATTTGTTGAGTTTACACACTTTTATAACTTAAAAGTGGTGCATTGAGGAAAGAATATCAATGGCTGTTTGTTTTTTAAATCAGTCAGACGCTGAATACTCTCCTGTTCTCATAAGTTCTCCAACTAATGTCAAACTATTGAAAAATTATGCACAACTGTCTTAGAAAAATCACAGGAATCTGATCATTTGTGACCAGTATAAACATTCATTTGCTGAAGATCCAGTGAGTATCAGTGGTCTATGGAAATAACTCATAATTACACTAGATGCCAACATTGATAAATTAAAAATTACTTTAATATCAGATGGGTTTTGCTGATATTATAGTAATTTCAATGGTTAAGATCATGAGTCAGTTGAAGCTAGACCACCATGGAAAACCTGAAAGCAATGGACGGCAGTTTCGTCCTAGTATGGGACTCCTCAGAGGTGAGCATTCACGACCTCGCCTCCTGCGAGATCCGAATCCAGGATCTACTTCTTTCGCACGCGAGCACTTAACCACTAGACCACCGAGCCGGCATCCAACGTTATTCATGTCTAACTTCAACTAATCGAGGAAATTGAGCGACACATCCACCATTGTTTTCAGTGAGTTACTATTTCGCAACAGACCTGGTTGAAATTAGTTATTGTCGCATATGCAAATCATTGGATTAAGACTAACTATTCATCAAGACACTTGAAGATCTTCATTGATATTGTATTCTTTGAGATGAGAATTTTTATTCCAAAGCTTTTGTTGTTGTTGTTGCTGTTGCAATCAATATTATTAACTTCTATTTCTAGCAGAGTTAAAGACATTTAATTAGTTTTATAAGCACTAAATCAGAATATATAAAAATCTCACCAATCTCTCCAATGATTTTGTCTATAACAAATAATGAAAGCTTATGAGTTGAAGTGTCCTTACTGGAAGTATGTAACACTTCCATAGACACTCATCTGAAATAGAAGTTATCATTTTATATTTAATGGCCCGAGATCTGACTCCGAGTTGATCGAAATGAATTGTCTTCTATCGCCTATCCTCGTATATAATCATTGACTTGAATCGCGTTAGTTAATAACGGAATTAAATAAGTCAAATAACGAGGATGGACTTTTGAATGCGTATATTTTGTATAATCATTGACCCAGACAAACGAACGGGAAAACGATGCGAATAAAAGGAAGCAAAGCAAAAATAACGCACGGTGAAGTTGGCTGGTAAGCCAACTTCCCCTTAACATAGAGTTAATCAATATTTATAAGCACATAAAGACAAATTACAGACATGTGATGAACAGTGGGATAAGAAGTATACACACGCCCACGCGCTCATATAAAGACAGTGAAGATTGATAAGCGAATAATTAACAAGGTCAAAATATGACTCAAATAGAATGAATAGATTAAGATGTCCGAAAGTTAGAATAATAAGGTATTTGGGCTTAACATAATGACAGACACTACATATACTTCAAATATATTGTTTTCAATATTGTATCAACTCATCATTGCACAGAGCTTAATCATCTTGCAAAAAGAAACTGAATGAAACATAACTTCCATCTTGTAGAAGTTCACAAAATAGTATCGATTTCCCGTTGTTTTTTTTAAAATTTACACTCAAATAACACTTTTTCCTAATTTCCTATGAATATCTAATTATTTTTTCTGTTTTTGTTTTGTTTTTTTTTTGCATTACAAGCACATGAAATCCCTTACGAAGATGTTAGTTTCTTTAATTCATGTAAAAAAAAAAACACTAATCACTTTTGACATTTCCCTTTATACTTTCTCATTATTCATTCACTACTACTACTACTACTACTACCACCACCACTATTATTATTATTATTATTATTATTATTATTATTATTAATCTCATTACTACTATTATCATTCATTTCAGTAGTTGTTTTATGTTAATGTATTTGAAAATGTTCATTTTTTGTCATGTTTCACATGTCATTTAAATCAAGCAAAAAATACATTTTTTTCTCTCATTTTTTTTTCATACCTTCACTATTCAAAAAAAAAACAAATCAACATTGATAAATCATTAGATTGAATGTGTTTTGTTTAAAAGAAAAAAAAACACAAGGAAATATGAATATAAATTATTAAATATACTTTGATGCGTTTTGTAATTTGAGTAGAATAAAATAGGTCTCATTTAATAAACAATTGAAATGTGAGAATTTCAATAGTAAGTTTTTCTTTTAATCATCTTTATCTTAATTATTTTTTAAATATTTTGACTGAGATGTTATAACAGAATCGAAAACCTGAAAGTAATGGATGGATGTTTCGTTCTAGTATGGGACATCTCAGTAAAGTACAACTATGATCTCGATCAGAGGATTCGAACACAAGACCTATCAGTCTCTCGTGCGAACGCTTAACATCTAGACCACTGAGCTAGCATCCAATGGTGTTATTGTCCAAGTTCAACCAATCCACGAAATTGTCCGACCATTTTCTATTGTACTGAGGTAAATAACTGTCGCTCTACTGATTAAGTCTTCTTACTAGAACTCCGAGAATTCTCTCATGAAGCTAGTCACTAACGAGCACATATTAATTATCAATATAGAGTTTGTGGAGATTTTTCAAATTTTTTGATTAAGATCATGAATCAATTGATGTTAGACCATCATTGAATACTTAAAAGCACTGTTCTAATGTTTTATCCCAGTATGGCACTCCTCATCAGTGTGCATCCACGATGTTAATCAAAATCTTAACAATCTTCACAACCTCATAATAATATTTTCAAATATATTAGTTTTAAAACTGAAGATGTAATTTTGCTTAATAGTTAGCATATTCATTTTTGAAAATCGAAAAAAAATGGACATCCTGTTTTTTGCTTTAATATGTAAATTTAATAAGTACATAGGATCTCATCAATGATTGGACACAAGACATTCAGGTCTTTCAGTGAACATTTAACCATCAGACTTATTTTCATGTCAGTGTATATTTTGTTTTCTCTTAATTTTTGCTTCTATCAATTATATTTCTTTGTAGGAACTGACAAGACTAAAATAAAAACATAGGACTTCAAATAAAGGCTCATATTAATACAACGTTTGTTTTTAATGTCAGTGAAATGTAGATGTGTCTTGTTAACATAGAAAGCAAATATTCAACCTATTTTACATGAAATCATAATGAAATTCGAAAGATACTTGATTGGATAATTAGTTGGATTTTATATAAATTAATGGACTTCTAATTATTGATTATTTATTTATTACAGTGTTATATAACTATTTACAATATAAATTTGCTAATAGTCTTTTGCATCAATCATACGAGATAAAAATCTTTACAAACAAATAGGTACAGGTTGAAAAGTTAGTGACTATGTGAACTCAGTAGCTTTATGAATAACTTGTAGAGATTTGAATTTGTAGGCATAGGATTTAAGTATCAAAATGAATGTTAAAAGTATTTAGTTGAATAAAGTAAGGTTTTATCAACTTCATATGGTTTTCTTTTAAACGATGTTTCATATTACTTAAAATCAAGTTTAAAGATTTGTACAGTGAAAAAATAACGTTTATAGAATATGATCGGTTTATTATCATTTTACTTTTCCGTCACAGCTACAGACTAGTTAATAGGTTTAGTAGGTTGGAAATATCAAGATACTGGTAAATTAAAGAATCAATCGTTCATGATGTGGTGTGTACTACTGATGTCAATAAATATGAGTAGTATATATCACCAATCAAAAATGATATGTCTGGCAGCAGAAGGTAAGGAAGATAGAAGAAAAGAGAACGAGAACAGAGAATGATTAGTGTGGAAACAAAGTAACAGTGAAGTTTGAGGCAATTGATTGACATTTTACAAATTAAGTATTTGCTGTATGGTTCTCACATTTTCTTAAGCCGTTCTGTAATTTTGTGTTCTAATGCATTCAATCGTCCTCACTTGTGTTTTTGTTGACTACAATGGTAATTAATGATTCTTAACCATTTCAAAAGTATTTAAGAACAAATTTTTATATTATACCAGTCATTGGAAAGGAGATTGGCATCACGAACCGCCCAATAAGTATAAGACGAAATTCGGTTTCACTTTGAATCTTATGAAAATGATTATAGTGGGACCCTAATATATTCAATGGTACACAAACAGGAAGTGATATCTAGAAAAGTTGAATGATGCCTAATAATAGAATTCAAAGATTCAAATTTCTTTTGAGCTACAACTTTTTGGTTAAATGTACGTACGTATTAATATCGGCATTCACAACGAAACTCGAACTCATTATCGACGGCTTCAAATTACAACGCAATATTTATTAAGCTACTAAGGTTAAATAGCCAGTAACCTGTATTACGGGTACCGAAAACTTAGAATTAAATGATAATACTGAGACAGTCCTCTCAAAATACATATATGTCACTAGAAAAGAATTCTAAATGAAAGTCTTTAAAAGAGTGTTACTGAACCGGATGAAACACGACCAACTTCGAGATCAACAGGCTGGATTCCGTAAGGATCGGTCGTGCGCAGACCAAATTGCGACAATACGGATCATCGTCAAACATACAGTTGAGTGGAACTTGTCACTATGCATCAACTTCATTGATTATGAAAAGGCGTTTGACAATGTAGATAGAAAAACATTATGAAAATTTCTACTACACTATGGAGTTCCTGAGGAGATTGTCAACATTATCCGGGATTCATACGATGGACCACAGTGCAAAGTAATGCATGGAGGACAGCTGACAGATGCATTTCAAGTAAGGACCGAAGTAAGACAAAGCTGTCTACTCTCTCCCTTTCTCTTTCTTCTAGTGGTCGACTGGGTTATGAAGACTTCGACATCTGAGGGGAAAAACGGAATACAATGGACAGCTCAGAACCAATTAGACGATTCGGACTTCGCAGATGACCTAGCCCTCCTATATCATACACACAAACAAATGCAGATAAAGACAACTAGTGTAGCAGCAACCTCTGCATCAGTAGGTCTCAACATAAACAAAAGAAAAAGTAAGATTTTCAAATACAACACCAACCCAACCACACTTGATGGAAAAGTTCTAGAAGATGTGGAATCTTTCACGTACCTGGGAAGTATCATCGATGAAGTAAGGGCCCTTGAAGAATGTCAGGTGATATAATACCAGTTAAAACATTGCTTTATGAATTACCACTATATGTAAATATATTCAAGGAAAGGTAGTACCAAACAAATATTCAAACGATTAAAAGTAAACCTATGTTCATTTATTAAATACTTAGAAACACTAAACAAATCTTTCCAAATTATCCACTATTTAAGGCGTAAAAAAATAGTTCCCTCCCTTTATTGATAAGTTTGGAAATGCAGTTACTTGATTTCAAGCAGGAGAACATTGACAATAAAATATAACTATTGTGGTTTAATCTGTGGTGGAGTTTTTAGTCAACAGCATTTTAGAAAGCCATCTACTATTATAAATTTCTGTTTTAAACTTTCTAGAATTCAATCATCGTATCCACTAATTGACTGTATTTACATGTTTACATAAAATATTTACAACTTATATTGCATGTAATTACTGAGAAAATCAAGAAGTACCATAACAGTTGTTTGTATATTTTCCCACCTCATTGTCCTTTGGGTGAATGAGAGCAGATTACTACAAGATGTCTGCACCAAATATGAAAGTAATGTCATCCAAGTAAGAATGATTTCAAGCACTTACAAATGAATATGAATATTTGCTAACTCCTATCTAAAGATTTTTTAAAATTAAAGTGTTTCTGGCTTATTCTCAGAATATGGGAGTTTGCAGATCGTAGATTATATTATGAGAATTCTTTTTATTATTTTATTTATTTAAACACATAAATATAGGTACGAGAAGGCACCAAATAGATATACGCCACATAAATCATTGAATTTATGTGAGGGCTAGGATACTGCTAGGGTGCCCAAACCAAAGCTGGTGGTTTTCTTAGGGAGTCACAACCGGTGCCTTCGACCTTAAGGTCTGATCTACAAGGCAGTGGAGCAACGTCAGGAGATGCAGTTCCATGCTAGCCAGTGACCAACAATAGATTCATACGCCATTTATTTATTAAAGATACTCGAGCCTATGTGCACCAATGGTTTGGAATCAGGGTTTCCCAACTCTCCTAGGTGGATGCTTCGTATCCACCAACCCGATCAATGCGCCAAGCATTCGCTTTTCGTCCTCTCAATTTCGTAAACAACACCCCCGTCACGAGAAGACAGAATCCTTTACTGTAATCAAACATATAATATTTATTATCTAAATGTTTCCACGGTTAATAAATAGTTTATGCGTAGAAATGAAACTTACATTATAAATAACTCATTCTGAGATGGTGGTGAAGATTTGAAGCTCAGATGGATGATTTTGTTCTCTGAGCTGAATGGTCTAATCATGGAGTTTTCATCGTCCTTCTGAACAACATCATCAGCACAAAATTCACTTCTACCTGAAATTGTGCCAATAATGTCGTTTAGAAGAACAACGTAAGCTCCGCGAACAAACCATCCAGAACAAAACTCCATCAAAATCTTTACGCTTTGTTTTAACATGAAATGATATTGAATTGTAAATTTAAAGACATTAGGCCAAGTAAAGTTATTTGACTCACAGCTTGTCCCGTAGACCACGATCTTGATTGGTTATTGTTAACATTTAACCTGTCATCGTTTACTTCAATATTTTGATTGTATCTCTCGATAATTTGATTTTTGGTCCTATATTTCTCCATAATTTCAAAACAAGTTTAGTAGTGACCAATGAAGATCGAGGTCTACAGGACTATCTATCAGCCATATGTGGAGAAATTCGAACAATTTACTTCTACCTGAAGTTTGTGCTGATGATCTCGTTAAGAATAACGATGTAAGCTCCATAACCAAACTATTCAGCTCAGAGAACAAAACTTCACCAAAATATCTTATTCAAATCATCATATACAGGTTACCTATTATGTTTAAATTTTCATTTCAAAGAAATCTCAAATATTTTGTTTGTTGCCTTTTTTAAAAAAAAAATAAAATGGCGGTTTTTCAATAGCGTTATTCAAAATTCAAACCTATATTTCACTATTCAAGTACATTGAACGCTTACAAATCTTTTGAGACTATAAACTTAATCCTATTTCATTTGAATGTATACCGCTAATCCGAATACGTACTTAACTAATATGAATGATATCTCTTTGTTAGAGATTGAAAATAATAATTCCCAATTGTCACATTCATTATATCTAGTTGTATGTAGTTTTACTCAACGTAACAAATTATCAGTGTTTTAAATGACTTTATAAAATCTACGGCGTAGGATTTTACATACAGATTACTTTTTCCTATTTATAACAATTAACAATAATAGTAATAAATTATTCATATATATATATTTTTTTATAAATTACACTAGAGATATCCCCGTTAATAGACATGAATAGTTTTATTATATTTATTTCCTAGTATTTCTGGTAAATGAAATCAACAATTGAACATAGAGTGTGATGTGTGCTACTGATATCGATAGATATCAGTAGCATGTATCATCAGTCGAATGTGATTGGCCTAGTAGCAAAAAAGAAAACGAGAACAGAAAGTGATGAGTGTGAAAACGAAAGAACAATGAAGTTTGAGACGAGTGATTGACATTTTTCTAATGAAGTATTTGCTGTATGGTTCTCAGTAATTTTGTATTCAAATACATTTGATTGTCCCTACTGGCATTCTCGTTCACTACAGTATCTTGAATTGTTATTCATGGATCAATATTTTGTTCATGGTATTAACAACCAAAAATTCATTATCACAAATCCTGAAATGCTCCTTCATAAGGCAACCTGTATTATATATGTGGTCATTCAATGCAACAAGGTTTACTAATACTACATAAAACTATGAGCATTAGACATCAATTCTCATTTAATAACTAGACTATAACAGAAATCCTATCATAGAAATGTCAGTTATAATCTGATTAACTCAAATACTAAAGAGATTATAAGTTAGTTTGTGATTTTTACAAGTTAGCTGCATCTAACAGTTGACAACAATTGTAAAACCTAAATTCATTTTGTATTATTTGTTTGAATTTTCCTATTGATGCTTAGAACTGCGATTGAACAGTCTATTATTGACATATTTGCATCCTCTACGGATTGCCTTGATATCGCCTTGAGTCACAAACATTATAAGTAAAGATGGATAATGGCTTGCAGTGGAATCCAGGACTTGCGTTTCTTACCATTTGAAACTCACCAGTTGGATGTACCTGCATAACATAGTTGATATTCACTCTGGGACTCCAACCCAATGTCGTTTGCTTTAAATGTCACCACGTTATCCACTTAGCTATTGAGTCCAGACAACCATTAGCTTATGCGATGGTGTTAAGTTTAATTCATTTGTGTATGAATTGCTTGGATCTCCCCACTGATATTTAGGACTACTGTGTAAACTAATGATTTTTTTACTTTGTTACTTCTTAGTTGATTATTATGATCTTTTAAAGACAAAAGGATACTAATTGTTTGACATATATTGAGACTAACTAGAATCAGATTATTCTAGAATATAAGTTGGTGTACTAGAGGTAATTTAGTGATCAAGGTATCACAATGCATCATATACCCTCTTATTACTCGTATTCATTTATAATTCTAAAACGTTTTAGAAACTGCTCTTCAGATTTGTTTAATTTTTAGATTTATTTATGATCTTGAACTGAAATCATCAGTTCACGATCTCAACAATCTCCGAAATTCTATTCTGATAATTATCACTTACTGACTAGTGTATTTCCTGGAGTTCTAATGAGAAGTCGTGACCAATGGAGTTCAGCCGTATCCCATGTGAGGCAGTTACTCACTGGAGACAATAGAAGACGGTTGCATAATATCGTGAACTGATTGAAGTTAGATATTAACACCATTAGACACTAGCCGGATCAGTGGTCAAGAGATTAAGCTTTCGCGTGCGAGGTAGTGAACTCACACTGTTGAAGAGTCCCATGCTGGGACGAAACGTCCATCCAGTGCCTCCAGGTTTTCAACAGTGCTCTAATAAAAACTCAACAATCTCCGAAATCCTATAATGATAAAACAGGAATACACGAAAAAATAAAACTAACTTAATCTTCAATGACAACATCGGATTAATCTAATACTTGTGGAATAATTACCAAGCTCACCTCCACATGATTCACGTACTGATAATATTATTCAGAACAATTTCACGATTAAACCATGTAAACCATGTAAATTAATAAACACAATATCAACAAAGCATTCAACTGAACTACAAATCTCCTCCATCTTTCTAATTAAAAGTGAATAACTAATGCATATATGTTTTTCATAAAATTATAATATAAAACGATTAACATTGTTTATTATGTATAAACAATGAACAAAAACAATATAGGAAAAAACCATCATAACGTGACCATGAATAGAGATGATTAGTGACTGATAACTGTATTTATTAATGAGCTGATTATCGATTTTTTTACATAACCATATCTATAACTATATTATTTAATCTATTTCATTCAGTTGTGTTATAACTTGTGCCCTGTGTCCTATTCATGTATAACGTAATGATACTGCTAATTAGAGAACAGTGATTTATCGACCGGACCAGTGATGCACAAAACCCGTATGAACAGTCTAGAGTCCGTACCGATTCTAATTCCTGCCTAGCCCTGTCTGTTAAGTTCAGAACATCAATCTCAGCCTCTACAATATGAATCATACTGAGTTTATATACAAACCAAATAGACCACATAGTACCATAAAATAGGAAACAATATTTGTATAAGTTTTAGCCAAAAGTGGTTGTGAATGTGGGAGATAGTAATTGATAGACTGGGTATAACTCAAGAATGGTAAATCGTATAATAACAGTTTATAGGTCAAAATAAAGCTTATGATAAGAGGAACACGAATATGAATAGTTTAGTTACTTAACAATTATATGATTAAAACATACGTACAGTATTAGTCCATAAATGGATCCCAACAGTTACAATCCATTATTCGGATCGAGATATAACAAATTGTGTTAAGATGATCAATGTACATTTATTAGATTGTGAATTGCTTTGTGTATACTAACAAATTTGATGAAGCCTTGTTAATCTACCGAAGTGAATACAAAAACTTAAGAATACAATTTACAATTACCTGCAGAGAATTTTTTCCAGACCATTATTTCATATCTATATTGTTAGCAATGACGCCAAACCAAATAAGCACCAATTTGTCATCCAACCGCATAACGAATTAAATCAATAAAGAATACAGTTCAGCTGCCCAATATATTAATTCTTTTAATGAACGACTATCCAGTACCTCCAAGTTCTCAATGGTGGTTTAACATTCATCGAACCTCAACCCCACACATAAATATAAGTGAAATACAAATGTACACACATCTCAAATCAACTTGTTTTAAAATTACTTAAATTTGTTTAGTAGATAAATTTTCTTGGTAATAAACGAAGCAAGTCACTACTAATATTAATGTAATGAATGAGATCACAGGTTGAGACAACCAACATATTCAAGTACAAAATTACAGAATCTCTTGGTAAAATATGAGAACCATGCATTGAATAATTCATTTACAAATTCCATCATTCACATTCTATATGATTCTTTCAAGCCATAATTCCTTTCTATTCCCCTTTTTGTTTTCTCTTCAACTTGATCTTCTCAGCCTTCTTCCTGTTCCAGGATTTCCACTTCCTATTAGTGTTACATACTTTGTAGTGTCAGTTACTATGTTAAGCCCATATAACTTATTATAGCTTCTAGACAGGCCAATTTATCCATTCTTCTTGAGTCACGTTCTAACCTTGTTAATTATTCACTGATCAATTTTGATTATTCTCATCCTACAAACGACAACTCTATGTATGTAAATTCGAATCCACTCATCAGTAATCGACGTTATTTACTCTACTACGGCTTATCAGAACATTTTCATATTTCACTGTTCTTTATCCCTAAATTCTGTCGGCACTACAGATCAATTCCTGCCATATTCTTCCCTACTTATTTTCACGATTTATTTCGTTGTCATATCCAGAAACGCTTTATTATTCTGTTTTCACGATATTTCGAATCGCTCATACAAACATATTTTATCGTTCAGACAGTTACAACATAAGTGCATGTTAAATTTTTGTACGCCTATTAATTTGCTCATACTAATATTTTTGTACGCGCCTTTACGATATTCATGTGTACTTTTGCATAAATATGACACTCACGTATAGTACGCTCACCCCTTACGTGACACTGTACTTTATCAGACATAGCACTTTTTTCTCTGCATGTTAACGTTATCCACAAACCATTTTTGTGTTATTTTCGAAAAGAGACATTTTTTAAATGTGCTATTTTCTGCCAAGGGGCCATATAGTATGGGTTACTATATTAAGCCGACATAACGTATTCTAGCTTTTAGGCGGGCCAATTTATCCATTGTTCTTGAGTCGCATTCTAACATTGCTAATTATTCACTTATCAACCTCTGTGTATGCACTTCTTATTTCATTCATCAAATGTCTGTAACTTATTTTTGTGTGACTATAAATATCAATTAACGCTTGATCAAATGGAGTTGGCTGACATGCCTTCAATAGTGAGCGTCCTTCTGCATCGCTTCACTCTCTCTTCTTTACTTCATTCGCTGCGATTCTCTGATTTTCTGTTCTGATCAACCAGTATACAAGATATATGTACTCAAAAATCCATCCATATATTTGACTCATTTAATTCCGTTATTCACTAACCCGAGTTAAGTCAATAATTATGTACGAGGATAGACGACATGTGTATGTTTCAATAACAATCAATCATACGATCTAATTAGAATCAGATCCCGGGTCACAAAAACTTCTTATATCTGTCGATAGAAGTAGCATATACTACAATACTATTATTTTAAAAATAACCACTGTAGTATTTCTCATGAATCAAGTCAAGTAAGTATACGTCTTATCATTTTGAAAAAAACAAACACTACAGAAAACAAGATGTTGGATCCGAAAGTTACTTACTCTAATTATCCTGGGCAAACATAAGAAATACATACACACATACATACATATATACATGCCGTTTGGGCACAAAAAAATGAAATAATTCAATTTAACTAACCTTATTAGAGTAACAACATTTTTGCATGGATTCATTTTCAACCGAATCAATGTGATGGATGTTTAAAATTGTAAACTAAGTTTAATATTTGTTAAAGTTTATTATGGTTGGATATTTGAAGTGTTCCACTCATATTAATTACATTACTCTTGATTGGAATGTGTTCCTTTTATCGAACTATAGATAATGTAATCTTAGAACTATAAATGAAAATAAATCATCTTGAGACCAAAGTGTATTTAATATCATTTTTAGAATCCAGTAGAAATTATAGTTCTGGAATTTAGTTTACATCATGGATTATTATCAACTGGAATAGTATTAAAACTACAGTGAACATTGAAATATTGGTTTGTTATGGTTTGAGATTGCTTAGGTATATTAAGTTGCTGAGGGAATACTACTCACTTAGTTGTTCACTCAGCTATTCATCACACATGATATGCTAAAGACTGGACCCAAGACATCAAGGTTTCTCTGACTGAATAATGTGTTTTAACATGTAAGTCTAAAGTGATTGGTCAGTTAACAACGAAACATATGCTTCATTCAATGTTATTAGTAGTTTAGTGTATAACTCTTGACATAGTTTAAATTCACTAAATAGTCTCGGTGATTCCACTGTATCGAATTACTTTCTAAATTTACATAATTCAAAAAATAAGATACTACACTACAGCTTTCATATTAGTCACGATCATATACGATAATAGGAACTGTTTGAAAAGTTATCTTTGCAATCAATCATATGAGCCATCAATAGGTAAGTTTACTTTACAACTTATCTACAAGAAATGCTTTACGGAAGTCAAAGCAAAACGCTTATTGCATCTAATTGCTTTTTATTATATAAGAGTGATGTTAATGTGTACAAGAATTTACGTAAAATCTAAGTAAATTGGATCGAGTCTAGCGATGCGAGATCTTGAATGCGCACTGCTGAGGAGTCCTATACTAGGACAAAACGGCCGTCCAGTTCTTTCAGGTTTTCCATGATGGTCTAGTTTCAATCGACTCATGAATCCAACTATTAAATTGGATCCATAACCTCATTATAATACTTTCGAAATCATTTGTACTGATGCATATTTTTCATAAAGTAAATAAGTTTTATTGTCGTAAAATTTTTGTCGGCTTTCATATGACAGTGTTTTGTGTTACAACCCACAATATAAAGGATTTATATACAATCTTCAAATATATTTTGAAAATTACCTCAGAAATTTGTTTGAATAGCTTTTACAAACTAAATCTAATTAATCTTTATGATGCCGATTTTCGTTTTATACATGTAAATATCTAAATGTGATATTCTACCTACTGAATGAGTAACAAAGGTTGCGACTTAAATCCGTTTGGAGTGAACAGTACTGAGTTCGAGTCTCAAAGTTAACATCAACTCTGTTATTCAGGTACATCCAGCTGACGAATCCCAGATAGGACGAAACATGAGTCGTGAATTCCACTGCCATACATCATCCATCTTTGCTTATAATAGTATATTGTTTCCTAATCAGATTAATAGGATTTCAGAAACTTAACTTCCAAAGATCTACTTACTAACATGCTGCCGGTTAGCAAAGGTTTGAAACAAGTTTAAGTACCACTATTTCTTATATAAAAGAAGAAAATTAATTCAAAGAAATGATTATTAAATGTATGGAGCTGATGAAATTTTACATTCTTCGATTGCTCATTAGTACACTAGTCAAAAATCTGCTTACTAATAAATATTCTACGTTGATTTCAAAACCAATACTTATGAATCTCACAAATAAGTACAAATGATTTTATTTAAATTAAAGATGCTATTGCAAAAGTTATTATTCGTATTATTCTTTTCACTACTAATAAACATGTCTTCTGACTATCATTTTGTACTTTTTAAATGTTATGCGTATTTATCCAGCATAATCCAACTTAAGGCCTCCTCGTGGCTCTGCTGGATAGTAGGGGAAACCTTGCTAGTCAACTTAGGTTGCCGACGGAGATCGGACTAATCATCCACTCTGATGAATCCTTGATTACCTTGGGTTACAACTAGGAGTTCACTCAAGTTCACCGAACTTCCTGATGTGTATGCATATGTATAAGAATTGCAGAAGTCTTCGGGTCTATGTAGCTCATGTACATGGGTATATACAAAGAGTACGCGTGTGGTCGCACAATGGAAACGTAGGCGGAAAAATGTTTTACCTATGTTTCATAAAATCAGAGACTTAAATTCAGGTTGGAGATATAATAAGATACGGTAGAGTAAATTAGTAAGCGGTGACTTATGCTTGTCATGAACTACTGGGTTGGTAGCTATGGTTCCAATGATATGTATTTAGTGTGTAACATATGGTCTGTGTAGTAATTAAGTTTTAAAAGGAGCGGTGAATATCCATCCTCTCAAGTGAGTGAATATATCAGTATATATGCTATAAGATTCATAGGATAAAACCTAGGTGTTCCCGTATGCATGTATAGTATATTTGCTCGCAGGGTAGGTATACCTGCATGTACACCAAAGGGCTACACGTACGAAAGCCTGTGTGTCACCTAATATGCTTGTAGACTCTAGCTATCCAGGGTAAATTAAAACCTCAAAAAATCATTTACATACTCTTCTTGTCATGATATCAAAACACGCCAAGACCTGTGGGGCCACAGGGCCCCACAAAATCACATCCGCGCTATGGTTTTGTGAGCCTTGAAAAAACACAGAATCCATTCCAGAAGGGCCTATTGGATCCATCAAAAAAGGCTTTACCAACCATTCTGATTGAAACACATCGTATTTATGCGATTTATTTTCATTGTGTTAACTGACTTATGAATTGCCTTGATTGATTTCATGTAGTCATGTAAATTTTCATGTAGACCACAGTAAAACCCGGTGATGAATTAATTGAAAATAATATTGTTCTAATTCATCTAAAATATTATACTTTTAATCTGACAAGTTTCTAGACATTATACAAGTAAAGTAGTTGACGGGGGAGGGGCAGAATACAATACCTCAAATTTTTGAGACAAAAACCTCGCAACATATAATTTGAATAGTTGCCTTAGGCAACATGTAATTTTAAATATTAACATTTCATTTAAACAAGTGTATTATCATTTTGCTAACCTACAATTCTGCATATTTTTTTTAAAAATTAAATATGATTAAAAGATCGAATCAAAACCTAATCAACTGTACTCTACAAAACAACATAAACTGATTTTTGTTGGATCATCCACGAAAACTAGGAAGTACTGTTATGAGTGTGGAAGTTCTCAGTAGTGTATGCGCATTAGCTATCCAGAGACCCGGTTCATTCGTTAGAAAACTATCATGTCGAGCATTCCTGTTACTTAATTAGGTAACATTATGACTGAAATTCATTTGTAAATAACTCAGTACTTCAGTTTGAGAGTATTGAAAGCCTTTAGTATTCTTATTTTTGTTAAGTGTATAAATAGGTGTTATAAGTATTGTACTATTACCTTAAAAGTAAAAAAAGTGAGTTGAAAACAGAGACTTTTAAGCTGATTAATCTGGAAGAAGAGAGAATGGTCCTGAATGTTCCCAAAACTTGAGGTGGTATCTTGTTATTAGATATTGGGGGCAGTTATGTAATAATTGGCTGGTAAATATGTAGTAAGGTAAAGATAATTATTTACTTGGTAGCTATTAAGAGCTGAATAGTTAAAATGTGGAATAATTGCTAATTAGTAGTTGTGAAAATAATTGGAATGGAGTAGAAATAATTTTTGGAAGATAGAAAGGTAGGTTAAGAGAGACTGAACATACTTTTTTTTTGTATACAAAGGTTAGGCTTGGACTGGTGGATTTTAATAGCCTCTTTTGTACATAAGTTTTTCATTTGCATTTCTATTAAGCCAACACTTCCGACTGTATATATGGTTTTGAAGGTTTCTAATGAAGCAGAGTGGCCAGAATTGATTAGATGGTTTGAGATTGAGTTTCTGACTGGAAAGTCATAATCTTAATTCAATAATTCAATGCATTGTTAATCTCTAAACAAAAAATTGTAGATTGTGATTGGTGGACAACAAGTAACCAACATTCTGTATATTTCTAATAAAATTATCGTTTCTGATAGCTTTCAGTTATACAAAATTAATATGAAATTAACGTATATTCAAAACTAATATTAACTGGAGAACTAATTGAAGCAAGGGAGCACTTGAAAGTTGTTTTTCGTTTCTTATTTGAAACTCACAACCAGTGCGCTCAAAGTCTTATCGTCTAATGAAGTATGAAGTAAATTCAGACCATGTGGTTTGTAATCTAACATCAATCTGTTGAATAGTTGTCATCCAATTTCATCATTAGAATTCATCATTTTTTATCCTATTCATCACATGTCTGTAACTTAATTTGTTCGGCTATAAATATCGGTTCACTCTTGGTTAAATCCAGTTGGCTCACACTCCATCTTCGCTGCACGTTATTCTGCATCACTCTCTTCTCTTCTCTTTATTCCTCTGATTGTCTGTTCAAATCCATGAGTGTAAAAAATATACACGTTCAAAAACCCATTCTCGTATTTGGCTTATTTGATTACTTTATTGACTAACGTGAGTTAAATTTACGAATATATGCCGAATTGGGGATATGTAATTACTTACTTTCCTACTCCTGTTACTCCAAATCGAGCATAAGCCGCGGACCAGGATTCTCCAACGCACTCTGTCCTGGGCCTTCCTTTCTAGTTCTATACAACTTTTGTTCATTTTTCTCATGTCTCCATTTCTCAGTGTAATGCGTTCTTTAGCATTCCTCTTTTCCTTTAACCTTGAGGATCCTATGTGAAGGCTTGTCTTGTGATGCAATTGGTTGCTTTCCTCAATGTGTTTCCTATCCACTTCTATCGCTTCTTCCTGATTTCTTCCTCCGCTGGGGCCTGTTTGTTCTTTCCCATAGTAGGTTGTTGCCGATAGTGTCTGGCAAACAGACCCGAGGTATTTTGCGCAGACAGCTAATAATAAACACTTGTATCTTCTGGATGATGGCTTTCGTAGTTCTCCAGTTTTCCTCCCCATACAGTAGAAGTCTTGACATTTGTATTGAAAATTCTGACTTTGATGTTGGTTGACAGTTGTTTTGAGTTCCAGATGTGCTTCAGTTATAGATATTCTGTTCTTACTTTGTCGATCCGTGGCTTGATATCTGCATCAGATCCATCGTGTTTATCAATGATGCTGCCCAAATATGTAAAGGTTTTTACATCTTCCATATCTTCTCCGTCAAGTTTGATTGAATTGGTGCATGTTGTGTTGTATCGGAGAACCTTGCTTTTCCCTTTGTGTATATTGAGACCTACTATAGTTGAAGGTGCTGCTACACTGGTCTTCTTCTCCTGCATTTGTTGTTACGTGTGCGATAGAAGAGCCAGATCATCTGTGAAGTCTAGATCGTTCAACTATATCCTAGATGGATGTGTGTATATTTCCATAATAATCAATCATACGATATAACCGGAGTCTGATCCCGGGTTACAAAAATGGTAAGCTCATTGACAAAATCTTCCAATCTCAATGACGTCAAAATGAAGCGCCTCACTAAATATCTTCCAACTTTCACTAGTTTTTCAGCTGAAAATAAAGTGAACCTTCACACTCTCTAAATGTAACTTACTTAATTCACTGTACCAATTACAATGTGTTTCATATTCATTAAATTACAAATGATATCTATTTATAATTAAAGTCATTGTTTAATAAGAATAAAGAGAGAGAGAGAGACAGAGAGACGGGGAGAGAGAGACAGGGGGTAGCGAAAACAATGGTATAAACATTTGATTATAGAAATCAAATAAATCATTTCTAATGATAAACTTATCAAATTTAATTAATAAAAGATTAATTCACCTGGTTAAGTATGATAATCAGCCAATTGTCCAATGATCCAGTTAAAGAAAATATATTCTAATGAGAATAATAATGTGAATTCTAATGAAAAACTAAAGAAGAAATAATTAACAGAACCGATAAATGAAAAAAACAAACAAACAAACAAGTAGACAACAGAGAATTCACTGTTCAAACGGAGGGGGAGAGAGATAAATAATCATTAAACTCAATGAATGAATAAATTAATTAATTTATAATTATATTCAAATAAAGTATCAAGATAATATCACGTTTATAGAATGGTTCATATCAATTCAATGATTGTAAATAACATTGTCAATTTCTTATCTACATGTTTCATTCATAGATTAGTAGTTAATACTTATTAATCTGAATGATTTATACGGATTTATTGCAATAATTGAAATCATGAGTCAATTGAAGCCAGATCATCATGGAAAATCTGGAAGCACGAGATGGCCGTTTTGTTCTATTGTGAGACTCCTCAACAGTGTGCATCCACCATCCTGCCTCACACAAGATTCGAACCCATGACTTATCAGTCTCGCGCGTGAGCGCTTAACCATTAGACCACTGATCCGGAAGGGATCCAACGTTGTTAATATTTAAATTCAATCAATCCGCGAAATTACGCCACCGTACACCATTGACTTCAGCGAGCCGATATCTCACAACAGACCTGTTTGAACTCCACTGGTCACGACTTTTCATTAGAACTCCAAGAAATACCTCTTGAAGTCAGTCACCAGTGGGCAGATGATTATTATCAGAAGGGGTTTTGTGGAGATTTTAGTAATTTTAATAGTTGAAATCATGAGACATTTGGAGCTAGACAACCATGGTTAAGCACTCGCTCGCGAGACTGATATGTCCTGGGTTTGAATCTTGCGGAGGGCGGGATCATGGATGCACACTGCTGATGAGTCCCATACTAGGACGAAACGGTCGTCCGGTGCTTCCAGATTTTCCATGATGGTCTAGCTTCAACTGACTCATGACTTCAACTATTTAAATACTAAAATCTCTACAAAACCCCTTTGGATTTAAGTTAGATAATTGCTGAAAATTAAAAAGTAATGATTATTCATTATTGTTGAAATTATAAGTGGTGTGATGTGTGCTATTGATGTCGATAGATAATGAGTAGTATGTATCATTAATCAGTTGTGAAATACCTGACTATAGAAGGTCAAAAAGATCGAAGAAAAGAGTACAAGAACAAAGAATGATTACCGTGGCAATGTAGGAACAGTGAAGTTTGAGACAATTGATTGACATTTTGCTAATGAAGTATTTACTGTATGGTTCTCAGATTTTACTAACAGATTTTGTAATTTTGTGTTTATATACAATCGGTTGTCTTCACCTGTGCTCTCCTTCACTACATTAGTAGTGTGCAATAATGATCTCATTTGAAAATGAACGACAGTTAACTTGTGATGTTACTTGAATACAATTTGAAATGTTAATTAATGAATATTAGATGATTGGTTTCAAGTTAGGAGCTGATAGTCCTAAGTTGCACTTCTGATGAGTTTGTAATGTTCTAATGTTAACAAGTTCCAAACTAGAGGGAAGCATTTATCTAGTTGTTAATTAGTTCTTGATATTATTCTTGTTAAAGTCATCAGGTTATGTAAATTACTTACAAATTATGATTGTATCAGTTAAGTATAGTTTTACTTTAAAAATTGTATTTAACCCTTCTGTAATGAGGTTTTAGGCATATATCAATGAGAAATAATTTATTTAGTTAGTTGCCAAAAGAATATCCTTATTACGTGAACTAAGACTATACGAAACTTGTGCGACTTTTAGCACTGGCATCAACTAGGATAAATCCTGGTTAAAATGTCGATTTTCTATACAAGTTTACTGCTTATTAATTTGCATATAGGTTGGTAAGAATCTGTAATGGCAAATAGTCAAATTTAATGTTTAAATTCTATGTTGTTGCACAATCACTACGTAGACAGTTATGTTATTAGTAACAACGTTTTGATTGCACCGTACAATCAGCATGCATTATGCGTCCGAAGATGTCCCATAAGTCATACTCATAATAGTCATATGTTAAGATGATGCGTTTTGTTTATTTATGTAATACTGTTTCATAAAATGATTAGCAGTGAAATTCAAGATGTATATTGTACTATTTTCAGATCTTCAGCTAGATAATAAGTATATTCTAGGGTATATATTCATAACAAGGCTAGAAATGAGTATTCATTTTTTGGACTGTGGTAACTTACTCACTAAGGATCTGTTCAAGTTCATCTCTAAACAACGAATAATTCTATTTTCCGATTCAAAACAATAATAACGTGTGATTACTGAAATTTGCTACCTTTTTAAACTCAAAGAAACTTTACTTAAGCACTCATTTAGTATTATGATGGTATGTTGAAGGAGATTGTTCAGTTAACATTAACCATTAAAAACCAAGGAGTAATGAAAAGCTGTTCCATTTGAATATGAGATGCCTCAGAAGTGATCATCCGTTTTCAAAACTCCATAATCTGTTTATGATTGAGACCGTGAAGCGATTGATGTTAGACTACCATTGAAAACCTGGAAGCACTGGATGGTGGTTTTGTCCTCAGCAGTGCGCGTCCACGATCTCGCTCACAGGATTCGAACACAGGACCTATCAGTCTCTCGTGCGAACCGTTAATATCTACACCACTGAGCTAGCATCCAATGGTGTTATTGTCTAATTTCAACCAATCCACGAAATTGTCCGATCATCTTCCATTGTACTGAGGTAGATACTTGTCTCTACCTGACACGGATTAGCTCCACTGGTTACGGCTTCTTACTAGAACTCCGAGAATTCTCTCACGAAGCTAGTCACTAGTGAGCACATAGTAATTATCAATATGAGGTTGTGGAGATTGTTAATTTTTTAGTTGAGATCATGGATCGATTGATGTTAGAACACTATTGATAACTTGAAAGCACCGGACGGATGAGACTCATCAAAAATGCTCATCCATGATCTCTCTCACGGGATCTGTATAATTCCTCACCAGCAACTAACTTCAAGAGAAATTCTGGAATTATTAAATCTGAACCTTAACCAGTGAATATCGACAGTTTTCGAAGTGAGACATTATCACCGATTATTGAACAGTATTTGAAGTGCAGAGGAAGTTACAAATATGAACACAGTAATTTAAAAGTAACTTGATATCCGAAGAGACCTATAGGTATTGGGTTTAATCTAATGGTCTAAGTGTTCCTTTTATTACAACCAAACATTAAATATCAAATACTGTGTGATACACTGTCATCTTACATAGTTTGATAACCCAGTTTTAAAATACTTCAAAGATTAAAGAAACCGGTCAATCGTGAATTAAATTTGTACAGTCCTTTATTCCATGACGATTTACTGTCCTGATATACATATATATAACAATCATTTGAACGTTTCACACGAATTTCCTTCGCAATGACAATTTTTTCAGCTGAAGTATAATTATGAAATACGGTTTTTCTTCCGAATAAAAATTATGATAAACATGATAAATGATATGCATGAATGCATCGAGAAACATTCCAAAAAAAAAAACTGTACAGACAAATGAAAAAAACACAACTTGATCATTAGTTGAACGAATAAGTTATACTTTTTGTTTAAGCATGAAAGAATTTTCACACATGTGACAAGCTAATGATAATTCCTTTAGTTCAATGAAAACCACACTCACTCACATACACACACACACAAATTGCAATCAAGTCAAAGAAACGGATATCACATGATGTAAAGGATTGAAGATATAAGGAGAAAAGAAAAAGAAACCCATGGACTGACTACAAAATAGTGAAAAAAACCGATTAGACGACAATAATACTACTATAGTGAACAAGAACACCGATGGGGACGACTGAATGTACAAAACTTGTTAGTAAAATCCAACAACCATATATTGAATCGTTAATTTGCAAATCGTTCATCAATTGTCTCAAATGACTCAGAATCCCTTTGTTCTTGCATTTTCATACAAATTGCATTCTTTCTTCATTCTTTGTTGTTCGATCTTCTCGTCTCTCTGCTGCCAGATATTCTGTTCAGTACTCATATCATATACTACTTATGTCCACATAAGTAGCACACGCCACACTACTACTATGATGTGGGTTCCTAATATCCACACAAGTAGTATATAACGGTGGTCAGGCATAGAATGTATTTCAGTAGAAGGTCGATTAGGAAAGAACGGGAACGAAACGCAATTCGTATGAAAACGCATGAACAATGAAATCGGAGACAATGGATTGATGTTTGCAACAGGAAGTCAAATTTGATATGATGGATCGGTTTTGATGGAGTTTTGTTCTCTGAGCTGGATGGTTTGGTCGTGGAGCTTTCGTCGTTCTTCTGAACGACATCATCAGCACAAATTTCATCCACCTGAACTACAAATCTCCTCCACCATCTCAAGATCATATGAGTGTAATGCGCTTATCGTTGTTCGTAAATGGGAGAATTTCGCTAAAAGGCAGGCTTCCACTCGAGAACAACTATATTTTCTGCATGAGTGTCTTCGCCAGCATGTTCTACCAACAAGTTTGAAATATAGACCTCCAATAAACTGCCCATTAGGATCAAAAACAGCTGTGCAAAGTGGAAGAAAAATGGTACACCAAATGATAACGGATGCACACTACAGGATCCGCAAATACCAACACGTCATAGAGAACAAAAAGATGGAGCTACAAAGGACACTCACGTCAGAACATTTGGAAATCTTGACAGCCATCGAGATATCATGCGAACGACACAGAGAATAAAAAAGAAACATCCTAAAGAAAAAGCTAATCAAGATCTCAAAACTACCTATGGAAGAAAACACAAACAACTGCGTGATCAACCTGTCAAAACAACCACTAACAAATACGCAAGAACACCTACTCCGAAAGGGATTAAACTATAATACGAGCGACGCCTCAAAACTGGAATTCTCCTCAGCACTAGAGTCATCACTCAAAACTTTTGGAATCAGTGAAGAAACACAACAAGGAATTCTATCTGAATTTTATGCTGATGATATCGTTCAGAAGAACGACGAAAGCTCCACGACCAAACCATCCAGCTCAGATAACAAAACTCCAACAAAATCATCCACCTGAGCTACAAATTTTCTCCACCATCTCATGATGGATTGATATTTTGCAAATTAACGATTTACTATATAGTTCTCAGATTTTAGTGAGATGCTCTGTAATTTTGTACTTAAATGCATTCGGTTGTCCCCACTCGTGTACTTGTACACTACACTACTACTACTACTGTCATCAAAGTAGTATACATTGATTGATGTCTTTTTTTATGTGTACATACATACCTACACATTCACACTTCATTGTTACTAGGAGTCTTATTCTCATATTTTTTTTTCTAACGACTATCTAGTTATTAATCTAAAGTTATTTTGTTTATTTAGATCACTCTTCTGTCTTTATTCTGTTAAATAGAGAAATAATTCCTTATCTGATATCTTTTTATTTTTACTAACCATTCAAAATATTTTCTTATTATTAATGAAGTTAATGAACATTGAAAATCAATAGTTTTGGTTGAGTAGCTAATATGGAATCTAAATACATGAATTTCATCTTATTAACTGGATATACTTACCCATTTACTTATTTAAACATTGACGAGTTAAGAAAAAAAGTCATGACTACTACCTACGTTTTCAACGTAGTAATAATACATATTATACGTGCTGAATAATTCGACGGCTTTTGTGATATCATAATTTAGTTAAAGAATGCTAACAAGTTCTATTAAGATATATCTTGGATTCTATTGTTAACCATTGTTTAAAATATGATAAACTTGTAAGTTGATGCAGTATGTTACGTCAGGATTTGGAAGCAGACATGAAAAGGATGAATAGCAACATGAAAAAAAACTAGCAAGAATTGCTCACGATAGGGTTGGATGGAGAGTGCTGGTAGGCAGCCTATGCTTCTTCACAACGGGTAACACGCGTAAGTACGTACGTAAGTAAATAAAATGCAGTATCTAGCCATATGCTAAAGGAACTCTCATCAAAACAGTAGACGAACATATTCAATGGTCCATATTAATTACAGGGTGGTCTTGAGTGCTGTTAGAGGTATGAGGGCGGCTATCACTTCCCGGTCGCCCACACCGTGGAAGGGTTCTGCTGGAGGTACCTGAAAAGGAAATAGGATTAGAGGTGGTCATGGTGACCTGAGAGCGTGACCGCAGTGCCCAAGGGACAGCTGCTTGAGGTCGGTCACACACGACCTTTTTATGAGTAGTTTTAGTGTTAGCTCCGTACTTGTTGAGTCCTTACCGCCGGAGACGGATATCCGTGGGATAAGGCGATGTGTGCATTTTTAGGGTCGACCTTTTCTAACCCCACCCCTCCTTGTGGGAAGGCAGCATCGCTGTCATGCTGGTTGTCTGAAGGAAACACCTTACTGCTGTCACACCTCTGTACAGTCAGCAGTACGACTTCGCCTTCGGACCTTGGTTTTGTTGCTTTTAGTCTTACCGCTCTTCAACCGACCTGTCTGGCATGGTAGGACCTTGAGGAACGGTTGTTCCAGCCAGTATAGCTCGGTTGGGTCATCACGATAGACAAGCCCGACCACCACGTCAAGGTAGCAACAACGGTCAGGAGTAACAACAACGGCCGGGCATCCCAGAATGTTTGGGATGCGCTTCTCTCCCTCCAAATGTAAGTTGTTGCTTCAGGACTGGTCTGCATCAACACCTGAACTAAGGATAGGGGATGAAGTCTGATCAGCCCTAATGGGTTGGTGTCTGACGAAATCTCAGCATGGATTCGAAAAGCTCGCTTGGCCTTTGCCAACTTACGTCATCTATGGCGCAGGCGAGATATCCGTTTATCAATTAAGGGACGAGTATACTGCGCGGCAGTTCATTCCGTTCTACTATACGGCTGCGAAACATGGCCTTTGAGAGTAGAAGATACTCGTAAGTTACTAGTATTTGACCACAGGTGCCTTAGAAATATTGCGGGTATCTGCTGGGATCACCGGGTAAGTAATAGTGAGGTTAGACGCAGGGTACTAGGGAATGATGGTAAATCAGTTGATGAGGTTATGAATCTTCATCGACTGAGATGGTTAGGCCACGTTCTGCGTATGCCTGAACAACGATTACCACGACGCACAATGCTGACTAGTGCAGGGGATAATTGGAAGAAAGTTAGGGGCGGCCAAACCAAAACGTGGCATCAGTGCTTGAAGTCACTAACTTCTAGTCTGAGCCGTGTTGGAAGATTCAGACTGCCTGGTTGGGGTCCGCGTGACTATCGTAACCAATGGTTAGAGACTCTTGATGACATGGCTCAGAATCGATCACAATGGCGTCGGTGTATACACTCTCTGTCCTCCTTAAATTAAGAGATTAAAATCGCTTCATATCTTTCTTTCTATGAACTAATTCTTTCTTCATGTACTATCTCCTTATACACAATCTTTCTTCTATATATTACTACCACTGAATTAACTACTTCTATGAATTTGGTGTTCATCTTGTTGTGCTAATGCGGTATGGCAACTTGGACCGATGCATATACGTGCCTGGTCCTACGTTGCAGCTGACTGATTAATTACAGGGAAATGTGAATATATAGGAATACTACTAAACATGCAGAAATATTTAAATACCAATTAGATTTTAAAAGTAAATGTCAGTGTTAGCATATTGAAATACTTCGTACTTGACTTACTACGTTTTCTAGAAAGAAATGATTGAGCTTACATTTAATTCGTATTTTTGCAATACTCAATTCAAAATACCACCTCATAGTAACATTTCCAATTATGTTGAAAATTTGTAATGAACTCTATTGTACATATTTTGTTAAATTAGCTTAAAACAACCGTGATCTATTATGACAACGGATAGAAGTAAAAATATTCTATCATACAATTAAACAATATTTAGTATGATTTTCAATGGTATTTCCTATTACATCATACTGAATAAAACTTTCAAAATTCACAAAATCAAAAATGAACCTTTAATCAGCTAAAGAAAAATATTTTTTGGTTGAGATCATGAACCGATTATTGTTAGATCACCATTGAAAACCTGGAAGTACTGGACGTCCGTTTCATCTGATTGTGAGATTCTTCATCAGTGAGCATCCACATTCCTGCTCGCGGGATTCAAACCCAGGGCTATATTGTTTCTATTCTAAAGAAATCCTACCGATTTGTCCAATTCATTTAAATATATGAAATAATAGACTGAATTTCAACACTGTCATTGTTGATCAACCTTTAAACAATCATGATACATTCAACTCAGGGATTTAAGTACTAAAACCTTGTTGATAATTAAATGCAATTGGTTGAATGTTACTGATTATGATCTCATGCTACTTGGAACACATCAAGAAGTTATGTTTAACAGGTTTAAGGAAATGATAAATTTATATGCGATTCAAATCATTGTCCAACTATATCACAGGAATGATAGCACAAAGATATATGAAACTATATATATGAGCATTTACCATATGCACTTGGTATTGTTTCGCTTGTATTTTCCCATTGAGGTTTAAGACTGCACTTGATCAGTCTGCTATTGGCATATTGGCATACTGTGCGTATGCCTCGATATTACCTTAATTCACAAGCTCTTATAAACAAAGATGGATAGTGGCTAGTAGTGGAATCCAGGATGCGGGTTTCGCCCTATTTGGGACTTGTCAGCTGGATGTGCCTGCATCTCAGAGTTGATGTTCACCCTGGGACTCGAACCCAGTACCATTCGTTTCAAACTCCATCACATTATGCACTCAGATACCGAGTTCTCTTAAGCAAGTGACGAAACCTGCATCCTAGATTCCACTGCTAGCCACTATCCATCTTTATTTACTATATAGTTCTCCGGTTTTACTAAGTGGTTTAGTAATTTCTTATTCAGATACATCTGGTTGTCTGCACTTGCGTTGTCATTCATTACACATTAAGATCAACTTACTTTAGAGGAATAAAAATGTGGTATTATGTTTTTGTTTACCATGAATTCGTTTGAAGTTAAATGAAACTTTCCTACAGAAAAAACCTTTGATCCATTTTTTTAATGGCTTTACCAATAATTCACTGAAACATGAATTCCCGTAACATTTTACGATCAATTTGTAAACTTAAATAGATTACTATCACTTCTACAAAAAGTGACTGTGTTTAGAAATCGTGTGTTACAGGATTTCTACTTCAATAGTCTTAAGTTATCTATTATGATATTTGTATATGTTTGTGTGAATTTATGAAACTTGCTTACTTACGCCAGTTACTCCCAATGGAACATAAGCCAACGACCAGCATTCTCCAACCCACCCTGTCCCGGGCCTTCTTTCCTAGTTTTATCCAATTGTTGTTCATTCTTCTCATGTCTGTCTTAGTATCTTAACGAAATGTATTCTTTGGCATTAAGGACTCTAAATGAAGGTTTGCCTTGTGATGAAATAGTGTGTTCTTCTCATTGTGTATCTTCCTGATTTCTTCCTCTACTAGGATCTAGTTTGTTCTCTTCCATAGTAAGTTGTTACTGATAATGATACCGTAGTATCTGTTATTATATTAAGCCCATATGCCTTATTCTAGCTTTTGGACAGCCTAATCTATTTATTCTAATTGAGTCACATTCCGACCTTGCTAATTATTAGCTTATCAACCTTGACTGTTTTTATATGAGCGCGTAGGTGTGTACACTTCTTATCCTATTACTCATCACATGTCTGTAACTTAGTTTTGTGTAACTATAATTATTGATTAAAGCTTAACTAAAGGGGAGAGTTGGCTTACTCGCCATCAACGCGCGTCATTTCTACTTAGCTTTTTTCTCTTCGCATCGTTTCACCGTTCGTCCGTCTGGATCAACGATTATACAAAATGAAAAGGGCCTCACAATATGACCAGCGCTAACCAGAATCTATAAATAGTTAAGCACTATGATAAAAATAGATTCTTTTTCAATTTTACGTTTTGTGGAGATTGTAGTAATTTCAATGGTTAAGGTCATGAGTCAGTTGAACCTAGACTGACTCATGATCTTAACCATTGAAATTACTACAATCTCCACAAAACCCCTTGTCATAATAATAAACATATACTCACTAGTGACTGGCTTCAAGATGTATATCCTGGAGTTCTGGTGAGAAGCAATGACCAGTCGAGTCCAACCAGGTCTGTTGTGAGATAGTAACTCACTGAAGACAATGGTGGATGTGTCACTCAATTTCGTGGATTAGTTGAAGTTACACATTAACACCATTAGATATCGGCCGGCTCAGTGATTTAGTGGTTAAGTGCTAGCGCGCGAAACCAGCAGGTCCAGGGTTCGAATCTCGCAGGGGGCGAGGTCGTGGGTGCGCACTGCTGAGGAGTCCCATAATAGGACGAAACGGCCGTCCAGTGCTTCCAAGTTTTCCATGGTGGTTTAGCTTCAACTGACTCATGATCTTAATCATTGAAATTTTACATTTATTCAACTTACATTAATTTCGTGATTAAAATTATATTTTAGACAAAAAGAATAAAGAATAAATAATAAAACTATTATCTAAAGTTGATTGACAGATTCTTTAGAAAGAAATGAACATGTTTCATTAAAGAATTTCATTACATAATTAATAAAGTAAAGAATTCATTATATTCGGCTACATGTTCACTAGTGTTTTCTTTCTTATCGAAAGTATGTCTATATACATATGCTGATAAGATTAAACTATCCATTATTATTTTATACTGTTTTGAATGAATGCCATGTATAACTATTGTGTTTTTTGTTTTGTATTTCTACATTTATATTTAATGAAAAAGAAAAAAAACTCATTCCCCCTTATTCCACAGAAAGGGGAAACACAACAAAAAAAAACAAAAAAAAAAAACAAAACAACCCAGCTCTCAGTAACTAAAATTATTAAAGATGAAACCAGACAAGACAAAAGACTATTTCAAAAAGAAATAGACTTTGTTTTTTAGTCTCCTTCTTTATAATACAACTTTTAGTTTTGTCAATGTTTTTGTAGGTTTTTGTCTTTAAAATTACATAATCATATTTCTTTGCTTAAGAAACATTTTTGCGTGTGTGTGTGTGTGTAAGTTAATTACATGTGTTGTCTTAAAATGAATATTTTGTATTATACTAAAGTTTTCTATTATTTACAGCTTGAGTATACCTTGATAAAGTGAAATAATCAATTTTCAGAGTAGAACTGAACTTCTAGTTCCATTGAAGAAAGGTAGATCAGTGTATAGATGGTGTATCAAATTACTACTCTAATTAGTTTATACTATATGAATTATGAATGAACAAAATTTTATAACTAAACACTTGTAAGCTAAGATGGTGGTTGGAGATAGTCAGCAGGAAACCCTTGACCTAGGTTTCGTGATATTTAGCACACATGACATTGATCACCACTCAGTGATCAATCAATCGTGAATACATCTCAGTCCTACAGGAAGCCAATTTCGGCCCGAATAGACCAGTGGTGACATATCTAACTGTGAAGCTACGTGACACGGGAACAAATCCATCGGGTATCATCAGTTCTCTCAAGAGAACAGGTACACCTTGGTTGACGAGTTCCAAATAGCACCAAACCTGGGTTCGGGGTTTCCTGTTGACTACCTTCAACCACCCTCTTGTCTCAATATAGTGCACGCAATGTCGAGTCACTTAAACTAATGGCTACATTGCAGCTTGGTCGATGGCAATCGATCTGCGCTAAGAACAACCTGACATACATGACATTGCTTACCACCCAGTGATCAACAGACTGTGAATACATTTGTAAGCTCTTGAAGTAAACGGAAGTTTTTGTTCTGTCAAATCGAATTCAAATAAATATTCAACGTTGACCAAAAAATTTTAAATTCAAGTCATGACTATATATACTTCTTATGATAGTCTGTGCTGCACAAATGAAGACACATTCTAAAAATTATCAATATAATATTCTGATAAAAGGATACAAACTACATGGTGATAGGATATAACTGAGCAGAAATTTCATATTTCAGTTGGCAATTAGGATTGATCGAAGACTTTCTATAATCAATTATTTCAGAAGGGTTTTTTTATGGATAATATAATGATTTTAATAGTTAAGATCATGATTCAATTACAACTGGACCACCATGGAAGACCTGGACGAAGTGGATGGCGGTTTCGTCCCACCATGGGACTCTTCAGAAGTGAACGTTACAAGATTCGAATCCAAAAGCTATCGGTTTCGCGCGCGAGCGCCTAACCTCTAGACAACTGAGCCGGCAGGAATCCAACGGCGTTAATGTCTAACTTCAACCAATCCACGAAATCGAGCGACACATTCACCATTGTCTTCAGTGAGTTAGTATTTCACTTCTAGATGGCGACCAGTCAACATTTGTCGTCAGGATCGATTAAGAAGTAAGAAACGAAAACTTGTTGAAATACTTTGTGCTGAAAATTTTATATTCTACCAAAAATATAATACTGAATAAAGCCATAAATAATAATTATGCGTATTTTTTTGTAACAATATCAAAAATAAACTATCCCAATAAAATAAGAATAGTTTTAACGTTAATTTATTGCTGTGTTTTTTCCGCTGCTTTACAACGTTTTGTCCATAAATGTTAGTTCTTGAAATATATAAAGAAAAGTAACATTCAAATTATGTTTCATGTACACTTGTATTCACACTAATAAATTGAATGTATTTGCTGGAGTTTAGTTCTCTGAACTAGATGGATTGATCGTAGAACTTTCATTGTTATTTTGAACAACATCATCAACACATACTTCAGGTAGAAGTAAATTGTTCTAATTTCTCTACATATGACTCACAGCTTGTCCTGTAGACCTCGATCTTGATTGGTTATTGTTGACCTGTCATTGTTTACTTCTTGATTTTGAATGTATCTCCAAATGATTTGATATTTGATCCTATATTTCTCCATAATTTCAAAACAATTTTAACAATAACCAATCAAGATCGAGGTCTACGGGACAAGCTGTGAGCCATATGTGGAGAAATTCAAACAATTCACACCTCCCATTGGTTTGAATTTCAGTCCTAGGTTTGTCCATAATTTTTCTGATTGTTTGATAGACTGGATCGATTTCAGTGTGTTTGTTGATTGCTGGTTCGTCTGAGTGCCAAGCTCCTAAAAATTCTCTGGTGTTTTGGAATTACCTCTATCCATGATCTCCATATTTTTCCAGTCAAATGTGTATCCAAAGTTGCCCCTATGCATTGATATAAGTGGGGTTGTGTCATGGTGTTTGAATGCTAATTGATTTTTATGCAAGTGAAGATGAAGATGTGAGTTGCTAACTCACAATAGACCCAGTCGAACTCTACTGGTCACTGCTTTCCATTAGAAATCGCGAGGCGGGACCGTAGATGCACACTGCTAAGGAGTCCCTCAATAGGACGAAACGGTCGTCCAGTGCTTCCAGGCTTTCCATAGTGGTAGCTTCAATTGACTCATGACCTCAACCATTAAAAACTACTATAATAACCACAAAACCCCTTCTAATTTTATTAAGAATTATTTTTTGTCTAGTAATTTGTGAATATTAACGATGGGTACAATTATTATGCTTTGAAAATGTTTCAAATACCAAGTGTCATCTTTCATTAGTAGTTTATTGCTTATAATAATATTAATAATAGTAGATGTCCATGAGTGTAATCCCCTATGAACACTAAGATATAATAGTCGACTATTGTACAGGAAACTTAAACTAGAAAATATCTCAACTTTCTTTGTTCTGTAATTAAACATAAACTAAATCATAATTATTATTAGAAACTAAATACAAACCTAAATGAGGATGGATTTCTTGATGTACTACGAAAGTCGACTACATTGAGAGTAACATAGTAACTCAACAATAAAAATGGTGGAAAATTGACAAAGATATAAAGGATTGTTAATCAATGGTTACCAATTGAATAATCTAATCTAATCATGATTATTGTGCGACATGTAATTTTCATTGAGCTTCTTTCTTTTATCTCTTTTAAACCATAGACGAAATTATAATTCTTTATGATGGCCAGTTGCATAAAATATCTTACGTTGACAATTATAAAACATATTTACACTTTACTAGATATGTATCAGATCTTACGAAGACATCATATAAACCAATGAATGATTTTATGATACTTTGTCTTATAAAATGTTAAGTTTTAATAGGATCAAATGTATATATATTGTGTTACATAATAGTGCCAAAATAAGCATCATCACAGTTTAATCATAAACATAATGTCTACTTAAAAGTTATCTGAATTAAATTTTGAAATTAAAGACTTATCGGTGATTCATGTCATGGAACGACATCAATTTAGGTACAACTGAAAAATAACATCGATCGTTCAAAGTATGGGACTCTTTAACGTAGCGCATCCACGTCGCTAATGGTTAGTTTCTTCTATATAAGGTTTAGAAATGCTAATGTTTAAACTAAGATTTGTGAACAATATTAATTGTATTAAACATCATAGTGTCATCTATTCGGTCATTCAACTATGAAAATATCTGACTTGCACAAAGAAAATGATATAAATAATGCACACTGCTGAAGAGTCCCACAAAGGATGAAACGCCGTTCAGTGATTCCAGGTTTTTCATGATGGTCTAGCTTCAGTTGACTCATGATTTCGACTATTAAAATATAAATAATTGCTTAAGTTTATAATTTTGATTGTTAATATTCTAAAATGAATTTAATACAGGTTTCATTTGACGTATTGGCTCCAGGAGAAATGCGCCTTAATATTACAATTGACTAATCATTGAATAGTAACCAATATCATGTTTATTAAGTCCTTCTCAGCAATGGTCAAATTTTACCTATCAAGTTCCACTGTGGTTACTGGTCTAAGTGACTCGACACCGAGTGAACTACACTGAGATATAGAAGAGTTGTAGGAGATAGTCGAAAGTTAACCTTGGACCTAATTTCCATGCTATTCGGCACTCATCTTGAAAGAACTGATGGTCTCTAGTGAATTCAATCCGATGCCACCCGGTCTCACACTCTGAGATATTACCAGTGACCTATCTGTGATCGACTGATCTTCTGTAGGACTGAGATGTATTTGGCTCTCTTAAACTGACCAGTCTCACAAAGCACAACATCTGTGTACAGTGATTCCTGTCAATTAGATTCAACCTATCAGTTGTTCTCCTAATATATTACAAAATAGTGTAAACTAAAAAACTCAGATTTTTGAAACCAAATGGATTTTAAATACCATTTTCCTTAAAGAAAAACTTATTATAAATTCCATTTTCATAATGACACATCTTACCAGAAAATTTATGAATGTTTTAATCACGATGACAAAAACAGACAGTAATTTACATTTATTACCTGTGAATAACATTTATTTTACAAATAAATTTACTTCACACCATGTAAGAATCATTCGTTCATCCTGTTGTTTCACATTTGAAACGTTTACAATCAAGATTATCTTACAAATTACAATACTATATATAATAAACTATTCAACCACCCGCTGACTATGTCAATCGCTTTGTATAATTTACATATATTGAATTTAATAAAAATGAACATATGCCAATAATAGACTGATTAATTACAGTTCTAAACATCAATGGGAAGATTGAAATGTGGTGTGTGCTACTTAAGTAGACATAAGTAGTATATGATGTTAGTCGTGAACAGAATGTCTGGCAGCAGAGAAACAAGAAGATCGAACGGTGAAGAATGAAAACAGAACGCAATTTGTATGAAAATGCAAGAACAAAAGAAGTCTAACTCATTTGAGACAATTTATGGGCATTTTGCAAATTGACCATCATATATATATATATATATATATATATATATATATATATGTTGAACTTTATTAACAAGTCCTGTAATTTGTTGCCAAATACGTTCGATTGTCTACACCCGTTTCTGTTCACTACACAAACAAACAATATCAAGTGGATTTAAACTTCACCCTATTGCACAGGTAAGTGGCTATCAGGAATTAGTAGCTAAATGGATAACGTGATGACGTTTAAAGCGAATGGTACTGAGTTCCAGTGTAAGAGTGAATATCAACTCCGAAATGCAAATACATCCAGCTGATGAGTCCCAAATAAGACGAAGTGACACGCATCCTGGATTCCACTGTTAGTCACTATCCATCTTTGCAATGGACATATGACTGTAAACAAATTGTGTGTATATTAGAAAAATGATTATTTGTCAGGTTATAGATGAGCGTCTATTTCAGCAAGTATCGTTTTGATACAAAAACAAATTGACACCTTGATCAACATAAGTTATTCCAGTATATATGAATCTACAATTCCAATCAACTATGATACAAAACTGTTTTAATGAAATATACAACAATTTCATATGTAGGATCGGTTGCTATTTTAAGCCCATATACCTTATTCTAGCGTCTAGACAGGCCGATTTACATGTCGTACTCAAAATAAATATCTAGCTTACAGAACAAAACAAGCTTAATTGCATCCCAATACCTTTGACTGGAATGTATAGCGGTTATGTGAACAGAGAAATAGAGAAGCCATGCTGCTTTTGGGAATATTATTTCATTTCATTCAAAGCTTGAAAATACTTACTTTTAGTTTTGTCCCTGGTTTTTTCTATAAACCATAAGATTTTGTTCGATGTATTATTCACTGCTATACCCTATTCTATTCAAAAGCTTTTGTACTCCATATTTTCTATCCTAATGCTTAGTTTGAACATAATCATATTTTTCTAATTGTTTGGGTGTTGTGGTGGTGTTAGTCATTTGTTTATTTCACTATTCAGAATCTGGAATTTGTCGAGTAGTGTTCCATTTGACTCATCTTCTCTCTCGTCAACCAATCAGGTGATACAATAAACAGTTTTCGTCTCTGTGTCAAGACCATTGGTCTCAATTCGAAGTGGTTATTATGAATCTTTTTTTGGTATACGTTGATATTAGTTGTCGTTTCGCAACAAGGTTTATCTTCAATCTTGAAAAACTAATACTTCATATGAGAATTTAAAAAATATCCTACCACTAAGCTACTCCGTGTGCAACTGACATTAAGTAATCATTTATTTATTAACCAATTTCAACTTATCAAACGTTTAATGTCCGTCTGAATTATATTGAATTTTTCGCTCGAATGAATTACAATTTAAAACTGTGCCTATGGTAACCTAAATATAAAAGATAACTTTCAGTTTCTTAATACAAATAAATCACCATATTTCAGTGGAGTTTTTTTCTCTGAACTGGATGGTTTGGTCGTGGGACTTTCATCGTTGTTCTGAACGACATCATCAATACAAACTTCAAGTAGATCTAGGTTTACAGGACAAACTGTGAACCATATGTGGAGAAATTCAAGCACTCCACTTCTACTTAAAGTATGACCCCATGATGTTCAGAAAAACGATGAAAGCTCCACGACCAAACCATCTAGTTCAGAGAACAAAACTCTAACAAAATATGATGATTTATTTCTAATAAGAAACTGAAAGTTATCTTACATAATACTATGATCATTGATTACTTGTTATTCCTTATGAAAATTGACATTTATAACGTAAGTACATTCTTTTATTAAGAAAATCGTTGAAAACACACATGAACTTACTAAATTATGTTTTTTTGAATGAGTTTTTCTTCGAATCACATTGATAAAATATAATTTCAATAGTTGAGATCATGAGTCAATTGAAGGTAGATCACCATGGAACTCCTCAGGAGTACGCATCCAGGAAATATCGGTCAAACGGTGTTAATATCTAACTTCAACTAATCCACCAAATTGAGCGATACATTAACCATTGTCTTCATTGAGTTACTATCTCACAACAGATCCGGTTGAACTCCACTATTCGCTGCTTCTGACTACAAATCCAGGAAATACGTCTTGATTCCATTCACTAGTGAACATATATTGATTCATATCAGAAGGGGTGTTTTTGTGGATGGTTCAAATGGTTGTGGACGAAATAGAGAAAGCTTTTGCTTAACAGGCTTCCGTATCTAGTAGCAGTGGATTACCAATACCTACAGGCAGGAACCTAGGTATATTAACGATAAAAGAGAAAAACGGAAATTGGTAAATCATAGTAAGATACTATCCTTAGTCGTTAAGAATAGGTCAAGTCGCCTATTAAAGAACTCCTGGGAAGTTGATTGGACTAGCTCAGCCGGCAGCGAATTCCAGCGTTTGACAACTCTTAAGAAGTAGACGTTGTGCCTACAGTTCGTTCTGCGATGTTGTATCTCCAATTTCTGGGTGTTACCCCTTAGGCTAGTATTGAAACTAAGCTTAAGTGGGTGTTTAAGAGGATGTCCAGAAGTGTTAAGGATACTGTAAGCCTTTAGAAGGTCACCTCTAAGACGCCTATACTCTAATGGGTAAAGGTTAAGTGATTGGAGGCGCTCTTCATAAGGTTTAAATTTGAGTCCCCGAACTGATTTCGTGGCTCGCCGTTGGATACACTCCAGAGTGTCCTTATCCTTTTGAAGTGTAGGAGGAAATACTATGTATCCGTACTCTAGATGTGGACGAATAAAACTCTTGAAGATTATGTGGAATGTTCTGTCAAATTGACCGAAAATGCGCTTCAATGTTACCAGTGCAAGGTTTGCTCGAGAGGCATTTCTGTCACAGTTAGCGTAAGACTTTATGTCGTAGGACACCAGGACTCCTAAATCTTTTTCTACTCGTGATACTACTAGAGAGGAGTTTCCTAAGTTGTAACTGTAATCTGCGACGTGTCGCAGATGGACTACTTTACACTTTGAAGTGTTAGAGGTAAGTCCGTTGTCGTCTTCCCAACTTTGAAGTCGAGTCAGATCCTCCTGAAGTGCCTGTATATCGTCTTGGTTGCTTATCTCTCTCCAAAGTTTCACGTCATCGGCAAAGAGCAATATGTCTGACGTTACCTGTTGAGGAAGATCATTTACATAAATTAGGAAGAGAAGAGGTCCTAGTACTGAGCCCTGGGGGACCCCACTAGGACATTCCATAGCGTGTGATAAATTGAAGTTGACCCTGACCTTAAAATGTCGATTTTTCAGATATGAACTGAGCCAATGAACTAGAGGTGGTCTGATACACAGTTGTCTCAGCTTATTGATAAGACATACATATGGTTAACCCTATCAAAAGCTTTTGAGAAATCAAGGTAAATAATATCAACCTTCACCTTGTGATCAAGGATGCCTGTCCATCTGTCCAACGCAGTCAGCACGTTGGTAGTGATATCAATAGTTAAAATCATCTGTCAAATATCATTGATTTAATGCTAAATACTTAAGCAGAAGAAAAATTTTCTTAAATTTCTTTTTCATTATTTCCCTTCTATCTGCCTATTTGATAAGATGCTATAAACAATATTTTGTTCATTAAAGAATAGATAACACTTGAGAAAAATCTCAACGATTTGTGTATGATTGATTTGTCATTTATAATCAAGTGTATTTATGTTTTTAACAGTTACAACACAATGGAATCAAATTATTATCCCTTTGATAGACCTGGTATATAACAAAGTTCTCGGTTATGAGCTACATAATGAAAGTACAGGAGTAGCAGAAGTATATCACAACAATTTTTCTCGCATCCTACAACAATGAAAACAGAAAACCGTAATTCTTTCTCTAGCATGAAAATTGTATATACTATAAATTTATATTGTAAGTAGCCTTATAACATGCATCTTGAATATAGACAGAATACACCCATCCAAATGTAGACTGATTTGAATAGCTGATAAGTAAGAAATTTACATAACAAACAACTATGCCATTTTGTACTTATTCATATGATTGATTGAGAAGTCTTATTCATGTAGAATGTTATATATATGTGACTGTTTGTATTATATCATATTAATTTAATGGATTACTTAAACTCACTGATGTTACGACAAATGGCTAAATTGATCTACACAACACGATGATCGGTCACCAAACCAGTTCATGCATAAGAGAATATAATCCGGACAACACAGAATTTACACTTTTTGGAATCTCTGTACTCCACATACTTATTTGGAAGTAGTATGCTTGTTAAAAAAGGATTGAGAAGATTGAACTGAAAAGAAAAGAAAGGAATCTAAATTAAAGCAGGATTGGATGAAGCGTAAAAGATGTAAGAGACAACTGAAAGAAGATGTGCAAATGATGTATTTGATGTATGGCTTTGACATTTTAATAAACTTATGTCAATTTTTTTCAAAAAAATTTCAAAAGACATGAAGATCCGTTTCAAGGGGTCCTTATAATCTAGGTGACCATCAGAAGAAAGAGAAAGAAAGATAGTAAGCAGTCTTGTCTGACTCTGGTTTGTCAGCTGTCTTCCATGTATCACTTTTCGTATGAAATTATGATGATAGTAACGTTCTTCTCAGGTACATCATATTATGAGGTTCTCCTATCCACACTGCCAAGTGTATTTTCATAGTCAAGGAAGTTGAATGCACATAAATTTACAAATCTGTCACCATTCTCCTTCCTTCCTCCTAGTTAGTCCATGTCGTTTCATGATATATTCACACCTGGTGTTGTCAGTTCCGAATTTGGCGTTTAGGTCTATCATCAGGATGGCCGGGTCCTTTCTTAGGCCCTCCGTTATGATCGATTGCATTTCCTCGTAAAACTGATCTTTATCGACGTCATTGTTACCATTGATGGATGCATAACATTGGATAACATTCATTATAATTCCCTTCATCTTTGGTTTGAAGGATGCTTTGTAGTTCTGGATCCATAATATTTCCATACTATAAGTGCATTCTGTGCTTCTTTGGAGAACATCAGAGCAACTCCCTGAATATAAAGATCACAGACTAAACATACTTTTGAAATCTAAATTTACTTAACCATATTCAGATTACATTTCGGGGAGCAATAACATCTACTACAAGGTCTTTAAACAGTTTTATCGATCTCACTATCGAATTTGGTTCTTCACATACATTTCTAACGATTCACAATGATAGGCAATTTGTAATGATGTTACCATCAATATAGTTGTGGATCTTATATTCTTCAAATTATCAGTAAAATAAATTACTCTGTTCGTATTATCTACAAAACTTTAATCACCTTAACAGATTGTTTGTTTACTAAAGCATAATGAATAAAACGTGCTTTCCTTATTAATTAGAATAACATTCTTATTTCTATGTTTCGATAATTAGGTAGAAAATCGAAAGATGTTTAAAGCCGATAAAATGAAGATGAAGTATTGTAATGAGCTAACAACTTTACTGAAGAATGATTATAAGAAATGTTTGTCTGTTGATCTAAATTTATACGTCACAGAACTCTATTTTACAAAGTAAAAGGTGTCTGAAACTAATGTGAAAGAAGTTCTCCCTGTCAATTTTTCACAGCGTGAGACTAGAACCTAGAACAGAATAGCGCTTCTGATGAGGTTTCAGAGTGCATCACTTAATATCACAGTTGAAGAAGCAAACGTTGAGTTATCTAAGTATCAACTAGATCTGAAATTATGTAATTTTTACACATAAATAAATCACTGACTTGAAATTCAGGAGGAATTGCGAAATCATAATACAGATTCATTTTTCACAGGATGATTATCAGTAATATGATATAATGAATTCATAAAAGTTAAAATTACCACCACTGCATAACTGCTCAATGGTCTACTAGTTAAGCCTTTGCGTCAGGAACAGAAAGTCCCAAGTTCGATTCCCCTTGTTGGGGTCGCGAAAGCACAGTGTTCCATATTAGAACGGAACGATCGTCAAGTGCTTCCACATTTCTAATAGTATTCTAACTTAAACCAGTTTACGATTTCCATAAAATTCAAAACCTTCACAACTCTTTACAGACGATGATTATTAGTTTGATTATTATCTCGTAAAGTTCGACTGACTTTTGATAATAACCAAATGCTTTTTCATACGTGATTCTTTATTAATCTACTAATTTTAAATTGAAATCACTTGGCTTCAGACTAACAGTATTTTGGATGAAACATAATTATCCAAATGATATATTCAAAGAAATGCAAAGTAATCAGGGTTTATAGCTTACTCTTAAAGTATTAATTAACCTTGTCTATTTAGTTTACTTGATTTTCATTTATTGAAGCTCTATATTTTAAAAAAGTGAATCTATCTTTCCAAAACAACTCCGAAATTTGTAAAACTAAAAGTTCCTATACGTCTAATTGAAATATGTTTCTTATGAGCCTGACTTTTATGTTTATAACTTACTCAACACATATTATTATATTTTTATGTATTGTAATGTGTGCTACTGATGTCGAACACAATGCTGGATATGTCGCTCAATTTTGTGGATTAGCTGAAGTTAAACATTAACACTGTTGGATTCCGGCTGGCTCAGTTGTCTAGAGGTTAAGCATTCACGCGCGAGACTGATGGGTCCTGGATTAGAATCTCACGAGACGATATCGTGGATGCGGACTGCTGAGATGAAAACGGCAGTCCAGTTCTTCCACGTTTTCAATGGTGATCTAGCTTCAATTGACTCATGAATTCAACTATTAAAAATATTTCGATTTAATAAATCAGTGTACTCAGTGAAAGAGGAATTAGATATTTTGTGTATTAAATTTGTATTTCATTTTCTAAAAACGTTATTCATAGCTTTACAGACATCTTACAATACATGATTTACAAAGTCACAGCATCAAATATTAGGAAAATATTGTACACATACAAATTTATAGCACTATTCTCAAAATAATACTAAAGAAATCTGTTTGTTACTTTAGCACCGTTCTATATGGTGTATGCAACTTATGTAAATAGATATAAGTAGTATGTAACATAGATCAGAAGCGAAATATATATCAAAAGCAGGTTTATAAGAGTGAACTGAAAAAAACATTAAGGGAAAAAGGGGAAATAATTGAGAACTAGACAAATCATGAAAGATGCATTTGCAAATGAAGTATTTCATATATGATTGTTACGTTTAACAAAATCACTCTTTAATTTTTTAATAGAATGGTAGTTTAGTCGTACCCATCTCTAATTTTCAATCACTACAGTAAACTGTTAGTTAATGACAATTGGAATAAAGTTCTTTTCATTATTCAATGATACACCAATAATAATGTTTGACAATGGCTTCTAAATCTATCAGTCTTTTAAGTAAAACTTTTATGAAACTAGACCTATTCATAACTTGTTATTACTTGTCAAAGAGTATACATATACACAAATATATAACACATAGTTAATTTGGTAAAGTTAAACCGAATTATCATTAGGTGAAATATACATTAGTTTATTTTATGTATAGAATATTTTTATAAACTACTGTCAAATTTGACAGTAGATTAAGGTATCGAATAATGTTAGCAAATTTTTATTTACTGAACCCCCTCCCCCCCCCATCAACTATACAATCATGCTTATATTTATTTGTATATTCATATTACTCTATTTTATAACATAATAATCATAAACTCGCTTAGAATTTCATTGTTTGAATAAACCATTTAGTTGGAAAACCACTATAATAGTGTGTGGGTGTGATTTTTCTATATCAAACATATTACAATTTGTCATTATAATGTATTCTATTATATAAATAGTTTTGAGAAGAAAAAAAAAATCCAAACTAAATATCAAAACATTTAGTTTAGAGTTAAATGATAGAAAGCCAATTTGTTTAATGATCACTTGTTTCCCACTAATCTTTTTATAAAAAAAGAGTAGACAATTCTTATGATATCAGTTCAGTATACGAACTCGTCAGCTATGTATATGGAAGTTTGTTTAACATCTCATAAGCGTTTATTAGGTCAAATTTTAAGTAAACATCGGATCATTTATGAAAAGTTTGATGTAAGGAATTGTTCCGATGTTTGACGTAAAGAAGGCTAGTTACTTCATCTCGGACTGTAACACTGGGTAGTCCATGTCCTAATTCTATAAAAAGCTTCGTCTTGCTCAAGATCGTATAGATATGTGACTAGCAAGTGATAACTAGTATATAACCTAGATCACGATTGACAGGTAATTGTCAACAGTTGTTTACACAAGATACTCATTATCTGTTGGACAGATACCATTAGTAACAACCTGATGTGGGAGAGAACAAATCAGGATTCAGATGAAGAGAAAATTAGGAAAAAACGTTCAGGATTGATTGGAAATACATTGTAGAAATCATCAAACTGCATTATCTGGTAAGCGCCAACTCTCTCATGGTCAAAAATATTGAAAGTACTATAATATCTACAAAAACCCCCTTCTGATATGAATCAATGTATGTTCACTAGTGAATGGATTCAAGACGTATTTCCTGGAGTTCTAGTCAGTAGCAGTGAATAGTGGAGTTCAAACGGATCTGTTGTGAGATTGTAACTCATTGAAGACAATGGTTGATGTATCGCTCAATTTGGTGCATTAGTTGAAGTTAGATATTAACACCGTTTGACCAATGGTCTATTAGTTATGCGCTCTCGCGCGAGACCGATATGTCCTTGATGTGTACTGCTGAGGAGTTCCATGGAGGGACGAAGCGGCTGTTCAGTTCTTACAGGTTTTTTATGGTGATCTAGCCCCCACGTTTTCCATGATTGTCTAGCTTTATTCGATTCATGATCTCTTAATATCAAAAAGAATTAAATAGAATAGATTACAATAATCAATTTTAAGTTACATTCCTATTCAAAATAAATACCATTTACATAGGTCAGGTGATATGTTTCAATTCTTTGCAATAATAATAGGCATTTTATTGAAATCCTTTCAATGTTAAATATATTAATCATTATCATATTTAAATAAATGTCATTTTTATTAAAATTTCTTTTGTTCTATTCATTTTCTTTAAATTATTTGTCGTTGTTTATGTTTTGTATTATATTTTCAACAATCCAGAATTTAAATTGGCCTCTTCATTTATTTTATTGCTATGGAAATGTAAAACACCATATGTTATTATTGACATTAGTTTCTCACAAATAAATACAATAAACAAATAAGATAGGCTAAACATAAATTTTCGTAGTTTTTAATAAATGAGATCGTGAGTGAATTGAAGCTAGACCCCCATAAAAGACCTGAAAACACTGGATGGCCATTTCATCACACTATGGGACTCTTAAACAGTGCGCATCCGTGATCCTGCCCAGCGAGATTCCAACCCAAGATCTATCGGTCTCGCACACGAACGCTTAACCTTTAGACCACTGATTCGGCCGAGATCTAATGGTGTTATTGTCTAACTATAACTAATTCACGAAACTGAGCGACACATCCACCAACAGGTTCTGGGTTCGAAGCTCGCGGGGCAGGATTGTGGATGTGTACTTCTGAGGAGTCCCACATTAGGACGAAACGGCTGTCCAGTGCTCCTAGATTTTCCATGGTGATCTAGCTTCAATTGACTCAACTATTAAAATTACTATAACATTTACAAATACCCCTTCTGATATAAATGTTTACACTAAGTATAAGTACAGTGTAGTACGGTATAACATAATGAAATTCACTTTGTAATCCAAGATGACAAAATACCTGTTTTCTCAAAATGTCGTGTTTATGAAATTAAATAAACCTACTAAGATTTTGCAAAGTTTAACATAAAAACGTAAAACTGCAATCTGCCGTTAGTTGGTTAGGAATATTATTTTCAACCAGAATGCTTTATTGGGAGTAAGAGGTGTATGTAAGTAAGTAAGAATGTAGTTTATGCAATTAATAAGCAAATTATGTAACCAGATTACGTCAATTATTAATTATGAATTTTAAACCATTGTGATGTTTATCAGGTCTTCAATGAGGATTAAATCACTTGATCATTTTAATGATATTGTAGTGAACAAGAACTACAATATCCCTTGATGTCAAGCATCAATTAGATTCCTTCACACTACTTATATCAGTCGACATCAGTAGCACACACCACAATGGAACTTTAAGTAAATCCACTGAATTGTTCAGAAATCCGATCTAAGTTTTTTCAAAGAGATATGTTTAAACATTGGATTTTTTTATAAATATACTTTTCCTTCTTTTTTCATGTATTATATTAACTCAACTCCGCCTGGAGCCCCTTTCCGGGGGCTACTGCCGGTCCCAAGCCCGGATAAAGGAGGAGGGTTGGGCATGGTGTTAGCGACCCCATCCGCAGAAAACTAACTCGCTAAAAAAACGCTAACCAGAAAAAATTATTCAAACCATTTAAACTCTGCCCTGGGAGTCAGGAGGTCTTCGTTTAGAAGAATTATCATGCCTCATGATGAAAGCCGAGTTTCTTCGGAAGTCACGAGGCCGATGCCCCTTCTGACAACCAGAGCAACCATTTATTTAGGTACATGGAATGCTCGCACAATGTGGGAGACTGGGAGAGTTTTCCAAATTGCTGCAGGAATGAGGAGATACAATTTAGAGGTGCTTGGGATCAGTGAAACACATTGGACGCAAGTTGGACAACAACGACTAGCTTCAGGGGAGCTGCTGTTGTACTCCGGACATGAACAAGAAAATGCTCCACATACACAAGGAGTTGCATTGATGCTGTCCAAACAAGCACAAAATGCACTTATAGGATGGGAATCTCATGGACCAAGGATCATCAAAGCCTCCTTCAAAACAAAGAAAACGGGGATTACAATGAACGTCATCCAATGCTACGCGCCTACCAACGACTACAATGAAGACGCTAAAGATCAATTCTACGATAGGCTGCGGTCAATTGTCGAGAAGTGCCCAACTAAAGACCTGACTATTCTGATGGGAGACCTAAATGCCAAGGTTGGAATTGACAACACCGGATATGAAGAGATCATGGGACGACACGGACTGGGAGAAAGGAACGAAAATGATGAGAGATTTGCAAATCTATGTGCCTTCAATAAACTGGTCATAGGCGGGACTATATTCCCACATAAACGCATACACAAAACCACATGGACTTCACCGGATCACACCACACAGAACCAAATCGACCATATCTGCATCAACAAAAAGTTCAGGAGGACGATGGAGGACGTGAGAACAAAGAGAGGAGCTGATATAGCATCAGATCATCACTTGCTGGTCGCCAAGATGAAATTGAAACTCAAGAGGCACTGGACAACGGGGAGGACAATATCCCAAAAGTTTAATACGGCTCTTCTTCGGGATACTGACAAACTCAATAAATTCAAGATAACCCTCAGCAATAAGTTCCAGGCCTTTCATGATCTACTCAATGGAGAAGGAACTACTATGGAGAGCAACTGGAAAGAGATAAAAGAGGCAGTCACTTCAACATGTCATGAGGTTCTGGGCCAAAAGAAGCACCATCACAAGGATTGGATCACGGTCGATACACTGGATAAGATTCAAGAAAGGAGGAACAAGAAAGCAGCAATCAATACCAGTCGAACAAGAGCAGAAAAAGTCAAGGCACAGGCTGAATACACAGAAGTAAATAAGCAAGTGAAGAGGAGCATCAGAACTGACAAACGTAAATATGTGGAAGATTTGGCATTGACGGCGGAAAAGGCTGCGAGAGAAGGAAACATGAGACAACTGTATGACACAACAAAGAAACTCTCCAGAAATCACCGTAAACCAGAACGACCAGTGAAAAGCAAGGAAGGCAAGGTAATCCACCAACATTGAAGAACAACGAAACAGGTGGGTAGAACACTTCAAAGAACTCTTGAATCGACCAGCCCCACTGAACCCACCCAACATCGAAGCAGCACTCACGGACCTCCCAATTGATGTTGGCGCACCGACAATTGAAGAAATCAGCATGGCTATCAGACAAATCAAGAGTGGCAAAGCAGCAGGACTAGACAGCATTCCAGCAGAGGCACTGAAAGCAGACGTAGCGGCAACTGCAAGGATACTCCAAACTCTCTTCAGAAAGATCTGGGATGAGGAACAGGTACCAAAAGACTGGAAAGAAGGACTTCTAGTCAAAATACCAAAGAAAGGCGATCTCAGCAACTGTGACAACTACAGGGGAATCACTCTTCTTTCAATACCGGGAAAAGTCTTCAACAGGGTATTGTTAAACAGGATGAAGGACTCCGTAGACGCACAACTTCGAGACCAACAGGCAGGATTCCGTAAGGATAGATCGTGCACAGACCAAATCGCAACTCTACGGATCATTGTGGAACAATCAATTGAATGGAATTCATCACTCTATATCAACTTCATCGACTACGAAAAAGCATTTGACAGCGTGGACAGAACAACCCTATGGAAGCTTCTTCGACACTACGGCGTGCCTCAGAAGATAGTCAATATCATACAGAATTCCTATGATGGATTAAATTGCAAAATCGTGCATGGAGGACAGTTGACAAAGTCGTTAGAAGTAAAGACCGGTGTCAGGCAAGGTTGCTTACACTCACCCTTTCTCTTTCTCCTGGTGATCGACTGGATCATGAAGACATCAACATCTGAAGGGAAGCACGGGATACAGTGGATATCTAGGATGCAATTGGATGATCTAGACTTCGCAGATGATCTGGCTCTTCTATCGCATACGCAACAACAAATGCAGGAGAAGACAACCAGTGTAGCTGCAGTCTCAGCAGCAATAGGTCTCAATATACACAAAGGGAAAAGCAAGATTCTTCGATACAACACAACATGTACCAATCCAATCACAATTGACGGAGAAGCTTTGGAAGATGTAAAAACCTTTACATATTTGGGCAGTATCATCGATGAACACGGTGGATCTGATGCAGATGTGAAGGCACGGATTGGCAAAGCAAGAGCAGCATATTTACAACTGAACAATATCTGGAACTCAAAACAATTAGCAACCAACACCAAAGTCAGAATTTTCAATACAAATGTCAAAACAGTTCTACTGTATGGGGCGGAAACCTGGAAAACTACGAAATCCATCGTCCAAAAGATACAGGTGTTTATTAACAGTTGTCTACGCAAAATACTTCAGATCCGCTGGCCGGACGCTATAAGCAACAACCTACTGTGGGAGAGAACAAATCAGATCCCAGTGGAGGAAGAAATCAGGAAGAAGCGCTGGAAGTGGATAGGACACACATTGAGGAAAACACCCAACTGCGTCACAAGACAAGCCCTCATATGGAATCCTCAAAGTCGAAGGAGGAGAGGAAGACCAAAGAATACATTACGCCGGGAAATGGAGATAGATATGAGAAAAATGAACAAGAATTGGATGGAACTAGAAAAGATGGCCCAGGACAGAGTGGGTTGGAGAATGCTGGTCGGCGGCCTATGCTCCATTGGGAGTAACAGGCGTAAGTAAGTAAGTAATATTAACTCATCATTCAATTGATGTGATGAAACTATTTGTTCAAAGCTAGACGAGAGTTCTGACACAAGTAGTAAGCCCATTCAATTATTGTATTATTTATCTGCCCACTGTAATTTAAACACTTGATATGTCGTGTAACTATCTATGTGAGTCTGATTGAGCATATGTCAATTTTTAATCCACTGGTTGTAATACGCAAACAATCAATAATTTATCCATACTTGATTAACACTCACTCACACACACACTCTTGGTTTTACTGTGTGCTTGATTCGTCTACGCTTGCGGATTTTACCAATCTTTAACAATAAACTATCTATCAAATTAGGGGTTGTGGAGATTGGTAAGTTTTTGATTGTGATCATGAACTAATTGATGTTAGACCACCATTGAAAACCTGGAAGCACTGAACGGCCGTTTTTTCCTCAGCAGTGCGCATCCACAATTTCACCCCTCACGGGATTCAAACATAGGACCTTCAGTCTCGCGCGCGGACGCTTAACCTACTGGACCACTGAGCCGGCACCCAATGGTGGTTAGATACCTGTCTCTACCTGACATGGATTAGCTCCACTGGTCACGGCCGTCCAGTGCTTCCAGGTTTTCAATGGTGGCCTAACATCAATCGGTTTATGCTCTCAATCAAAAAATAAACTATCTCTATAACTGATGTTCGGGCGTTTGAATAATCTCGAGTGAATCCATAATTCTACTAGGAGATTTAGCCTGCATTAAATATTCAGTTAACGGGATACTACTTATTGGAGTCATGTATAGAGGATACTAGCCTCTATACACATCATATCACATCTACACATATTGAAAATTCCTAATCTATTTAGGATTTTCATATACTTTAATTTACTAACCTATAACTTACATTATAAACCTAATTTGAAAACTTGAAGTATTTATAAAGTTAATGTTGTTACTTGAATTATTCGATTACGTATAATTTAATTTTAACTACATAAAGTAATCTAATCATTATGTAAATATATATCCTTCATCTTTATACTATTTACATAGATTTCATTACTTGTAAAGAAAAATTATTACTATCTTATGTTGAATTCCAACCGAATACATGTCATTAATGTTATATTTAACATTATAATTTAATCTTAGTTAGACAACCGCTGAAGATTAGAAAGTACTGCGCGGCTACTATGTTCCAGTATGAGACTTCTGAATATGATTAATCTATAGAGGATAGAAATAAGGACCTTAGGATCTTGTGAAAAGCTCTTGGTTTTTAGACCACTGAGTTAGCATCTAATGGGTAAACATGTTTAATTTTGTCAAATTTCCACAATTATGCAATCATTTATCAGTATCATTAGTTAGTAACTGTTTCATACTAAACATGGTTCAACCAGAAGGATCACAAATTCTTATTAGAAATTACCCCTCGAATTTAGTTATTACTGGAAATATGATTATCATCATTAAAGGAATGTGTTGAGATAACAATAAATATAGATTTTTAGGACTTCTTCTACGACCTTAAAGCAATGTTACCCAAATATAAATATAGGAATATTTATTAAATCCATTAGGCGTCCTAGTTTCTAACTGTGAAAATATCCAAATAAAGTTTCTCATTTTAAAATTAATTTACCCTGAATAAATATCCATGTGTAACCGCTTGCACTCAATAGATTTTATCAAAGGCTTACCACATTGCAAGGCAAATCACTCTAATAGATAAATCAAACCACCACAGTTGGTAGTATATTTTGTCTGTACATATAAAGAAATTGTCATAGATTTTCATAATATGTGGGTGGATTGTTAAACAATAAATGTAAACTCTTCGGAACATCCGACTTTTAACAGTAGATAATGGTCTTCGGGTGACATAGTATAATAATCGAAAATGTTTGAATATTTCCACTTACTGAATAAAATCTGGAGAATATGTTCCAAGTTATACGGAAGTGACTGCTACGTAAACTCGTTAGCTCCCATCAGAAACGCAGTTTGATCGTGCAGAATATATACATATCTATTGCATGAAAAATGAAATTACCTAGAAATTAGCTATGAGCGTATAACACAACACACTTAACATTTGTCATTATGATGTGGTTAAAAACAGTGATGTGGTTACAACGCTCTATTTGGCTAAATATCAAAGATTGTGACCTCAGACAATAGATGAACGGATGCTCAGACATAGATGGATCGATGAAAGTTAGACATTAACGCCAGTGGATGCCGTCTCAGTGGTTTAGAGGTTAAGCATTCGCTCATAAAACCAAATGTCCGAGGTTAGAGTCCTGCGGGCACAGTCCTGCATGCGCACGACTAAGGAGTCCCATACTAGGACGAAATGTCTGTCCAGTGCTTCCAGGTTTTCAATCGTGGTCTAACAACGACCAATTCATGATCTCAATCAAAAACGAAACAATCTATACAGCTTCATACTGGAAATATCAAAGAGCTAACAAAATAAATCAAGCTTCTATTCATTGATTAAAATGGTCACCAACTTATGCTTCATTGTTTTAGCATTGTGGGACATTGTAAAATTTCATCTGTAAATTTTTTTGTTTGAGTAACTTCGTATTTTACCGTGAAATACCTAGCACCAGAAGGTTAAGAAGATCAAAGAAAAAAGAATAAGAACAAAGAATCATTGATATGAAAACAAAAGAACGATGAAATCTGCGACAGTTGAATTGACACTATGCAAACTAATTATTTACTGTATAGTTCTCATATTTTACTAAGAGATTCTGTTATGTTGTGTTGAATTACATTAGGTTGTTTCTACTATTGTTCTTGTTCCCAACAATATCTTTTCCAAATTATAAATTGTTCTTTAAAAGATAAACCATACAATGACTATGTTATATACAATTTCACATAATGTTATTTTGTTTTGTTTCGATTACTGATTAACTTTTTAGTCATTTCAAATTCAAATCTTTTCTTTTGAAAACGTTCATTTAATTTTCTTTTCTTTTTTTTATTTTCCTTTTTTTTTCTTTACTAAAATCTCAATATTTATCCGTTAGTGTTTTATCCCTTCATTTCATTATCATAATTTATGTATCAAGTTTTTAAATCACAATAATGAAATGTTTTTTCTCTTTTCTTTTTTTTCTTTTTTTTTATTGTAAAAAATAAAAATATAGAAAAAAATAACCTAATTTATACGAAGAAAATCTTATCATCAATATAATCCATAGTGTTTGTCATATTTTGATTTTAACTAAAATAACATTAAAGTGAAATTATTTAAGTCATTTTATTTTTCTCTTCTTCTTCTTTTTTTTTCTTCTACATACATGTAAAAGATATTTCGAAAATAAAAAAAAAGAAAAAAATTAAAAAAATGATTTTTATCGTGGCTCATTTTGTGAGTTTAGTTTCTTTTTTGCTCAAATTATTTGAACATTAATATGTTGAATAAATTTTGAAAAAAAAATAATTTTTTTCCTTTTTTCATTTTTTTTCTTTCTTTCAAAGTTGTTGTCATAGGGAAAAAAAATAAAATTCGTTATAAAAAGATTTTTTCTTCGAGAAAAAATAAATCTGTTTGGTTTTATCCCTTTTTGTATATATTATAATGGAATGGATTAATGATATGAGTTGTTATTAGTGAAATCTAACTATTTATAAAAAAAAGGCTTAGATTGTATTTTTCTTTTCTAAATATTCTGTTTTATGAATATGTGATGATTAGAAATAATATAGAAGTAAATCAACTTATTTTGATGGATTCACTTGGTGTTGTTTTACTGGAATCTTTTCGTTGATGTTTAGAAGAACTGTAATTAATCAGTCTTTTATTGGCATATGTGTATACTGTGAGTTTTGCCCTGATATTGCCTTAATCTATAAGTTTTATAAGCAAAGATGGATAGTGGCTAGTAGCGGAATCCAGGACGCACTGAGTAGATAATACGATGGCGAATAGTACTGTGTTCAAGTCCCAGAATGAACATCAAATCTGAGATGCGGGTACATCCAGCTGACGAGTCCCAAATAGGACGAAACCCGCATCCTGGATTCCACTGCTAGCTACTATCCATCAAAATCATCCACTCGAACTACAACTCTTCTCCACCATCTCTAAATCATTTTATCAACAGTTTGGGTACTAGCATTGAAACATCGAATAATTAGTTTTAATAGTTCAGCATTCAGTATGAAATTTCTATTTTTTAAGATTCTTGGTTTAACTCTTGGTAGACTCATAAGTGTACACTGTTATAATGTTTCATATTATGATTGAACAATTGTTTGATCTTATTTGGTTTACAATTTGACTCCTAAAATGTTCAGTTTATGATAAATACAATCTGTGAATGAAACTGTTTTCTACAAATTGTCAATAACGAAATACAATTTAGTAGTTGAGTTCATGGGTCGATTAAAACTAGATCACCATGATTAGAGGAGATTAGCTTGTAGGTTACATTATCTTGTTAAATATACTGAGCAATAAGTTTAAAACTTCAAATTATTATTTTATATAATTACATATTTGTTATATCCTAATGAAGATTAAATTATGGGTAACTTCTGAGAACTATCAATGGACTAATATCATATATATACGTACCTATTGTTTAACTAGATTATTTATGTCTATATTCTTCTTATTATAAGCTTCATTTTGACCTATAGATTATTGTTATACGATTTATTGTTCTTAAGTTATGTTCAATTTATTGATTACAGTCTCCCACTTTCACAGTCACTTTTTGGCTTGATATTGTATAAATGATTTTTTCCTATTTTGTAGTGTGGTCCGGTCTGTTTGGCCGGTATATAAACTAATTATGTTTGAAATAAATAATTCGCATATTGGGATCTGTTATCGCTGTTTTGGACTCAACTGAACAGGTTAGGCGAACAAAGGACTAATAAAGACGTTAGGCTGTTCATACCGGTCGAACGTTATTGGTTTGGCACAGTACTACGATTGAAGAAGCCGTATTTCGATTGACAAATGAATCACATGATAACTAGCCGGGTTTAAAGTCACAACAATACTAATTAAATGAAGTTTAGTGGATCATTTAATCTAAACATGATCATTTATTCTAGTCACTTATAGATTTATTTTCATGCTAAATGACACTTTCAATTTATTGCTATGTAATACCTCTTTGTATATGTAATAAGAGTTCTGTTATTGTCAGCTAGATCTATCACACGTTTATATAACGTTATTTCTATATTAGTATATTGTTATTATTGAAAGACCTTATTTAAGATAATGAAGGAAATCAAAGCAAAAACTGAATTGCTTCTATTGAAAAAAATGACCAATTTTGACCCAATTTCCATTTATTAATCATTTTCAATTAATTTCTGAAATTAATTAAATCTTTATCCTCTGTCTTAGTATGGGTGTTTGGGGTGGTGGTGGGGTGGTGTGGGTACTTTCGAGGTCATCTGGCGTATTATATTATAAGGTCAAATTCTATTCCCATCTCAAATCAAAATCATACAAAACAATACAAATAAATCAATGATAAATATTGATGTTTAAAAGTAAGATACAAAACAAGGTCGATTAATGTGACCAGAAGATACAATGAAAAAAAACTAATAAGAATAAACTCTTGTATGATATTCGTACTTTCTGTTCTTAAATTAAATGATTTAATTATTAGTTTTTCATCATCATTATCATCTATTCTTAATTATGTGTTAATCTGATTTGTAAGGGTTTGAATAAACCGGTTATTGATATTTTTATTAAATTTTGTTCGATTTCAGTTGTCAACCTACTCATATTGCTTCAAATTAATCATTTTATTACACATTTATGTTGAATAGATACAATGTGACTCGGAGGGAGTGTCTAGGCCTATTTCAAACTACTCAGCTGATCAGAAGTAAGCGATATAAGTAATATCAAACATTTGAAGTTTATTTGTGGCTATCATTGTCATTCTGAGTGTTCTATGATAAACCGATTTGTGTTGAATTTTCATGCTTCATTTGTTCAAATAATCGAGAAAATCATGTGTATTACGTACATTCAATTTATTCTAAACCGCTTCCTGAAAATATAGTGGCTATATTGATCGGAAAATAAAATCTAACCCCAGTCAATATATATTAGCCAAGGAATATTTCGACTCCAGACTCTTTTGAGAACATTTAGTTTGACTTTAAAATAACTGTGAATTTATATGAACTTATGATGGTCAATCGTTACCTGCAAAAAGCTTTTCATATAAGTTATTCAACTATGCATGAGTACATTTGCTTTTCTTGGCAGATCGTTGGGAAAAGGCTACTGGTAGCGAAATTGAATAAGATCAACATTTCTCTGCGTTTAAGTTTTATTGAATCTGATGATTAAATACAAATCGATTGTGCATGATTTCACTATTTCAATACGTAGAGATCATTACTTTATAATTAGTAATGATGACGCGAATAGTAATTCTCATGGCCAATAAGTGTGTTTGTGTAGTGAAGTTAAAACAATTTTGAAAAAGACAGTTATCGCCCATCACAGCAGATAATACATTCACTATTTCCACTCGTTCATCATCAAAACAACTGTTAGTCAATAATAATATAAGAATCATCAATAGGAATTTGAATATAGTTCTACTATACGGAGCTAAAACTTGGAGAATAACTACAATTATCATCGAATAATACAGGTATTTGTGAACAGTTGTCTATGTAAAATGCTCAATGTCCGTCGAGCGGATACCATCAGCAGTAATCTACCGTGGGAGAAAAAAACCAGCTTTCAGATGAAGAGAATATAAAGAAATGGTGTTCAAGGTTGATTGGACATACATTGTGCAAACCATCAAACTGAATCACGAAACAAGTCCTAACTTGTAATCGTGAAAAGAAAACGGAAATGAGGAAAACCAAAGAACACACTGAGCCGGATATTGTTAGTACACATCTAAATGGTGAATAGCAATTGGAAAGAATTGGAAAGTATTCCTCTGGACGAAGTTGTTTAGAGGATCCTGATGAGTTGTTTATGCTCCTCCACGAAGTGTGATATACGTAAGTAAGCAGGTAAGTAGAGTTATTCTCCGATAACAACAATACCTTCAAATGCATCTATGTATTTGTCATAAAAGAATACAATGGTAAATGTGAAATGATTCACTAAACTTTATAAATGATAGTTTGTGTTTACACTAATTAGGCACTGATAATACAAACCAGAATGACAACGAAAGTTTCACAATCATACCATTTAGTATAAATAACCTACCATTATCAAACATATGCCCTCCTCAGCTATAAATCATCTCCATCATTACAATTTCTTTGGTTAGAAGTGAACAGTTAAAACATTATGCAAAACAATGGAGTGAAAGCATGAAACATTTTGAAATATCTAAAGATTAACAATTTAAGGTATGAAACAGTGTTTATCTTGCAGCGAATATTCGAAAAATGAGGTTTATTCGAAATGATACTAGAAATCTTTTCGTATATGTAACATAATGCTCATCGATATATATTTGCTGTAGTGAACGAGAACACAATCGAGAACAATCGAATATAGTTGAACACAAACTTACTGAGAATTATACAGTAAATATTTCATTTTCAAAAATGTCAACCAATCATCTCAGACTTCACTATTTCTTTATTTCCATTTCATGCTAATTCATTCCTATAAGTAACTGATTTAGTTCAGTCCATTATAATGATTGAAGACAACTAAGAAAACTTACAAATTGAATAATATCCATTGAACAGGTTGATAGCTATTTGGATTAAATAGTTTGCTTGATCATAATTGGATTTAAACACCAGTACTAACATCAACACTGAAATGGAAATACATTTAAATGACGACTCACGAATAGGGTAATACAATAATCTTGCTAACAAAAATCTAAATAAATCAATTCATTTCGACAAACCTAAAAGCAAACATAATGTTTTGGATTGAAATTGTTACAAAAACTTTTTTTGGAATTCAATCAACGTTCTTTAAATAAATTACAAACATTTCAACAAATCTCTGTGGTCTACTCATAATTTGAATCTATAATTCAATACATTCTTAGAAATGACATTGTTGTTACCAGTTAATTACCTCCTTTAACCACATTGTTTTCTTAAGTGAATTTGGAAACTGTTTATAGAGATTATCATTATGTTAAATATTACAGAACTCAAGTGGATACGTTACATTAATTGGTAAATATTTCTTATTGGATAAATAAGATATAGTCACAGTAGAGTAATTAATTATGTAATTTACAATTACTCTACATTACTCTATCTAGAATTTATGTATTATGGGATTAAAGGAAGATGTAAAGAATAAACTATCGAGAAACCTATGCATTTCAAGATGATCCACAGATAATTTATGCCTAGAATAAACTATATCAAACGGAATTCTACAATCAAAGTTCACATTAATTAGGGATTTATTATGAAATTCTATATGAAAAACATAATACACCAACTTAAGTGAATAATATGGAAAAGATCATGAACCAAACGATGTTAGACCACCATTAAAACCCTGGAAACACTGGACGGCTGTCTCGACTTATTGTTGGACTCCTCAGCAGTGCGCATCCACAATCCCGCTCGCGAGATTCGAACCCAGGGCCTTAGGTTGCGCGCGCGAACGCTTAACCTTTTGGACCACTGAGCCGGCATCCAATCGTTTCGGTGCCTAACATCAACCAATCCACACGAAATCGCGCTACCATCTTCCATTATACTGAGTTAGATACCTGTTTCTACCTGACACGGATTAGCTCCACTGGTCTTAGCTTCTCACTAGAACTCTGAGAATTCCCTAACAAAATTGACTGTTCCCTATTCAAAATGTCATTCTATCATCTCAGACTTCACTGTTCCTTCATTTCCACATCAATCATTATTTGTTCTCGTTCTCTTTTCTTTGATCATCTTAACCTTCTGCCTTCAGGCATTTCATTTTCGATTAATGATATATACTACTTATATCTGCTAACATCAGTAACACATACCACAATACATAAAACTAAACAAATAAATTTCGAAATCAATCTAGCTTACAATTAGGTGGGAAAAAGATGGTTTCAAAATGGAAGCTTTATGGAGTATATATCTAAAAAAATAACTTATTTGTTTTATGCTTTACTATAAAAAAACTTAAGGAAAAGAAAATTCTAGTTACTACCGTGATTTTAATAAAAAAATCAATCGCATTGTTTTTTTTTACCAGAGCATCTTTTTTCTTCATATTGGACGGGATGAAAATGAAAAAAATTGTATAGATTTAATCAATAAGACTATTTTTAATCTAACACACTAATTTCATTTTTAATTCAATGTGTTGATTATTTATTTAGTTTATTCTTTGTTTTACTTTCCACTAAGGTACATTATTCGTTGTATTCAATTAACATGAATTATTCTCAGCATGATACCCAATATGTTGATTTGTTGGAAAGTCTGTGTATTTTTTATATATGTGATTTCATTGTAATTAATAATCAAAATGGTTGTATAATCAACATGTAAGTGAATGTATTTTCAATTAGAGTCGTCGTCGTTGTTGTCGTCGTGTTTTTCGGGTTAATAAATTGTACTGTAGTGAACGAGAACACAAGTAGGGACAACCAAGTGTATTGCAATACAACATTACAGAATCTCTTAGTAAAATCTAAGAATCATATAGTTAATAGTTCATTTACAAAATATCCATTTATTATTCTCTTGTTTCCATATCAATCACTCTCTGTTCTCGTTCTCGTCTCTTCGATCTTTTCAACTTTCTACTGCCCGGTAATCCAGTTTCGATGGATCATACATGCTACTTATATCTATCGATATCAGTAATACACTAAAGTATAAGTCTTGATTTTCTTACTTCACAACATAGAAATTGTAATGGTTTCTCATTTTTGACAAGTAATAAGCGATCTGGATAAAACAATCAACGACAACCAGTCACATAACATCAAATTACTTTTAGAAACAATAAATATTAGATAAAGAATGATTTTTGTTTAAAGTTTGTTTTATTCCTTTTTTTTCCTTTTTTGTTAATAATAAAGATGATGAGAAATTCACGGAAACTTGTGTAGGTAGAAAATAGTCTCTTCTTCTTCTTCTCTTTTTTTTTCTTTTTTCTTTTTATTAAATAAAATAAATAATTCAATAAATTAATTCACTTTAAAATAATCGTAATCTTTGCAAAATGATTAAATTAATTCCTCTGTCATCTTTCATTATTATTATTATTATTATTATTATCTTATTTGCTTTGCTCTCCTCTTTAGCTCACTTCACATTAGTTAATCTAATCTGCTAAATCATTATTATTATTACCATTATTATTATTATTACCATTATTAATATTACTATTATTATCATCCCTATTATTATTAATATTATTATTAATATTATTATTATTACAAAGTGATTACGATAAACTAACGAATTAATCAATCAATCAATCAATCAAAATTGATTAAAAGATATTTTGATTTTTATTTGTAAATTAATGTACAGCATAATAATAATTCGGTATATTGAATGTTTCATTTTCATCATAGACTAATATAAACTGACTGATAGTTGAAAATAAAGGAATGATAATGATAAATAAGTTTTGATGAAATCATCATTATCTATTATATGAATTCATTAATAATGCTTTATTCACTGGTGATTTTGTTCTTTTAAATTTCACGTAATTCAATGTAACCGGTAAATTTGAATCATTTCTAGTATTGGAGTTAAATGACAAACAAAAAAAATGAATGATTACATGATGGTGTGCAACTCTTCATTCATTGCTAGTGGTGGAGAACTGTGTTACACCTGATATGGTTAGACTCTACTGGTCAAAGCGTATCCTTAGAACTCGAGATATTATATACTGATGCAAGTCACAAATAACAACACTATTGTCATCAGTATGGGGATTCGTGCAGATTGTAGCATTTTCATAAGATGGGACTTCGTACGAATGACCTGAGCCAAAGACTTTTGATTTAGTGCACGAACACTTAACATATGAACCACTGAGCTGGCATCCAACGTTATTGATGGTAATCTACGATCTTGCACAACCCTTGGATAATGGCTCAGTTTTTTAAAGGTTGAGCGTTCGCTCTCTAAATCAAAGGTCAAGGGTTCAAGTTCAGCGTTCAAAATCCTCTATTGGCAAGGAACAGACGTCCAGCACTTCCTGCTTTTCAATGGTGGGTTAGCTTAGATTGGCTCACCGATTCAATTGTGAAAACATCACAATCTCTATAAATCCTCTATACTGATAACAAGGAATAGTGTTTAACCGGTTGATTTGAAAATCCTAAGTTTGATTTTGTATCAAGTTGAGGTTACAGAAATCTGTGGTATGTAAGCGAAATCAAAAATTATGTACAGTACTTTCTTCTCCTGAAAGTTTTTCTGGATCATGTTTGAACTTCAAGATAAATAATCTCTACAAACCCTTATTTCTCGTATCACTCTAAATGTATGTTATTCCAGTATTTTTTATATGTATATGTATCGAGGACATCTCAGGCTAGGTAGACAGATGTAACAATGTGGTATGAACTAGTTCAATTACTCAAAGCTTCATAGCTCAGTTTGTAATTTTTTCTCAACACATAAAATGAAATCATTGAATTCTAGTACAAAATGAAAGTCATGAAATAACGAACAATAAACATTTTTATTTCGAAACACAGAAAAGTTAAATTAACGAATGATGTTGATATCAAGATTTTTAATGATATTCAAGTATTACACAGTTTGGTAGAATTTCTAGCACTTGAAAGATTTACATAAATTACTTGTAGTTTAAATCATTCACTCTTCATAAAGCCCCCCCGGGGGATTGCAGCCGGTCCAAAGCTCGCGTAAAGGAGGAGAATCGGGCATGAGGTTAGCGACCTCATCTCGTAGAAAATTAACTCGCTAAAAAACGCTTACCAGTTTAAGTCATTGTACGTATAACCGGACGAGGAAAACCTTAGTATACGTTAGTTATGTAACTGTTAATAAATAGAATGAATCATATGAATTAAAATCTAAACTACTGAACTCTAAAATGTTACTTCTTGGGGATTCTTAATTCAGTATTATTTTCCTGTGAAATCTTGACTTTGCTCTATATACTACTGAATTTAATCTACAAAGTATTAGATTTCACATAGAAAATCTAACTTATAACTAGTAAGCTGAATAATTAACTTTTTTGGAGATTATTCTGCTTAGTTTATTGAAAGAATCTCATAAGTTGTCTGAGTTTTCATTAAATAAGGATTTAGAATTATATGATAACAAAAAGTAAAGGTGAATACCATATAGCTTACTTTATATAGCTTGGCAACTAAATTTTATCATCATGTCTTAATACATTTAGATGTGAATCTATACAGATTTCATTAAATTATTGAGTTACCTCCAGTACACCTGTTATTCACGGTAAGAGTATTCAATCTTAAGGTTCCCTTTTATAATTCTGTAAAGTTATGAAATATAGTTTATAAAACCAGGAAACTTGTATCGAACAGGTTTTATAACAAGTGATCACTGATATTTATTACATAATTAGAAAATATTAACAGGTCATAGATAACTAAATCAAAATGTTAAAAGATTTCAGTTTGAAGTGTGGACTAATTGTGTTGCATAAAAAGACAATGACCACAATATTTATCTTAGAGAACATCCAGGGCCCGAATCCAGTGCCGTTCACTTCAAATGCCATCACGTTATCTACTCATCTACTGAGTCCTGATAGCCACTTGCTTGTGCAATGGGATGAAGTTGAATTTATTTTGTATTGATTGTCAATAACAGACTGATCAATTGTAGTCCTAAATAACAATGAGAAGATAGATGCAAACAATGCCAAGTGAATAACTAGTATGATTTGAAAGTATGTTGATACAATGTAACTGACTAACAGACACATAGAATTTGTAAGAATGAGGTATAAAGGCAAGTGTTTTGTTCCAGATTACTACCGTTTTTTTAATTCAATGTGGCACCTAATTAGTGTAATGATTTGTCCAACATAATATTGATTTCATTTTGAATGTGGCATTCATTCAGTATGATACACTTTGTATTTAACTATCATGAATGGTATACCAAAATAATTTCTGTAATGATTCTATATATTAACAGTTGAATTCGCGAAGTGATCTAAGCTAGACCACCATTGAAAGGCTGAAAGCACTGGACGGCCACCTCGTCGTAGTATAGGACACCTCAGCAGTGTGCATTCACTGTCTCTCAAGAGGTCCTGAAACCCACGACCTTCGGTCTCATGCGCAAACGCATAACCTTCGTAGGCTAACTTATGATAATAATCGTGTGTTTACTAGTGATCAGCATCAAGAAGTATCTCTTGGAGTTTCTAGTGAGTAGCAGTGACCAGTGGAGTCTAATCCGTATCAGATGTAGGACAGTTACAACGTCAGACATTGGACGAAGAGTTACACAAGATCATGGATCAATTGAAGTTAGACATTAACATCGTTGAATGCCGACCAGGTCAGGTGTCTAGAAGTTAAATGTTCGCGCGTAAGGCCTAAGATCCTGGGTTCGATGCCTGCTTTCGAGAATATGAATACTCACTGATAAGGTGGCCCACACTACAACAAAACAACGGTCCAATGCTTCCAAGTTTTCAATGTTCATCTAGTTTAGATCAACTTATAAATTCAACTACAAATATACTACAATCTCTACACTGATAATTTTGTATATCTTACTTATATATGATAATTCTTAACAAAATAACCAAGTATGTTTATAAATCAGAAATGAAAGGTGAATAAAATCCTTTTCAGTAGGTTTCAGTAATAGAACAACTATATCCAAGCAGTTACAATAAAATGTATTAACGAAATGAATCTCTTATTCTTATTTCATTTCATTTTGATATCCATCAATAAACACATATATATAGATATATATATGTGTGATATTTTTCTTTATGCCTTACCTACTTCTTTCATTTCCTTCTTCTTGTTCTTCTTCTTTTTCATCTTCATAAATGTCCAAAAATGTGTTATTAATTATTATTATTATTATTATTATAATTCAGTTTAATGTTTTGTTTGTTTTTCATATTAAACATTCATGTTTATTTATTTATTATCAATGATAGTTATTTAAACAATTTACATGAGATATAATTAGTTAAAATGAATGAAAAACTAAAGATTGTAGATTAGAACAAAAAGGTGTAGTTTGTTGTTGTTGTTGTTGTTGTAATAATGAATACAATTATAATGATTGATTAATGCAATGAATTTATAACATTATAGTTTTTGATGGAGTTTTGTTCTGTAAGCTAGATGGCTAAATTGTGAAACTTTCATTGTTCTTCTAAATGATATTAATATGTAGATGAAGTTTGTGCTGATGATGTTGTTCAGAAGAACGATAAAAACTCCACGAACAAACCATCTAGCTCAGAGAACAAAACTTTATTAAAATCATTCACTTGAGTTGTAAATCTTTTCTACCATGTCAAATTACATTATAGTATTTAGTGTACTACTTCATGTTGTATTGATGATAGTTTTAAAGATTTCTGGAGAGAAATAACACGGATAACTTTGTTTTGTTGTAGCTCGTCCTATGTTGAGTCTATATTACTTATTCTAGCTTCCAGAGAAGCTAGTTCTTCTCAAGTTAAATGTTGACATTATTATATATTTGCTTATCAACCTTGATTGTCTTTATGTGAGCGTATGTGTGCGCATTTCTTATCTCATTCATCAAATGTCTGTAACTTATTTTTGTTCGGAAATAAATATCGATTAACGCTTGGTTAAATGGAGTTGGCTCACACGCCTTCTCCACCTCGCGTCGTCCATTTAAATCAACGATTGTGTAAAATATATATGTATTCGAAAATCCATTCTCGTATTTGACTTATTTTATTCCGTTATTCACTAAAGTGAATTAAGTCGACAACTATATACGAGGATTGACGATGTGCATATATCCATAACCATCAAACATATGATCTAATTGGAGTTGGGTAAAGGGTCAAACTTTTTATTCATTTATCATCATGATTATGCTCAATTTGATGAATTATTCAGTTTGACTATACTGAGGAATGTTTGCTCCATGAACTAACCTTATTTGGAGAACTATTGTAAAAGCAGAAGCATTGGACAATTCGTTTGTTCTAGTATGAAACTATTCAGTAGTACACATTCATGACCTTATCAATAACCAAACTCAGGACCTTTAAGGGAACGCCTAACCTCTACATCTCAGCCCTGAATCGGATAGTTTACATCACAGTCGATTCATGATATTGCTGAACCATATGTTAACATCATTAATAGATAATTGAAATACAACGATATTCACAAATCCCTTTCAGTAAGATTATTAATTTGTTAAATATATTATACAAGAAAACATGCATATAGATTCTCATTTTATATTGGATGAGTTTATTTTTCTTTGAACATGCGGACGCATTTTTCCTGGTTGCTTTTGCTGAGGAATTTCAAAATACTCCTCATAAAGGTTAATAAGAGCCAAGAAAAAGCTTAGAAACATTTTATCAAATCGGAATTGAATAGAAGTTCATTTGGACCTTTTCTATTATGTTCAAGTTGTAGTGAAGATTTAAACTGGGTTTATTAGAAACGAGTAAGTAATCAAATCGAGCGTTCAATAAGCAAACTTATCAGCATCGAATTTTATTCGTCAAGTTAATGTTGATGAATATTAGTGGGATCAATTACCTCATTTTAGATAACTAATTAGCTAATATTGTACTACAAAACTAGTTTGATAAGATAGATATGATAAGAACGAATATGATATGACTTTGGTATGAACTAAAACTTTCTTAATTCGGATATGAATTCGACATCACTGATAATCCATGTTAGGTTTTAAGGTTTTATTCAGTAACTGACGTCATCTGGAAATCTAATGGAAATCATGAAGTATCGTAAAGCTATTCTTTCTAATTTATTAGGGCTTTTCATTTGAGAGCATATAAAATTTTCATGAGGTCGAACCAATTTATATACCTGAGTAAACACCGTACGTTTGACCATAAAGTCGGAAATCGATGAACCAGTCAGTTTATGTCCTTTTCCATCTACAATCCATTGCCTTCAGTAAAGAACTCGACTCATACATCTAAATATCGCAGAATAACATAGACTTCAGAGTTTCGAAAACCTATAGCAGTCCTCACAGTTCTTAGTCTATAACCCTGACTCTGTTTAACAGACATCAACTTTGAGGTGTATGGTACTGGGTTTGAGTCTCGGAGTGAATATCAACTGTGCAATGCATGTACATCTAGTTGATGAGTTCCGAATAAACGAAACGCGCCTCCTGGATTTCACTTCTGTACACCATCCATCTTTTTTTATAGTAATTGTACCTTAAGACGATATCAAGGCAATACGTGCAGGTTGCAGATATGTCAATAAGAAACTGATCAATTACAGTCTTAAATATCAATGGTAAGATTCCAACAGACAATACAAAATGAATCAATTGAGATGGTTAAGATGACAAAACTAAAATATACCGATCATTAATGTCATTGATTTATTTCAACATGATACTTCATCCCTAAGCAAATCTATAAAACGTAATTCAACTATGTTTTTCTATTATTCCCTTTTCTCTCTCTCTCTCAATATATATATGTAACTCTTTTGAGCTAAATTTACAACTATACAACTACAGTATACATTATCAGATCATAATAGATTAATATCCTATTAATAAAACACAATTACATGATTAGTATCAACTAACGTGATCTTTGATCATTTTTTAGGAACAAAAAAATCTCCACTACTCATCAAGATAATTAAATATCGTCATTTGATATGACATCATATGATTATGTATATGAAATGATTTTATCTATGCGTTAATGTTTTGATAAACTGACATAAATTACCCATGGTTAATACCTTATATTCTCTATATATTGTTTTTTTTCATTTGTATATATCATATTAAAAGGAACCGGCAATGGAATTTCATTTATCAATAGCGTGAAAAAGAAATGTGGGATCAAAATAAAAACATAATCAATCTAAGGTTATTTATTTGAATGATTATCAATATTAGATATTTTGATATTGTTATTATAATATGTAAAAATATTATAGACAAAGCTTTTTTTAGAAGGAGTTTTGTGGAGATTTTAGTAATTCCAATAGTTGAAATCATGAGTTAATTGAAGCTAGACTACCATGGAAAATATGGAAGCACTGAACGGCTGTTTCGTCCTAGTATGGGACTTTTCAGCAGCGCGCATCCACGATCCCGCCCCCCGAGCAATTTCGTGCATTGGTTTAAGTTAGACATTAGTACCCTTGGATGCCGGTTCAGTGGTCTAATGGTTAAGCGCTCGCAAGCCAGACTGATTGGTCCCGGGTTCGTATCTCGAGTAGGGGTGAGATCGTGGATGCGCATTGCTGAGGTGTCCCACATTAGGACGAAACGGTTATGCAGTGCTTTCATATTTTCCATGGTGGTCTAGCTTCAATTGACTCACGATTCAAACTATCGAAAGCTTTTTTATCTAATGGTATAGTTCAAAAGTTATGTACTTTTAGCTATCATGGTGTATAAATAAATCCAACTATCAAATGATTATTTCAGTTGTTATGCTAGGCTTACAGAGCTCATTCTTGCTGTCGAAAAAGCCAATTTATTCATCCATCTTGAATCATATTTTGACCTTGGTAACTCTTCACTTATCAATCTTGACTGTTTATATATATATATATATATATATATATATATATATATATATATATATGTACGGTTCTTATCCTATTCATCTTATGTCTGTAACCTATTTTTGTTCGGCTATAAATATCGTTTCACACTTGGTTAAATGGAGTTGGTTCACACGCCTTCTTTACTGCACGTTGATGATTAGATACGAGGACTGGCAACATGTAAATTTCAATAAAAATCAGCATACGATCCAACTGGAGTTAACTAAAGAGCCACTAAAACACAAAGTGAAAGCAGTTGGAAAGAATATATTCTTGGATCCTTCCTTTGTAGTTCAAAATAACAATAAGTTGGTGGTAAAACCTAAAGGTTCTAAATTTGTGTGTACGTAATTTTAAAAAAAAAAGAATAAAGTTTGAATGAGTGTACTTCTATATTTTTAATCACTCAATACCTGAAATCACTGCGCAACAATGTTTCATTCAAAAATAAATATTTTTACTTCACAGATGAATTTAAATGTATATCAACAACACTTTGAGATAAAGTATATCCACAATACATAACAAAATATTCGAAACGTAATTTATTGGTCAGACTATAAATTACGGACGACTTTTGAACGACTCTGCAGTGACCTCAAGAGTGTCCACGTAATAACTAAGACCAAATGAGGATTATAAACCAGTGTGGGGAATTAGAATTATGATTTACATTTGATGGTTAAGGTCTGTGATTAGATTTAGGGTTTTCATGACAAAACTCTATTTAGTCGAATAGATGAGTGAATTTCGCGCCAAAGTCCGAGACCTGTTATTTTATACGTGATTGGTTCGTCCATAAATTATAATCTCACCAATTTATTTAGTGATTTCCAAACTTCTTATTTAAGGAAATCTAAAAATAATAAACTCCAAATTCATTATGGTGATTGATATCAATGTATCAAAATACATGCAACATATGGAAGATCTTAGTAAATCAGGAAGCACTAAATAATCATTTTATTATGATCAGATTATATTTGACATTCATATTGTTTTTTTTTGAAAACCTGTCAGCCCAGCTGAATAATTATTCTTCACAATTAACGGTGTAGGGCCAGTAAAATGTCAGTGAGCCCTTGCGAAATCATTTTGGCAGTTAGGCCAGTGAATATTGAACAGATCAATGATCGTCGTCAAGGTCAAGAGCATCCAACGCGCATCAGTTAATCGTATGCCATGAACTAGCTCATGCAGTGGTAGTTTTGATATCTTCTCTGTACTCATTCTTACTAATATATTTCCATAATAACGTTTTTTGTGTTATGCGGTCTTCAAATCAAACATAATACTTTGATACAATGAAGGTCTAATCTACATTAGATGCGGAATGCAAGGTGTGACTTCGAAGTTAGCTGATTCGTCACACCATTCCCGTCTACGCTAGTGATCTACAACTGTGAATATCTTGAAATATTGCAAAACACCTCATCGAACAACGGTACATCATAGTTTTTCGAGGTGAATTTTACACATGAATATCTAATATTACTAATTCCTATTTACATATAAATTTGATTCAATCAACACAGAGACTATCGGCCTTTATTTTCCTTAATATTCTTCTAAGTATTGGCTATAACTATACCAAATACCAAATTCTTCCTTTTTCAATATTGATAACAACATACATAGATATATTACACTATAGGTTATCACTCATGTAATAACTGTGTAGTTGAATTCAGTGTATTTAACAAAATGTGACAGCATAAATTTTATCTCATCATTGCGGCATTCATCTAATCAAAGTATATTTCTACTTATTCACTAATCATTTTAGTTTATACAATTCTTGACAGTGATATTCAAATGTTACGATAGATAATAAGAATGTTTTAAAGTGTCAGTAATTATATTTTATCCAATTATTAAATTAATATTTCTGTGAAGACGATCAGAACTCTGTTGTCAAAGTATATGAATATCTAAATTAGAATTGGTTGAAATGTATGTATCAATTTCCACTGGAATCCAATTTTGTGAATTCATTCTTAATTTTCATAAAGGTGTTTTGTGGAGAGTTTAGTAATTTAATAGTTGAATTCATCAATCAATTGAAGCTAGATCATCATGACAAACGTGGAAGTACTAGACGGCCGTTTCATCGTAGTAGGAGACTCCTCAGCAGTGAGCATCCACGATCCTTCTGATAATAATCGTCATATGCTCACTAGTGACTGGTTTCAAGAGGTATTTCTTCGAGTTCTAGTCAGAAGCAGTGATCAATAGAGTTCAATCAAGTCTGTTGTGAGATAGTAACTCATTCAAGATAATGGTGGACGGTGTTGTGACTTCGTGGATTGGATGAAGTTAGATATTAACACCATTGAACCCCCGCCGGATAAGTGGTCCAGAAGTTAGGTAATAGGTCCTAGGCAGATCTTGGATGCGCACTACTGAGAAGTCTCACAATAGGACGAAACGGCTGTGCAGTACTTCCATGTTTTCATAGTGATCTAGCTTCAATTGACTCATGAATTCAACTATTAATTTTTAATTTACGAAAATTGAATTATACCGAAGACTGCGTCTAGCTTTTCTACCATACTATGTTATTCTCTATGTTCCAGTTCTAAAATACTTTCATTTTCGACTCAAAATATTCTGTGTTAAATTTGTCTTAAATAGCTGTAAGTATAAATTTACTCGTTGGATAGAAGTTTATATCCTTCAGAGAATTCATGTGAATGCTTATTTAAGGAATAAAAACAATATGAGGGCTTTTACACATTGTAGCATTTTCACAGTTGAGTTCACGAGTCGATTTTAGTTAGACCATCATTGAAAATCTAAAAGCACTGGACGGCTACTGAAGAAACGTATTTCATGCAACAACTAAGTATCACTTAGTTCAATTGAATTAAATATTTCAGTCACTTCGGCGTATCGTAATTTATAACTTGTAAGAAATATTTTAAGTGCATGATTATTTAACAGTGGTTTTTTTCACATTAGTATTTACTCTCTTTTAGTTTAAAACGTTTGTAGAGATTGTCAAATATCATAGTTAACATCATCGACTGATCTTCTCTAAATAATTATTGAGAATGTTATGACTGGTGATCAGCTGTTATGACTGCGTCACCAGTTGTTATATCTGATCGTCACTGATTGTTATGTCGGAGTAGCTTATCACTTATACTTGTAAAGAAAGAAAGAAAGCATGTTGTGTATCATGCTGAGGATGATTCACGTTAACTTAATACAAGAATATCGTATCTTATATAGAACAAATTATCCTAAGGGTAAACAAAACAAATACTACACTATGTACTTATCACTTGGAATTTAAACAAAAGTACTATTGGACAAAAATCACAATAAGTTAAGAATTTAATTTTGTCTCTTCATTCTGTCATATCAGATAACCACAAAGTACTGGAGATATGTTTCCTCCCAATATACGATAACTCGAAAAATACTTTTTCATGGCTAAACCAGGGGTCGAACCCGAAACCTTTGTTCTTAGAGCGAGAGCCTAATCTTTATAACATTGAGCAAGTATCCCTTTTAGTCTCACACAAGTATATAATCATAAAAATCACTTTACTGTCATAACTTCAACAAAAATAAACAATGAAGATTTGGGTTATACCAAAAATTTATGGAAAACAAAAACTCAAAACACATTTTTAGTTAATGCTTAATCAATTCATTTCTACATTTATATTTCTTTTATTCTTTCAATCATAATGAACTTAATCGACCTTAAAAATATTATTCCTTATAAAAATTCAATTGTTAACAATGAAATAAAAACACTACTAAGTAATAAGTAGTCATTTTGCTTACTTACTTACTTACTACTTACTTACCCTTGTTACCTCTTGTCGAAAAGTATAGATCACCCATCAGTGTTTTACCATCTAACCCTATCCTGAGCAATCTGCTAATATTTATTCCTTTGAAAATAACATATGTTTTTTAAAGTAAACTAATGAAAATGTTAAATTATATTTAATATTTATTTATAGTTATATGTTAATCTATAAACTGCATGCAACTATGTAATTATTTATCAATTGTGTAATTTTGATTTTATATAACCGCATTGAAACAACAGTTTTCAAGGAAAAGAAAAAAAAGAAGAAAAAAGGAGAGAAAAAAGCAGAAAAAAAGCAAAAAAAAAATAATGTGTACAATTTTTTTATTTGTATGTAATAAATAGATAGAAAATTGTTTGAATTGTATCAATGAATATTAGTCACGATTTCAAGTTTTATAATTAATAGCCTATTTCAAAGGAATGTTTGTTTGTTTGTTTGTTTCTTCTTTTAAAATTCAACGGAAGTGTTTTTAATAAAATCAAGTTAATAAGAATTAATGTACTGTTTAGTGATAGAATTTCAATAAAGACTTTAGTGATAATATATCGAGCTAATGGTTATTAAATAAGAACAAAAATATAATATGGGGTGAGGTGGGGTGGGGTGAGGTGGTTTCAAGAATCTATACTACTCTACATATGTTTAATCTTCTAATATTAGACCATTAGTTTGTAAATCTTATAATATTATAGATCATAAGCAGTAGGCAATAAATTCAACTAATGATAGGTTTCAGTAGTACCCAGAACTTAAAATAGAAACCGTCCGATGTTCCGGCAATTACTTGATATTTCTCATTTCTATCAGTTAGCGATAGATTCTGATGATTATCTAATGTAATTGGTAACAACATAATATTAGGATCTCGTGAAATTATCTTAAAACAAGTGAGTATATGATCGATTTGTTAATATTTGTCATAAAACTTAGTTCACTAGTGACTTGATTGATCTGAATTGGTTATAAATGTCACCTTAAATTTTAAATTATTTGCATTAAATATCCCAACAAGAATATCACAAACAAAATGCTCTACAAATATGACTATGTTTGAAATTTGTATAAATAATAATTCAGTTTACTGGTAAAATTTAGTGATAATCACATGCCATACAAGGTCAATCCATGTAATTAATATTGTAACTCTCTTCGCAAGAGGTAACTAATATGGGCGTATTATTAGGCAACTTAACCAACATTTGGTTGAACATCTTTCAGTTTGATTTGGAAAGAGCCAGACAAAAAAGGTACCTAACTCCATATTGGCACACTTAGTTGACAGTGGACTTATGGTAGATAAAACTGAACCATTTCAAGTGATCTATAGTATACCTTCGCCTTTCCTCAGTGAAGTTTAATCCCATATTTTACAGAGGCTGTATGAATCCGAACCCATAACTATAGTTTAGGTGTCTGGAAGAAATTTGTGACACTCCTGTATTTGTTTTTTCACCTCTTTCCGACTATGTTCTTCAATATCTCATTATTTGCAAACGTCTTGTAACACAATTTTTATAGTGTTAATGATTTTCATCTTTACGTCTACCCATCAATGTCTGACATACCACCTATGCTGAACTACTGACAGGGACTTTTGTCATTCTAATATTATTACCAACCTCCTAGTACACCTACCTTCTAATTAATTATTCATAATTTCTATCTGCTATGTGTATTTATACGATAATAGACCCATAAATTGCCCTAATTGATTTTAAAATTTTTACATAAATATTAACGTTTTCTAGGGCAAAGCCCGATGATGATGATCAAATTGAAAACAATATTGTTCGTTTATATATTTTGTTCTAATTTTCACAACGGTAATCTTTAGTATGTCATTATTATGTTTACTGCTTAAAACGTTTTAAAAGGACACACTATATGACCCGCACATGCAAGACTATCTCAGTTCTTCCAAAATATAAGGTTAATACACATGATGGTAACTAAAAGAAACTGACTGTATTAAACTCCCTTCATTTTTTCTTGCGTTATATCAACAGGATGTCATCTGCGGTCCATATCGCTCAATGATAGCCTCTTCAACTGTGAAGCTGGGTGACAGGGGATTGAATCTTCCAGAAGGCATTGATTTCTACAACATTGTTGGTATAACTTGTTGTAAAGCGCCAAAAAGCACGGAAGGTTGATCGAGAGTTTTGTTTCGCCTACCTCTAACCACAAATTTATTCACTAAATTAGCAAGAATAAAAGTCGAACTTCTAAAAGCCTAAGCCTTTCAATGAAAGTCTCACAAACGTGCTTTGACATAAATTATTTATTACTGAACTTTACTGCGTAATGAAAAAATATTGATCGATTTATGATCTTAATGAAATCCTTCTATTGACTCAAGATGTACATACAATCAAACATGAGTACGTATTTTTTTTAAACAAGGTTAAAATAATTCATTACCGTCAGCATACATATTACATAATAACATATTACTTTAATAAATCCTACAGCTTAATAAGAATTGCAGCATTATCTCAACCAAAACATCTGGCAGTGTCGAGATTGAAACGAAATAAATGTATACAAGAACATATCTTTTATACAATTCTGTGCTACTGTCCAAAATACATAAGGGTATAGCACGTCGTTTACCAGGTTTATTAAACAAATAGTGAGTATTTAAGATCTATCTATAAATATGAACTAGAAGAGTTTAATTATTCCTATAAACATTTGTATAAATTAATAATGATAATTGATATGTTACTTACTTACTTACTCCTGTTACTCCCAATCGAGAATAAGCCACTGATCGACATTGTCCAACCCACTCTGTCCTGCACCTTCCTTTCCGGTTCTATCCAATCGCTGTCCATTCTTCTCATGTCTGTCTCCATTTCTCAGCGTAATGTATTTCTTGGTCGTCCTGTTTTCCTTTGACCTTGACGATTCCATGTGAGGGCTTGCCTTGTGACACAGTTGAGTGCTTTCCTCAATATGTGTCCTATCCACTTCCAGCACTTCTTCCTGATTTCTTCCTCCACTGGAATCTGATTCGTTCTCTCCCACAGTAGGTTGTTGCTGATAGTATCTGGCCAACGAATCCGAAGTATTTTGTGTAGGCAACTGTTAATAAACCCTTGTATCTTCTGAATGATAGCTTTTGTAGTTTTCCAGTTTTCCGCCCTATACATGAGAAGTGTCTTGACATTTGTACAGAAAATTCTGACTTTGATGTTAGTTGACAGACAGTTGTTTTGAGTCCCAGATGTTCTTCAGTTGTAAATATGCTGTTTTGCCAATAATTGATATGTATTATGTATGAAATATTAACTTAAAATTAAGCCTAAAAGCAGTAATACTACTTATTAACATCAAGAAAAGTAGACTTAAGGATAATACTGACACTTTTTGATGTGACCTGGTTAGAGAATGATAACTTTTGGACACAGCAATATTTGATTAACTTGAGAAGAATAGAAATTGAACAAATATTTTTCATATCAGAAGGATTTTTGAGGATATTATAGTAATTTCAGTGGTTGAGATCATGAGTTAATCAAAGCTAGACAACCATGGAAAACGTGGAAGCACTGGAAGGTCATTTAGTCCTATTGTGAGACGCCTCACACACCCACGATCTTACATACGAATTTGTTTTAAATGTTTTAATGAAGATTGTTTTGCATTTCGTAGTTAACGCAAGTATATAAACTTTATGGTGATGAATTCTGTGAATGTGATGATTTTATGTCTTGAATTCACAGAATACTAACAATCCATTAAATTCAATTTTTTTTATAGCTGACCATTTAATATAATACTAAGAAAAGAGTAGATGGATTTCATGGTAATTCTTAGCAATTGACCGGTATCCATAGCTAAGTTTATTATTAAAAGTGTCTGGAATCTGAAGTCGAGTCTTTAAGCACAAGAACAATATATAAAGATACTGGGTGAAACATTATTCCATGAACATTCACTAGAATCGATCAGAAGAGTACTATTTTATAATCAATATTTTGAAATTTTAAATCTCGGACAATCAGTTGAATTTGGCGATCAGAAGCTCACTTTATCAGTAGTTGGTTCTCAATTACACTTTGAATTTTCTACATATAAACAAGAATTTTTTTTTAAAATGTTATTGTTATTTAGAATTATAGCATTGATTCTGTTTTGGTTTATCAACCCTATTGTTGGAGAGTGTGTTTAGAATGATTAGCGATACAGTACAATTTTGATTGCGAGTTATTCTATGTTAATGTTTTCAGTCTTGTGAATTTTAAAAACGAACTAATACGTCCAAAACAAGTGGTGAAAATGACATATAGTATGCAGGCAAAAAATGGAATTTAAGTAGTTTGAATCATTGAATGATGTTTGTTAGACAAACATTCAAAACTAGAAAGTATTGATTAGTCGATTTATCCTAATATGAAAATTCTCCACAGCGTGCATTCATGACTCCACTACAGATTAAACCCAATGATGTTCTGGTTTTGTGCAGAGTACTTTAAGTTTAAAACTGTTGAACCTCCATTTAATAGTTTAAACAGTTAACTCCAATCACTTCGCGATATTGTACGATCATCATTCATTGTCATTGGTGATATTTGCTACTCATGTGATATGGTTAAATTCCAATGTCAAAGTCTCTCTCTCTAGAACTTCAAGGATCAACTTTCGAAATTGGTTACTGGTATGACTGTACTTTACAAGCTGTTATTAGGATCATTATGAGGCCTAATGACTGAGAACTACACAATCAGTTTTGTCTGTGCAAAATATAATGCTAGTCATGTCAACAGATATAAGTAGTATGTATCACCAATCGTAAGTGGAATACCGGCCGGTAGAAAGTCGAGAAAATCCAAGAGAACAGGACGGGAACAAAGAATGATTTGAATGGAAGCGAAGGAACAAAAAAGTTTGGGACAGCTGATGAATATTTTGCAAATAAAGTATTTATTTTATGGCTCTCAAATTTTACCAGGAAATTCTGTAAATGTTGATAAAAATACATTTGATTCTCGTTTACTACGGAACTAGCATTCAGCAAACTAGGTACTTTATTTATCAAGCTTAGATTACAAGTTTTTAAGTTTCACAGTATTGTAAATTTTAATCAACACATCAATTATCTTACTTACTTACTTACGCCTGTTGCCTTTTATCTAGAAGCACAGGCCGCCCACCCTGTCATGAGCAATACTTTCCGATTCTTTCCACTTCCTATTAATCCTCTTTATATGTGCTTCAGATTTCCGACGCAGTGTGTTCTTTGGTCTTCTTCTTTTCCGTTTTCCTTCAGGATTTCAAGTTAAGGCATGCCTCGTGATGCAGTTTGGTGATTTCACCAACGTATGTCCTATTCACTTCCAACATCTTTTCCTAATTTCCTCCTCAGCTGGAAACTGGTATGTCCTCATCTACAGTATACTGCTCTTGATGGTATCCAGCCAATGGATATTAAGTATCTTGCGTATCATTTATCTTATATAGGTTTAATTAAACAAAAAATTGTAGAAGTTATTCATGTTCAAAAAAAAAAAAAAGAAAACCACTCTGCAATCATGTCAGCATCGATCACAAATAGTAAATGAATACATACATTCTTAAAAATCTCAATTCTATTTTCTTATAAAAATTAAGTAGAACCCACAGATTTATTCAAGTAATTCACATAAATCATGGTTAATCATTAACTAACGGATATATTGAACACATAGAAAATCAATAATTTTATGATTTCAATAAGAAAGAAAACCAAAAATTAAAGGAAAACAACAGTGAAGTGTATTAAATGTGGCTTCTGCAAATATCAGTCTTATTTTTTTTGTTCATTTACTTACTCTCTTTAGTTCTTCTATTTTTCTTATTTTAATTTTTCTATCCTTTAATAATCTAATCAGTTTTTTTCGTTTGTTTGTTTTTTATGTATCTTGATCGTTCAAAATACTACCATTGGTTAGCCTTTCCGTTCTATTGTGATTAAACGCTTGCGAGCGAAACTAATAGATCCTGGGTTCAAATCTCGAGAAACGGGATCATGGATGCGCATTGCTGAGGAGTCTCACAATACGATGAAAAGGCCGTCCAGTGCTTCCATGTTTTTCATGGTGGTCTAGCTTCAATTGACTCATGATCTTAATCATTGAAGTAAAGCTTTATTTGAGAAATAAACCCAATTACTTTAAGTTGAATAGTGATTTCTTCTTGACTATTAAGTAGTTCAATAGTTGATTTTATTAACAACAATAAAAAAATATAAAAAATAAACCGTAATACAACTAATTAGTTTGAAATATCTTTTCATTATATATTCACTATTACCATTTATCTATTGCCAAGTCATTATTCCTTTTTTTTTAATTTTATTTAAATACACTTTATGAATTGGCAAGTATTTTCCAAATTGTATTATTATTACTATGATCTACTCAATTTTATTCCTCATTATAGTAAGAATCCTCTTAACCATTATGTAATAAGAAAGATAAATGAAAAAAAAGCATTTTTATTCATTTTTAAAAAGAAAAAAAAACGTTTATTTTTTTATTTTTTTTTTGTTATTTTTTTAATTTGAAAAAAAGTCTTTTATCCTTTAGTAAATTGTATTCATTTGTTCGCCTTGTTGTTATTTCCACGCGCGCACACACACACAAACAAAAGAACAAACAAACACACTATTCAATATTCATTTAAGATCATTTTATTGTTGTGATTTTAAAAATGAACAAGCGGAATTTTCCACTCACAAAAAATAAAAAGAGAAAGAAAAGAACAATCAAATAAATAAATAAACGATTAACCACAAGTGTTAAAAAAAAATAAAAATAAAAACAACCTCCTGAATTTTCCAAAACGAAAATAAAAATTGAAAACAAAAAAGAAAAAAGAAAAATACCACGCAAGAACACAATTTTTTTCTTTATTAACCTGTTTTCAATTGGGAACAATTTCCGTTTGTCAGTATTATCATTTTTATTGTTATTATTATTACATTTCCAAATTGAAGAGTCCTACTAAGTGTTTTTTTTTCTTTCTATTTAATTAGTTGATTTTCAAAATTCTTTTTTCTTTTTTTTCGGATTTTATTCTTCTAGTAAGATGTTCTTGTTGTTTAATGTTAGTTTTTATTTTTTATTTGTAATATAAAGTAAATGAATTTAAGAAATAATTTCCTTTAGTTTCCTTTTTTTTTTGGTATTAAATAATTGTCTAGAGAAAAGTAGTTCATTCTCAAAATGCATACGAATTCCATTTGAATAGAAGCTGAACTCACTTGAAAAAAACTTTAATTTATGCCACTGTTAAGAGGAGATTACAAAATAATTAGTAGCTTGTTGTTTGAACTTGTTTTTTGTGTTGTATTAGAGAACAGTGATTTATCGATCGGACCAATGACGCATAAAAACCGTACGATCAGTCTTTGGTCCTCACTGATATTAATTCCTGCTTAGCCATACCTCTTAAGTTCAGAACATCAATCTCAGTCTCTACGATATGAATCATGTATTTCAAACATACTGGGTTTATATACAAACCAAATAGACCACAGTGTACCATTAAATAGGAAACAACATTTATACAAGACTTAGCCAAATGTAGGTATGCATGTGGGAGATAGTAATTGATAGACTGGGTATAACTCAAGAATGGTAAATGGCATAACAATAGTTCATAAGTCAAAATAAAGCTCATGATAAGAGGAACATGAATATGAATAGTTTAGTAACTTAACAATTATATGATAAAATTATACGTATTAGTCCATAAATGGGTCTCAACAGTTACAATCCATTATTCTCATCGGGATATAACACTTATAAACTCCAATCAAGTTCATATGGTATTGTTTGACTTGTATCTTCCCATTGAGGTTTACGACTGCAATTGATCAGTCTGTTATTGGCATGTGTGCATACTGTGCATGTGCCTCGATATTACTCCGATTCGCAAGCTTTTTTGTAAGCGATGATGGATAGTGGCTAACAGTGGAATCCAGGACCCACGTTTCGTCATATTTAGGACTCTTCAGCTGGATGTAAAGGCATCTCCAATCAAGTTGTTTCATCAACAACCTATACACGGTTGAAGAAGTAGGATAAAAAAAGTGGTGAAATCAAAAACATATACATTGCTGAAGCTTTCATCATTTTCAATTCGAACGATGTGTTCGAAGACAACGAGCAACTTAATCACTTTCTTCTAGTAAATGATTTTCATCTTCATATTCTTCACTAATCTCCAAATGACTATGCAACCCTGTTTTCATATTTCAAACCTTTGAACTCAACTATTCTTTCGTTGAAAAAAAGTCTCTTCTCTGAATTTCTTTCATCTTCTTCAAATCTTTATTCGCCATTTTCCATATTCACTTCATTGTACTTTAGAAATACGCATTATTTATTAACTCGTTAAAGAATGGATATAGGTTGACAATTGTCCAAAGCACAACTAATCCCAATTAAAAATAAATTGATAACCAAACAGAATAGCTGAACTTAACAAAAAGAATCAATCTTTATGAATGTCGACTTCATAAATAGAGAGAAAAGGAAGAAAAGAAGAACAATGAAAAATCCTCACGAATACTACTTAAGACTGACAGTTATAATTTCATTATTGATGCATCAAAATAACTAGCTAGTTTTAAGTCTCATTTAAATTTTTATGCATTTTTCTTTTTTATCAAAAAAGATTCTATATCCATTACAGCAAATAATTGCCTACTCAAGTTGAAAAACCATGATAAGATTTTTGTTTAAAAAGAAAGGATGCATCATAAAAATAGATAAAAGATTCATTTACAGAAGAGTGAAAAATGCAGCAACAACAACAACAACAACGACAACGACGATAAAAAAGAACAGGAAAACACGAAACATCACTGTCTCAGACAAATTTTGCCAACTTTCATCTTTTTTTCTTCTTTTTTTTAATCTCACTTTCCTTTGAAATTATGTTCAACTAAATTTTCTATGTAGTGATATGATCATCATCACAAAAAAGGATGATGATGATGATGATAATGATGTGATTGAAATAAATTTAACATGATGAATTCGATAAGTAAATGCATCAATGGATTAACTAATATATATATATATATATATATATATATATATATATATATATTTATATCATCATCATCACCACCACCTTCAACAACAACAACAACAACATAAAAGCAAATTTACGAATTAACACAAGAGAACGACCAAACAGAATTGTGGAAACATGTAGATTAACAATAAAACAAGCGTAATTGAAGTAAACTCTCATGAGAATAGACAATATCAATTTTACACACGTTCATTGTTATATAAATGTATATATGAATATATATGCGCATAAATATATATATATATATATATATATATATATATATATATATATATATATACTCATACACGAAGAAACAACACATGTTACTTAAAACAAGACCATAATGAGTAGTGAAAAAATAAAATGTCTACACGTTTATACTAGTTAACAATGAGATTGGCTCAGTGAAATGAGAATAAAAAAACAAAAAGATTTAAATGGAAAATTTAAGGCGTAAGAAAAAGAAAATCATGAGGATGAAGAGAAGATTAACAACCAAAAACAAAACAACATACATAACATACAAAGAGAATATGATGTCTATAATTATATACAGTGTAATTTATTTGTTATATAAACTAAGATATGTTATTAAATAGATAGTATAATGTAATTCCTTTATATTATTGTTCTTCTAAGATTAACTATAAATCATTTCCTGTTTTATTGAATCCTTGTTTTCCTATAAAAAAAAATGGTGAAAGTATCTTGATTAGGTATTTGTGGTATTTTTTTACAAACTGTCTCATGTTTGTTGTTGTTGTTGTTGTTATAGATTAATTGAATAATGAAATTAGTCTAATGATTATGTTTTAAATTGTTAAATTGTGTAAGGCAATAGTTCGAATCAAACGGCAAGTATTAATTTAAAAATAGATTACTACCTAGATTGAGTAACGTATCGTTCCGACTAATTCCAACTAACGAAAAGTTCAGAAATAATACTGATTAACTTACTTACACCTTGTACTCCTTGTGCAGTAGCAAAGGCTGCCCATCAGCACTCTCCATGCAACCCTGTCCTCGACAACCCTTTACAGTTGCTATTCATCCTTTTCATATTTACTTCTATTTTCCGACGTAATGCGTTCGTTGGTCTTCCTCTTTTCCTCTTCCGTTTAAGGTTCCAAGTTAGGGTTTACCTTGTGATGAAGATTGACGATTTCAGCAATATTTGTCCTGTCAACCCTCAGCGTATTTTTTGCTAATTTTCTCTTCAGTTGGAAGTTAGTTTGTTCTCTTCAACAGTAGGCTGTTGCTGACGGTATCCGATCATTGAGTACCTTGAGTAGACAACTGCTTATAAATACTTACACCCTTTAAATGATGGTTGTAGTAGTTTACCAAGTTTTAGCTCCATACGTTAGAACTGTGTTGACGTTCGTATTGAAGATGCTGACTTTGATATTGGTTGACAGTTTTATTGAGTCCCATATATTCCTCAAATGGAGCAATTCTGTCCTTACTTTTTCAATCATTCTCCTATTATTTGCATCAGATGTCTTTTGTTCATCTATGATTCTGCCAGAATATATAAAAGTTCTCGATCTAGTGTAATTCGATTGGTGTCATATGTGTTGTATTTGATGATCTTTCATTTTCGCTTGCATATTTTGAAGCCTACTGATTCAGAGACTGCTGCTACACTGGCTGCCTGGACCTGCAATCGTTGGTGTGTATGGAATAGAAGAGCTAGGTCATGTGCAAAGTCCAAATCGTCAAGCTGCATCCACGTTGTACTCTGTGTTTCCCCTGAAATGTAGAGGCCTTCATAAAGCTATAATAACCTCTGTGGGCTTGGCATGGCACTAGACCCTACAAGACCCCCTTGTAGGAAATAGCATTGAGTAAATATCGTTGTTTAGCTATTAATGTATTTGAATTTACATATATATACATATAGGGTTTACCGAAATGCGATCACCTTTAGTTGGTTCATAGGACAATACATAGTAAATATTTGAAACATGTGCTTGTATATAAACCTCGTATGTCTGAAATATACAATTCACACAGCGAAGGTTGAGATTGTGTTCTTGATTGAACGGGCTAGGCTAGGCTGGAAATTACACATTTGAGGACCAATAAGGACTTAGAGTTAACTCTAGACTACTCGTGCTGGTTAAAGCATAATTGATTCTGCACACCGAAAAGTCATATAAGTCGGAGTTCTGATTGGTGTTTAGATACATCATAGGATTCGACCAAAGCCAGATGATTACTGATATGCCGTAGAATATAAAAATTATCCAGCGAATCTACATTAAAATAGCTTTCAGTGTAGACTAACTGCTTAGAAACCAACAAATACTGGACAGTTGCAAAGTAATTGTTTGAAATTTACCAATAATATTCATCTGTAAACCTCATCGTATAAAGACTGTCATGTGATAATGATATACTTAGACCATCAATTCAAAATCTAAAAATCTACATTTAAATATCAGTGGCTGTCATTAAATGCTATCTATGGATAAGGTCTTCATTCCAGATATAGTTCAAACACGTCAATGATGGAGTTTTATTGCTATTCCGATAATCTGTATAGAAGCTCATCTACAGTGAACTCACTATAATTGGGTAATTATAGTCTAAAGTTCGTTTAACTTCACACGACTTTCCATCGAGCAAGGCAGATTATTTAACGAACTATGTCTGAATGATTTATATTTTTTAATGTCAATTAAGTAATATATTAGTCAAAATTATGTTAATTTACAAAATCAGCTTTTTCTATTAATGTTATTAGATGTGTTGATTATACCTATAAATAGACAGCAAAAAGCTGATTTGTCAACTAAAACATTTTAACTAATAAAAGACTAACTTTTTCATTGTAAATTCCTAGATTGTCCATCATCTGAACATTGTATTAATATTTTGAGTTTAATATCTTTCAAAATTCCTTCTAATAACTTATTATCAGTAGTTTACCACTGGAGTAAATAGAACCCATTGTGTGAGATAAAGTTGAATTTAATCTAAACATATCCTTACCATAATAATATATTGTTTGACTTAATCAGTTTTACAAGCTAAAAGATTACTTAAACTAATTATTCCACCCCCGAAAAAAATTGAATTTTAATTTAACTGTTGAATTCATGAGTTAATTGAAGGTAGACCTTTCATGGAAAATCTGGAAGCACTGAACAACCGTTTCTTTCCACCATAGGACTCCTCAGCAGTGCACATTCACGATCTCGCTTCATAAGATTTGAGCCCAAGACCTATCGCCTAACCTCTAGACCACTGATCCGGCCAGGGTCAAATGGTGTTATTATCTAAATTCATCAAATCCACAAAATCGCGCCACCATCCACCATTATCTTCAATGAGTTACTATCTCACAACAGACATGATTGAACTTCATTGATCACTGCTTCTCACTAGAACTCGAAGAAATACCTCTTGAAACCAGTCACTAGTGAGCATATGACGATTATTATCAGAAGGATCGTGGATGCTCACTGCTGAATAGTTTCATACTACGATGAAACGGCCGTCTAGTACTTCCACGTTTTCCATGATGATCTAGCTTCGATTGACTCATGATTTCATCAATTAAATTACTATAATATCCACAAAACTCCTCTCTTTAATTTTAAACTTATTCTTCAAATGTACACGCACACACACACACACACCCATAGACACACATTTTACAATGGTATTAATATGGTAATAGTTAATATGACTTTTTAAAATGTAACTCAAGCCAAAATAATAAAAAAAGATGAATTCATTGTTGATATTTATCTATTATTTTTTGTTTTAATCCATTTATTTCAAGATAAATAAATTGAAAATCATTTAGTTGTTTGTTTGTTTGTTTGTTTTTGTTTTACTTGTTATGAATTTCATTTTAATTAGAGAAGGAAAATGTAATATGTATAAACTATTAAGGGGGAATTTAATTTGAGTTGAGTTCTCCATTACCCTATTATTATTATTACCATCATTAGTAGTAATATTGTTATCATTAGAATTGATTATTTCCTATTATTATTATTATTATTATTATTATTATTATACATAATAGTACAATCAATGTTATTACTATCTAAATAAAAGATTTTATCTAATTAATTACCTTAATGAAAATTAAAATCAATGACTAAAAATCGATCCCGTGGGAACAAGAGAGAGAGAGAGTGAGTGAAATAAATGAACAACCTATTCACATGTAGGTAAATAACGTCATAATAAATAATAATAATAATAAATAATAATAATGAATATTCCTTCTTATTATATTCTTTTTTTGAATTTGTTTATTACTTTGAATGCATAGTAATCATTAAAACATTGAATGAATGAAGATGAGGAATGTAGATTCATTTTTTTCTAGTTGATTGATCATTAGGACAATAATCAATGTCATGTTTGTCTAGTTCTTTGATACTGATCAAATTATATATGCATCAAATTCTTTTGTGTTTACTGTCTAAGTGATTCAATATAGGATGTATTCTGCTAAGACGTTGAATGATTATAGGTAACTGTCAATTAATTCGGTTCGAGCTAAGCATTAATCAACAGATGGTTTTTATTAGATTTGAAGCTATATAATTCAGTTTACAAATGTCATATGTTATTCTGTTAATAACTTTCAACTAACACAAAACCTAGGTTTAAGGTTACCGATATACTACTTAAAAAAACACCTAATAAAATATTTCCACTGAATTATATTGATCATCAAGGTAAATGATATATTCTTTTCATAACCAGCAAGCAATTCATTAAGAGATTATGTGAATATTACATGTTGTTCTTCTTCTTATAACTTAGAATCCCGAAAATATTTTTCAAGTCTAGTAACAAGTAATTTCCTTCAAAATTTAAAAAAATACATGTAAAATTTGCTATATTATACCATTTATCAAACTATGTTTTAATAATTTTTTTTACAAAAGTGTTATATCCGGACAAAAATAAATCAATGAGAACCGTTAGGGATTCTTTATGGACTAATATTATATGAATATTCTTACTGTATACCTATTAAATAACTATATTATGTGTATATTCATGTTTCTTTCGTTATGTGCTTTTATTTGATCTATTAGTTACTGTTATATAATTTACTATTCACAATTTATTCTCAATCTATTACTTACAGTTACTCGTAATCACACCCACTGTTGGTTTGACCATGTATAAATGTTATTGTTTGATATATAATGGGATTTGCTCTGATTTGTTTGTATAAGAACCCAATATGTTTGAAATATACCATTCGTATTGCGGAGGCTTAGATTGACGTTGTGAACTTAATGGGCAGAGTTAGGCAGAAAAATAGCCAATTGGAACACTAGGTTCCTACTATTGATATATACGTTATTAGTTTAATCATCTAAATTAGCCATTGTCTAAACTAAAAACATTAGATATCTATTTTATAGCCTGTAACAAACTAGATAAACATGAAATTATTCTACAATATAATTCTTATTAGTATTGAAAAAAAACAAATTGCTCAATTTCTTTAAGCAAAAACTTGTAAAATGGCTAGTGGTGGAATCCAGTTTAGACGTGCGTTTCGTCCTATCTGAGACTTGTCAGCTGAATGTACCTGCATCCCAGAGTTGATGTTCACTCCCGGACTCGAACCCAGTAAAGTACGTTTAAAACGTCTCCACGTTATCCCCTTAGCTACAGAGTCCTGATAGCCACCTGCTTGTGCAATAGGGTAAAGTTTGAATTCACCAAGTGAATTTAAATTGTCCAAGAATTTACTGCTAAACTCAATATATTCAGTTTTTTTTTATTTCTCAATCATAATGTATTTTCGTGACAAACATTTCAGCATATATCACATGAATAATAAATAGGTATATATATATATATATATATATATATATATACTGAGAGATTTTTCTCTTACCATTTTCAACATTTCCCCTAAAACAGTAAAACAAATGTAATTAATTTAAAATAAGAAAATGAAAAAATCCTATTTATTTCATGTTCTCTAATTCTTGTTTTGATAATTATTGAATTTTTGAGATAGAAATGATGATTAGTATCAGAAAGGATGTTGTAGATATTATAGTAATTTTAATAGTTAAAGCCATGAGTTAATTGAAGCTAGACAATCATGGAAAATGTGAAAGCACTAGACGATCGTTTCGTCCTATTGTGGTTGGAATCTCATGAGACAGGATCATGGATATGCATTGTTGAGCAGTTACAAAATAGGATGAAATAGCCTTTAAGTGCTTCTAGGTTTTTCATGATAGTCTAACTTCAATTGACTCATGTTTTCAACTATTAAAATAGAGATGATGAATATAGCGTAATTAATTTTTGTTAACTTCATTAAGATAGATAAATAGATAGATAGATAGATAGATGAAATGTTCTTTTTCACAACAGGAATTCGCTGAATTACGCATAAATCTTATACATATTAAGATAGATGATAAAGTTTGTTTACATTTCCATGTTGATTACTGTTTAAGTCTGTAATAAACTGATTGTATAACTCATAATGTAGTGCATGCTATTTATGCTGACAGGTACAAGTAGTTTGTAACACTAATCAGAAATAAAATGCCTGGCAACAGAATGTTGAGAACAGGGATGTAAGCAGAAAGTAATTATAATAACAACTGGAATGAAGGATCGATGAAGTTTTGTAAGAGACAACTAATGAAAGAAATTATACATTTAATGCAATGTATTGTGTGTTAGCAACCTTAAATAACTTATAAAGAATCCTCAAAGTACACATATATCAGAATTATAAACCACTGCTTTCAACTACTGAATTTAAGGTTTAAACTCTTCCCCACTCACCTACTTTGATTTAGGCAGCTGATTAGTATCATTTTTTCTCATACCTAAAATGTTGCTTAAATGATAAATAACTTGAATATTTATAATGAAAGTGTCCGCTGTGTAATAATGACTGTTGGTTGAAGTTAAACATTAACACCGTTTGATTCCGGCCGGATCAGTGGTCCAAATGTTAGGCGTTTGGGTTCGGATCTCGTGGGCGAGATCATGAGTCCGCACTACTGAGGAGTCTGGCAATATGACGAAACGGCCGTCCAGTACTCCCAGGTTTTCTATGGTGATCTAGCTTTAATTAACTGATAAATACAGCTATCAAATGATCTTAGTGTTTAATATGACATATTATTTCAGTATTAAATGCCTTCAAAATTTAATCAACTTACGTTTAAAAAGGTGATAATTAGTTAAGAATGATTTATCATCTTTGAACAATACACTCGACTGATTTAATATTTATGACTAGAATCTGTGGATCAGACGACGCAAGTAATAACAGAAAGACGATGGACGAGAATCTATTTGACCCTCGAAGTAAATCAGACCTTTAATACCGCTCTATCAAATGAGTATTGTTACACACTGGAACCAGTTTAGTGAATGTATCAGAATAAGTGGGATTTAGATAAAATGGAATAGTGAAATAACTATAAAATATTACACTTTACAATACACTATCAATTAAGTCACTTATATTTATTGATAAAAGCTAAAAATCCAAATTTCCTGGCATTCTATGTGTTGTCAAATTGTAGAATATACAGAGTTTAGACGAAGTGACCATAATAATAAGTATTGGGTTTAGTTATATATAGTTAAATAATTCGATGTTGATATAATTAATTTATTATTGTTACTGTGCAGATAGTTCGTAAATTAACTAAATAACTACTTTATTCAGTAATCACTGATTGTCACTCTTGGTTAAAGTCCTACCTAGATTAATTCATTTTCATAGGATATTGTATAACTAACTGATTAATTACTGACTGACGTTAAGTTTGTTTAATCTATTTGCTGCTGATGTGATTCTATAAATGAAGTTACAATGTGGCGACTAATCGCAGTAAAATGACATAACATACACTAAATTGAATTTCAAGTTGGTGTTTGAAATTAGTCTGTAGGAAACGATGAACCTAGCTCTCATACCAGTTAACAATTATGGGTAAGATATATCTGAAGTTTTAAAGGAACTGGTAATCAGCTCTGCTAAATTTTAATTTGACTAATAAAATACGATCAAATTCAAAGCATCAGGTGAAAATAAAAGTTATCAGATTTAAATATCATATATATCAGACTGTATAACGGGGTTATTTGGGTATGCTCCAGTTCCCTCAAGATTTTAACTATCTTTTACTGACAAGTATCAACTAGCACCTTAAATTGATCAGGATTTCTTGATAACTCATTCTAACCGCCTACTCATATTTCGATTAAAGCATATGTTAATTATATTTTTTTGAAATAAGTATGAATATCCGATCAATAAAGTTCCTCATTGTCACTCTGGTTACCTAAACACTTTAGGTAGATTATTCTTTCTGGTAATTGATCATCATTGGAATTTTTTCTTCACCTAAAATATCTATACATTCATATTCTTTTTTTTTCTTTTATCCTAGTAATTCATAAGTATTACATTATATTCATCTATATTTGTATGCTGATTTCAAAATGTCATAATAACTACAATATAACATTGCTTAGATTATATAAATTCCAAAATCACAGATTTCAAATACATACACTGTAAATTGACTAGTTATTCATTTTACACTATATAATCAATAAATTGAAGTGTGTATTAGTACATGTTTAAGCGTTTAGTTTTTTTACTTAAATGTAATACGTATATTCATCTATGTGTTATGTAATAGATGCTATTCATACTGGAAATGCATTTTCTATTCTTGTTCCTTTAGTAAATATATCATTCATTCAAAAGTATGTCATAATTGATTGATCAGTGAGTGATGATCAATGTTATGTGTGTCAAGTCATTCTTAATGCAGATCGATTGCTATCGACCAAGTTGAAATATGGCCACTAGTCTAGGTGACTCGACACTGAGTGCACTATCTTGAAATTAGATTGTGGTCGGAGGTTGTCGACAGGAAACCCTGGACCCGGGTTTCGTTCTACTTGGCACTCGTAAACCAAGGTGTACCTGTAATCTTGAGGGAACCGGTCCTCCCTGACGGATTCTATCCTGTGTCACCTAGCTTCACAATCAGAGACGTTATCACTGAGCTATCCGGGCCGCGACTGACCTCCTGTTGGACTGAGCTGTAATCATAATTGATTGATCACTGGGTGGTGATCAATGTCATATGTATCCTTTAGTAAACATATCATTCATTCAAATGTATGTCTTTTTTCTCGTTTTGTTTTATTAATGTAATAATTAATGAACTTAGACAAATGATGAAATTAAACTAGTATACAATAAATTGACTATTATACATTAAATGATGAATACAAGAAGCTTTTCAACATTCTTTTCAATTGATTTATTAGTGAAGGGGTTATTTTTTAAAGTTGAATTGACAATGATTAGATTTACCAATATTCATTTTGTGTCTGGGTAGATTTCAGCTCGTATTTGAAATAAATCATTTATTCAATGATGAAATGTAAATTTCAGGTTTAACGACATTTAAAAGCATGACAAAATTTAGATATTTATATATGTATTATTGGCTGGTATTTGTATTGTTAAGTTATGCCTTATAACAGTACATTTAACTTGACTTATGATTAATTTAAAGACATGGACGAACTAATCAGATTTAAGATAACACGTCTTGGATTTTGGCTTGAAATTTATTCACCTATTTGGCTAAATAGAGTTTTGGCATTTTAGGTTATGTCAGTTGGTGATGTGAATCATACTTCTAATTTCTAAAACTAACCATCAACTGCAAATCATAATCCTTATTCTTGAAACTGTTTTATAATCCTCATTTAGCCTTAGTAATTAAGTGGACGTTCTCAAGTTCATTTAAGATTTGCTCGAAGGTCATCTATAAATGATAGTCTCTCTAAAAGGGTTATATGTTTCCCAATTTAATTAAAAATAAGAACAATCTAATTTTCCGGTTTCTGATTCTCTGCTTACAACCCCATTCTCATTAAAACATACAGTGATATTAAATGGTTTGGATAATTTTTCAAACATCTGGAACTCAAAACAACTGTCAACCAACACCAAAGTCAGAATTTTCAATACAAATGTAAACACACTTCTACTGTATGGGGTGGAAACTTGGAGAACTACTAAAGCCATCATCCAGAAGATACAAGTGTTTATTAACAGTTGTCTACACAAAATACTTCAGATCCGTTGGCCAGACACTATCAGCAACAATCTATTATGGGAGAGAACAAATCAGATCCCAGTGGAAGAACAAATCAGGAAAAAGTGCTGGAAGTGGATAGGACACACATTGAAGAAAGCACACAACTGTGTCACAAGGCAAGCCCTCAAATGGAATCGTCAAGGCCAAAGGAGTAAGTACGTAAAGTAATATTAAATGGTAATAATAGTAATAACTTTATGGTTCAATAAGCGTTTCCGAGCTAAAACTGTGCAGTTCGACAATAAAGACCTAAAAATACATTCTAACTATAACTTTTCGAAAAACGTTTTATAAACGTTCGTAATTGTCAGTACCTTCCATTTGTATTTTATAAGCCTACTTTTTCCATTTCACCTGGCACAATTATTTTACTATCCATCAAAGCTAAGGTGATGGGATTGTAATATATTTTATTGTTATCACGAATTGATCTGAATTAGACAACTAATGAAAACCTAGGGACATTGGACGGTCGTTTAGTCCTAGCATAGAACTTTTCAGCAGTGTGCACTCAATACCTCACATTCGGGAACCGAACCACTAAGCCAGTATCCAATGATGTATTAGTCTAACTTTGATCAACATATGGTATTACGCCACCTTTTCGTGATACCAATAAAATTCATCCATCTCCAAATCCCTATACTGAAATATATTTATGTCTTTTTTCAGTAGATAAAAAGAACTACCATTGCAATATGTTCATAATAGAGCGTAAATGAATACAGTTAGCATTCATAATTATTTAATTAAAACAAGTGTACGAGGGCAGTTTACTTACAATATTCATACATTTGGAAAATAGAATTCAAAAACTGACTAGAAAGACATTGTTTGCATATTATAAATCTAAAGAGATTACATCAGTTTTAAGAATCGGTTCAATGAAAGTCATCAATGAGTAAAGAAGAATCATTTTATAATGAATAGATTGACTATTAGTTTATTAAGCAAAAATCTCACAACCAAGATATAATAGTTGAAATCATGAATCATTCGAAGCTAGACCACCATGGAAAACTTGTTTTCGGCTACACAACCTATTAATCTTAAATATTTTTTTGAAAAGTACTCAAAGGTGTTGAAATGGTAGAGAACATTTGTAGCTCAGATGAATGATTTTGATAGAAGTTTTTAAACAAAGATGGATAGTGGCTAGTAGTGGAATCAGGTTTAAATGCAAGTCACTTCGTCCTATTTGGGACTAGTCAGCCGGATGTACCTGCATCTCAGAGTTAATGGTCACCCTGGGACTCGAACCCAGTACCATTCGCTTCAAACACCATAGCGTTATCCACTAAGCTACTGAGTCCTGAGCCATTAAGAGACTGATCAATTTCAGTCCTAAACACCAATGGGAAAATTCAAGTAAAACGATACAAAGTGAATTGATAGAGGTTTGTTCTCTGAGCTGGATGGTTTAATCGTGGAACTTTCATCGTTCTTCTGAACGGCATCATCAGCTTCGCGGTTAAATCATCTAGCTCAGAGAACAAAATTTCAACAAAACTCAAAGGTATACTTTTGTTCGTTTTCTTCTAGTGTATGTGCTTTGAAATGTACATTTAAATTGATAAATTTAGTTCAAGTGAATTTGTTTTCTAATGACATTTTATGACTTGATCTGTATTAACTTCTTTGAAGTAATCCAACGTTAATATAACTGTACTTGAATCATTAAGTTATTACTGTTTTACCAAAGTTTTAAAAGTAATGAATATGATAAGCCTAGTTCTATTATCATTTTATTTCGAAAATAAAAGTATTAGATATCATTTGAGTATTTGCCTAATCTGTCGGTATTTTGTGTTACTCCAATTTCATTTCTTTTGTTCTATTTAATTCAAAGTTTGTTTTATAAAAAAGTTACATGGTATGAATATTTCACAAACTTATGAATTAAAAATCTTAATTCAATACATATATATTACAAAACAACAAAAAAAACGTTTTTTTAAAAAAAAAGTAAAGATGGATAGTGGCTAACAGTGGAATCCAGGCGGCGCCTTTCGTCCTATTTGAAACTCGTCAGCTGAATGTATTTGCATCCCAAATTTGATAATCACTCCAGGTTTCGTAACCTATACCGTTCACTTCAAACGCTATCGTATTATCCACATATCCACTGAGTTGTGTAATACCAATTGAATTCAAATGGTCTTTTTTTTAACAAGATAAGTTCAACTTTGAATGTTTGGAATATTGACTATGACCTATTTTATTCTTTTCTATTTTATAATTCAAAAATGTATATTCCATATATAAACATTATAGAAAATATATTTAAAAATTCTAACTTTAAAGAAGCTTTGAAAATTGAATGAAATTAAATTTTATTTACAAAGTATTTGTATTAGAGAGATTCTTTCAAGTGGAAGATAAGTTATATGACTGTCTGACATTAACCATGAAACCATGAGATATCATGGCGTACTTAACACTACTTTCATAACAGTTTACAATCTCTAAGACTCGATATATGATCAGACTTAGAACCTTAAGGTGTCATATTTCACACAAATAGGACTACATTTGTTATTCAAGGTGGTTGTTTCGATATTACTTGTATATGCATTGTGTCGATGTTGTTTCCTTTCCAAGATGTTTATTGACAGTATATATAATCCTATATAACGAATAGTTTCAACATATTGTTCATGAAGAAAGCTCTACTGTGAAGTATAAAAATAAACAGAATCTGTGCAAATAACACCCTATATACTTTTATGAAATTGAAGAAGAGAATAAACGCTTACCTAATCAATATCTCCAACTTGTTTACTTCCAAGTAGGAACAACACTCATGTACATTAGCAACACAGTACACATATTATGCAAACAACAAATTTTCAGAATAGAACTAGCTAAACTGCATTTTGCTGAAATACCTAACAATGTATACTGGGAATACCTTATCTTACTAAATCTATCATTTTGAATAAAGCAATTATTAATCTGTTTATTAACATATGATTTACTCTATCTTTGTCATTATTAAAACCATTTAGTTGTTTATTAGACAAGAGAAAATACTCATCTCTAAAATTCTGTATATAGACACAAAAACCAATAATGTTTATTGCATGAACAGTTAAATAAATAAATAAATAAATAAGTAAATAAAAAACAATTTTAATTATCATAATAAAAAATACAAAAAAAAAATAAATTTCACTTTTAATCTAATACGGATACCATCAATATTTTTGTTGATAGTCCTAGTAGTAGTAGTAGTAGTAGTAGTAGTAGTGGCAGTAGTAGTAGTAGTGGTAGTAGTGGTAGTGGTGGTAGTATTGGTGGTAGTAGTGGTGGTAGCAGTAGTAGTAGCAGTAGTATTCAAAGTAGGTTGTAATGCATATCTCTATGCGCGTGTGTGTATATGTATGTGTGTACATATGTATATATGTTTACTACCCTATTTATTCACATGAAACCACTATTGTCATAATTTTCAACTGTAATGATAAACAAATTCATATATGAAAATCATTTAAACCAATTAAATAAAATATTTACTGATGAAAGATTAATAATACTCTAATATACATTATTATCATTTTGTCTCCTATAATCTTTAATAAAAATAAATCTCATGTACAGTAGTATTTAATAACAACAATACTAATCATAAATTATAATAATTTATTGTTCATACCTTTTTATAAACAACTTTACCTTGAATACCCTCAACAACAACAACAACAACAACAAATATACTACTTATATGCACATGGGTTAGTTTATGTGTACATAGAAGTTAAATCTTTTATAGAATAAATTTAACTATTTCGTTTATATATTAAATAATGATGGCGATTATTTTATGCCTTTTTATTTCTATAAGGTTATCTATCTAGTTTGAGTGATCTGCATAAATTTCTGTTCACACAATAATAATATAACTGGTGCATTTATTATTATCTCCATGTATGTGTTTATCTCTCTCTATATATGTGTATATTTATATGTCTTTGTTGTATGTGTGTGCAAATGGATATGGGTGAGAAGTGAATGCTGAGTGGATGGGAAAAAGTCAACTAGAAACGAGCTTTTTTTTTCATTATTATTATTATTATAACAACTAATACTATGTTCATACGAAAATCATGATGTACACATTACATTAAACTTAATATATGCAAGAGAAAAAAGGATAACTCTTCATGTAAATATTAAACAAATGAGATATTTTTCTGTCTATCTTCTATATCATTTAATTTAATTTGTATACTTCTGTAACTTCTTTATAGAACCAACCTATCATGATTAGTTGTTACCAGGTACAAAAACATACTATTAAATACTATTTAATTTGTGAACAATACTCAACTATAATGTATTGCATACATTAAATTATAAATGATGTTTCTAATGATGTTTCATAATGGATATTAGAAAATGTCTCAAAGAATCCGTATGTATATAAATATGTATCCTTAGGAATTATTAGATATATTTGAAAAAAAAAAGAAAAATATCTTGCATCGAAAAGAAAATTATCCATAGAAACAGTATTGACTTGTTTAATTTATTAAATAGTTAGTTTATATATTGGTTATTTTTGGGTTTTCATAACAATAACACATTATTGACGTCAGTGAAGAAACAAAACAAAAACAACAACAACAACAACAGCAACAACAATCCATAGGTAAGTTATTATTATGTGTTGTTTTAATTATAATAAATAATTAAATATTTTATTGGTAAGACTAACTTTTAAAGTAATTAATGTTTGATGAGAGACAATTGAGTTTACCTTGACATTACATGTAACTTTTGTAAAATCTATTAATGATGGCTTGAGTTATTTTCTATGGTTTTTTGACAAGTTAGTATTTTACAGGATGGGATTGCTAACTTAATTTACAACCCTCTTCCTTTATCCGGTTTTGGGACCGTAAGTAGCCTCAGAGGGGCTACAAGCGGAGTTATTTTGAAGAAATATTGAAATTTAATTGTTGCTATGTTATCTGAACCGGAAAGTAGTTTATTATTATTGTAGATGACATTATCAGTGTATATACTCTGAGTAGAAGCAAACTTCGTAAAAATCATTCTCTTGGAACTTAATGTATCTATTATTGTTAGTCTATTTTTGACTGGATATGTGCACAAGTTTTTGAATCTTGATAGGTTTTGTTATTCTTTGATCCCCAAACTTGGTATTTTTTTTCCAATCTAATGTCTATTTACAATTATCTAAGCATATTGATATAAATGTTTCAGTATGGCAGTTTATATTAGATAAGTTAACCGATCAAATGATAATATGTCAGTCAAATAAAGCAGTCAATGTGAATAAAACGGCATGTAAAGTACAAGGTGATAACTAGTAAAACAGACATTCATTCAAAATAAATAATTTAGCACTTGTGAAATAATTTTTTGAAAGTATACTTCTTCTTGGAGAAGACGCTCTTGCTATCTTCTGGAACCCTAAGGAAAGCTTTACAATTGAACCATTCAGCTTAAAGAATACAAAGTCATGACTTTTTTAAACCATTGAAGTTTACATTGCAAAGAATATCTATTAAAACCTATGAAAATAACCAGAATAAACTATTTTATTACTCACATAATAATGGAAATAGTCACTACTGCTCGAACTAAGTTCAGTTACAAATCTTAACCACCACTAGATTAAACTAAACCAATAACATATTTATTCTTAATAGACATTTCATTGAGTTTATAATAACCATAATGTAAAAGTGTACAATTCATAGGGACCACCGAAGTCATTCAGTTCATTGTAGAAAAAAAAGATTATTGACTTTCATGAGTCATACTATACCTATGAAAATTATATGAAGATCGTCAGCTTGATTTAAACATTTGTGTATTGAATTCAAATGGAGTATATTTCAACAAGGTTTTACAAAACTTTGAACTGTCAAAATGATAGATTCTCTTTTAGATAAATTGTTAACATGACAGGGTAGTCATCATGAATTATACACGAACTATGTTATTTTCGAAACCTTCATTCATTTATAAATACGGTTGAATTTCTTCTTTTTAAATAACCATCTTTGCTTAGAATGCTTGTGAATGAAGGTAATATGCAAAATATGCACATAAGCCAATAAGAGACTGATTATTTACACTCCCAGACATCAATGGGGAGATTCAAGTAAACACTACCAAGTGAATTTAACGCTTTACTCCATTGGAAAAGTAAGTAGCTATTAGGAGTGGACATCAACTCCAGAATGCAGGTACATCGACTTGATGAGTCCCAAGTAGGATGAAACACACATCCTGGATTCTATCGTTAGCCACTATCTATCTTTGATTAGAATGCTTGTGTCTGAAGATAATACTGAAACAATCTGAACACAATGTACATATGCTAATAACAGACTGATCAATTACAGAGTCCTATACATCAATGAGAGGATTCAATTAAACAGTACGAAAAGAATTTTGTCATGTAGACAAAATGTTCAGTACGTTAAAATATAACTCTAATTTATTACTTAATAAACACTTATAAGGCTTCTATGATTTTATGCGTAGACATTATTATCATTATTTTTATTATTACTATTAAAATGTCCGTTGCAATCTCAATGATGAATACACATAACCCCCAACATATTCATTATAACAACACATGTTTAAGGGGTATATATGTAAGATGGTATATACATTAAACCATAAACTGTACATGTTCGAAACGTTTTGCAAGTCTATTCAATATAATAGCATAGTCTATTTCAATTATTCATTTAACAATCATGTCATATAACGAATAAAAAATTAATCGAACTGAAATGTTTCATACCTTCAAACAAATTATCTAATTCATTTAATATTCCCCCCCCCACATACACACACTGAAAAAAAATGTTTTTTTCTCTCGTTTTCTCTAATCACTAGGTTAAATCTATAATCAAAGTCATTCAGTTGTTTAAATGTGGTAAACTATTGGTTGCATTGTTTTTTTTTGTTTTGTTTTTTAAATCGTCGACTTAATCATGCATTAATCAATGACTAGACTTGGGAGAAGGATATGCTAATGTCCTAATATAAAACCATTATCTGTAGAGTTAATCAAATCGATATTCATGTAGTATTTCATAGATAATATCTAATGAAGTTTCATCAAGTTAGTTATAAACAAAATAGAGACTGACATATATGTAACAATCAATAACGCTATATGACACTATGTTATAACCATTTTAGTTAATAGTGATTGACGAATTCATTAACCGATTTATCATGTTTCATTAGTATTCTAAACCTAACATCTGAATTATTTACACAGTTGTTTCACTATACATGCTCGATCTTTAAAAGACACCTATAATTAAGACCATATAGTCTATCAATGCTTACTATATTAGCAGACACTTTTTCCTAGTAATAGAATGTTACAGAGTGTATTAATGAACAGTATACCTTGTCGGTTTTTAAAAAGATGAGTTGTCGAAGTATAACGAACTAGGATGAAATGTCGAAAACTTTACAACTCTGAATGAACTTCAAGCAATGCAGTAAATCATATATAATAAACTGAAAACGTTTACTATACGCTAAAATTACTGGTATATTTTAACTAACAATACCTTCAATCATTTATTAGACAAATGATCGCTTAAGATACTACTATTGTTTTATAGTTTAGTTATTATTGTCATTATTCTTATATATGAACCATCGAGCATTCAATATATTGAATTGAGAAGTATATACCTCATTACTATCTTACTGGTGATAACAAAACAGCGATGATCTTACCAATGGAAATAGTGTCAGATCATTTGTCATCAAAATTGATTACTCACCAGCCTGTATGTGTACTTGAGAAGAAAACCGATATAATAAATTCATTGTATCTTTCAAATGTTGTCATTTAAGTTTTGTTTAAATAAGTGAAGGGAATCAACTGCACAAGCCAGCTATATTATTCTCTTTTAAAAGCTACACTATTTTTTTAAAAATATAAGTCACCAGTATTAGATATAAACTAAATTTGTACAAATTTCACTGAATGAAATTAGGCGGTTACAACATTTTACCTGATAGTTTAGTCAAAACCTATACATTACATTAACAATGGATTAGTTACATACAACATTTGCGGTTGAAATGTTTGATTTTAATGACTAAGATTGTTAGTAGTCAACATCTAATATTCTATTGAACCTATAGCAATTATCCTACAAACCGATTTCGATTGTGGTTTATTTTGGTTAAATCCTCTCATTAATTTACTTAACAGAAAATGTTATTTGAATAGTAACAATTCGCAAATTTCTTTGTACCGTTATGATCACTAGAGCATATGACAGAATCTAATTAAAATGTTGATCGCTTAAATATCACTCGATGATTCATTCTCCTCCCCATGCATATATATATGCTCAAATCCTATTATTAGCTTTTGCTTTGCCTCACTATGCCCTTATACAATTTGACTATAAATTTGCTTATGTAATTGCACGTATATACTTGTTCACCTCTCCACTACAAATATGCTCAATGTGCTTATAGCTTTGTGATCCGTGATATCCCCTAATAAACTGTAGTTGCCGCTTCTCATTACCATTGAGATTTATATTATAACAGTTATCAAGATGATCGATTAATGAATCAAAGCCACCACAAATGACGAAACGTTTTGTCCTGAATTCCACTACTAACCATTTTTTTTCTAAATAATAATGTTGTTTTGAATAGGTTGATAACATTTCTGAGATTATTTAAAGCTTAACATACTAAACTGTAATGGGATTAACTAGAATCTTTCAAATTCTATAACTTCACAAGATACATTTCTTAATTATAGTTCTGTTTAACTGAATTACATAAATTTATTCTCTATCCAATAAGATTTCATCTTACTACATTTATTTAACTGATAAGATTTAATATTTTTTTGTCATTACTTGGCTTAAAGTTTTGTTTCATTTCCAATAATGGAACATATTACATAACGAGAAGTATGAATTTCACATGTATCCCTATTATATCCATCATAAATATATTGTCATATATAAGTATAGATAGTGCTTTGAATTATCTTTTTTCTGGTTGGCGTTTTTTTAGCGAGTTAGTTTTCCACGGGATGTGGTCGCTAACTTCATGCCCAACCCTTCTCCTTTTTCCGAATTCGGGACCCATAGTAACTCCAGAGGGGCTCCAGATGGAGTTATTAGTATAGATACATATATGTTTATTCATGAAATAATATTCGTTCAAGTTTACTGAAACTTCGGTTTAGGATATTACACATTATTGGTATCAACATCAAGATTGGACTTGATCGTTTCAAATGAATTGAGCATTGGGTAGAGAGTTAATAATAAATAAATTTTTATTATATCCCAATGAGTAGAAATATTATGTTACATTTTTATTTACTCTGAAGAAGTGGCTTACATTAAGTCACGAAACGTCAGAAATATTTTGTTTCTACTCATTGGAATATAACAAAAATATACAAATTATTGTATGGGACAATGACAAGAATATTACTTGCAATCGTTTATATGTTTCAGTTATTATTACCGTTGTTAAGGGTTGCATCTTTTCAGCCTTTATTGACATTCGTACATCTTGTGAAGTTTAGATTGACATTGCTATATTATCACAAGTTATCATTCTATTTGAGACTACTTAGTTAAATATACTTATATATGTGTTGATGTTCATTAACCGCTAATTATTGATTGACATGACAATGTTTACTATCTAGTGAGTCCTGCCGATAAGTAAATAGCTCGATGGTAAACTCTTAGACTGTGAAATTAGATGATTCGAGTTTGAATTCTAATGGTAGCATAGGTTATTTTCAGTCTAGTCTTAATAACAAGTGACAATTAGCATGAAAATTAGGATCAGAGATTCCTATTGAATACCTTGAACTACCAAATATTAATTTACAAATTATGACATATACGCCAATGAATCTCTAATTTCGTCTTAGAAACCAGATCTATGTATGTTCATTTTATTCATTCCAGTTATAATCTTATAATACTAACACCAATATAAATAAATTTAACTTCCAGCAAACTCATTTCATTGAATTTCCATTGAGATAGATAAATAACTTACACAAAGCTTAGTCATCAATGATCAGTGATACTCATTTTCTCTCTTGAAGTAAGAAATCACATCACTTATTTGTCTCTCATGCGTCTACAAAAATCTATCTAAGACCTACTTGATTGTATTGAACGGCGAAATTGCATAACTTCATAAGGCAAGTTTAAAACTTTTGTTGTTGCTAGTTTAAATGTTTCACCATAAAGAAACCAAGAGTTTTCCTGTCATCAGAAAGGAATACAATATGATGAACACTAAACAACTATTGACATTCTTGTTTAATACTGAACAGAAGTATAGATGAACAATATCAGAAAGGAATACAATATGATGAACACTAAACAACTATTGACATTCTTGTTTAATACTGAACAGAAGTATAGATTAACAATATCATATGGGGTTAAACATAACTGACTTTCAGTTACTAGATACAGTATTATAGATTTGGACTAATGAAATGTAAATTAAAGGTCTTATGTTTAAAACTTCAGTTAACTTATTAAATAGTAGAACTATCAATCATTGTGCTTAGTGTACTATTATCTCAATTTTAATGTGATTACCTCTACTGATTACAACTTTATTACGTAACTCCAAGAAAATTATTTGTCATTAGGTGATAAATAAGTTGACAGTTCTAAAATTTCAATAGTTGAAATCATAAGTCATTCAAAGCTAGACAACCATTGAAAACCTGAAAGCATTGGATGGCCCTTTCACCCTATTGCGTGGCTCCTCAACGGTGCCCATCTACGATCCCACCACCCTACCGGAGATTCCAACCCAGGACCTATCAGTCTTGTGCGTGAGCGCTTAATCACTAAACCACTGATCTGGCCGCAATCCAACGGTGTTAAAGTCTAACTTCAACCAAACCACGAAATTGTGCCACCGTACACCATTGTCTTCAGTGAGCTGATATCTCACAACAGACCTGGTTGAACTTCAATGGTCACTGCCTCTCTCTAGAACTCCAAAAAATGTCTCTTGAAATTAGTCACTAGTGAGCATATGTCGATTAGTAATCATGATTCAATTGAAGCTTCACTTGACCATTACAAATTTTAAACTGACACTATTTAAAATTAACTATTATTAGCGGAAAACATTTTATTTTTTCAATCATTCAAGTATAACAATCTATATAATGCGAATATGATTAGTTTACAACTATAAAACAGATAATAATACATATTGTTTTCATCAACAACAAAAAATACCCAACTAACTCTTATTCATTTCCTACCTATCAACTTGTATTATAAATCTTTAAGTATTGTACATTGAAATGAAAAAGAAAAAGAAGAAAACTCAAGTTTTCTCTCTTTTTTCTTTGTCATTTTGTAAATTAAATCTTTCAAATATACATTTATGTATACATGAAATGTTAACTATAAATATTGACAGACTAAGCAACAATTGTTTGTTTGTTTGTCTTTGTCTTTGTTTACTTTTTATTACCTTCACTCATGTTTACAATTGTTCACCATCATTATCAGTTTATAGCCTTAATTAAAAATTATTCATGCATATCAATTAAATTATCGTGATTAGAGTCTAAATAAACTTTATTAATTTTGTAAATGTAACCCAATTTTAAAGAAAAGGAAAACTTTTCTTTCTTTCTTCCTTTTTTTGGTCGTTATCATATTTACTAATCGTACTATTAGGGATCTACTATTGAGTGTACAAGGTGTAACATATTGTTAGAAATGAAGTGAAAATAAGTTAACTAACGTAATATATACGAATTTTCGTCATGATTAGAACGAATAGTCTAACAGAAATTGGGCACCTTGTATAGATGCTATAGCTTGTGACCGCCGATTAGAGAGCATTGACTTATCGATCGGGTCAGTGACACATAAACCCGTACGATCAGCCTAGAGTCGTGATTGATCCTGCTTTCCGCCTAGCCCAGACAGTTAAGTCCAGAACACCAATCTGAGCTTCTGTAATATGAATCATCTACTTCAAACATACTCGGTTTATATACCAATCAGACAGACCACAACGTACCAATAAAATATGAAACAACATTTGTACAAGAATTAGCCAGATGTGGCTGTGAATGAGAGAGATAGGAATCAGTAGAAAGAGCATAACTCAAGAATGGTAAATCGTATAATGACAGTTCATAGGTCGAAATAAAGCTCATGATAAGAGGGGCACGAATAGGAATAGTTTAGTCAATTAACAATTATACGATAAAAATATACGTACAGTATTGGTCCACAAATGAATCCCAAAAATTACCACTCATTATTCTTATCGGGGCATAACAATAGAGAAATCATTATATGTGAAAATTAAATTTCAAATAATCTTAGCGATTGAAATTTAAATAATTCCAACCTTTCGTCCAACTAACCTGTTTAGACTTCTTTTGATTACTACCCTGAAGAAGTTCAAACAAGTTAGCTGGACGAAACGTTGGAATTATTTAAATTTCAATCGCTGAGATTATTTTAAATATAATTTTCACATATAATAACGTAATATATGTGATTAGAGAATGGTGAGACTATAATTTGTGAATGAACCAATCAGATATAAAAGAACACCTCTTGGATTTTGGCGTGAAATTCATTTTTCTATATGGCTAAATAGAGTTTTGGCATTATAGTTAATTCCTAACCCTAACCATCAAATGTAAATCATAATTTTAATTCCTCACACTAGTTTATAACCTTCATTTGGTCGTAGTTATTGGATGGACACCCTCAAGGTCAATTTTGCGTCGTTCAAAGGTCGTCCATAAATTATAATCTCACCTAGAGAACTTAAATATTTAACATGTAATGTTAAACTAAAATACAATAAGATTGAACATTTATTGAAAGTTTTAACAGTTCATACATCATTATTATTTTCCTCATATTGTGTTGGAAATGTTATCATTTGTAGCATATTATTACTATAATATTTGATCAAATGATTGAAGATTACTGATATAAATCATACATTCAATGCTTTTGTCTGATTGCTTCTAAATATCTAACATTTTACTGTTGCACGGAAATCAATAAGATATAATTCATTATTGATAGTGATTAACTTAATTGTATCATAATGATTATATATTGTCCTATGCTCCTCCACGAGGAGTAATAGTCTCGAGTAAGTAAGTAAGTAATCTAATGATTAAAAATAGAACTAGATATTAATTACCTGAACTTAAATTATCATTTAATATTTGATTGTTTCTATAAAGTTAACTCACCAACCAAATAAGATGATCTAAATGTTTTCAACATCTTACAAAGTTTGAATTTAATGATACCTTCAGTTATCAATGGTTTATGTGTGTTAAATTTTGATTTATATTGGCTAATATAATAATATGATGTATGTTACTAATGCTGACAGATATAAGTAGTATGTAGTAATAATTGGAAGTGAAATGCCTACCAGTTGAACATTGAAATAAACAGAATAGAAAGAAAATCGGATTTTGTGGCCGGAAATCTGACTCCATGTAGATCACATGAATGATCGTTGTCACCTATCCTCGTATATAATCATCGACATAAATCGCGTTAGTCAATAACGGAATAAGTCAAATAACGAGAAGGGAATTTTGGATACATATATTTTGTACATGAAGCGAATAGAATAGAGAGAATTGAAACAACGAGCAGTCGAGATGGCGGTAAAGCCAACTCCTCATTTAACCAAGCATTAATCAGTATTTATAGTCACATAAAAATAAGTCATAGACATGTGATGAGTAATGGGATAAGAAGTATACACACATCTACGCGCTCATATAAGACCAGTCAAGATTGATAAGCGAATAATTAATAAGGTCAGAATGTGACTCAAGTAGAATGATCAGATCGAGCTGTCCGAAAGCTAGAATAAGGTATATGGGATTAACATAATAACATACACTACACGGAGATCAATTAAAATAAGAACATAAATAAAGGAATACTGAAGTATATGAAGAACAACTAAAAGAAGATGTGCAAATGATATATTTGATGTGTGATTTATATAGTTTACTAAACCATTGTGTAGTTTTCTATTCAACAATAAATCAGTTAACCTCATCTGAGTTTCCGTTCACTACAATAATAACACTAAATAGAAAACAGTAGTGTTTCGTAAATGACACTTAATGTGAAGAACTCAGTAGAAGAAAGATCATTATTTAGGATATATAAGATTGATTTGTACATGGCTGAACTTTTATATCGGCATTAAACAATCAATAAACTGAACCGTTTTTATCATTTATCGGTAATAATAATAGGAAATTATCTTATTTTTTTGAAACATTCAAAAGGAAGCTATATTGTTGAAATGGTTCCAATACAGTTATTCATGTTATTCATTCATTATGCTATAATTATTCAGTGATGTTTAACTTCAAACAATCCATGATATTGTGCAACCATCTTCTATATATATTTCCTTGATACAATAGATTGTTATCACAAAGTAACCATTATTGATGTATGTTAGAAATGTGGACGGCATTACCGTATTCAACAGTGCGTTTTTATTTTCTTTTTGTTATATAAGATGATAACAGTTATTATTTTGATTCTTACCATTATTTATTTATGATCATATAAGACTGTAATGAGTTTATCCGTAGGCTATTTTTCATGATAAATTTATTACCTATAATTGATAGTAATATTAAAATTATCTTTGTATTCTCATTATAGACTTGCGGTGAAATGTAAATTGTATATTTTTTTTTCCTTGAAATAAATAAAATTCTACTTCTTTTTTCATATTTAAAGTTCTAATACATAAAGTGTAGGCATCAATCTATAATTAGATAGACTTCTTATAATTCTTTCTCTCAAGATGTATTTTAAAATAGACTTCAGTATTGTAATAAGTAACATGTTGACTGTTTATTATAAACCATGTGTTTTTATCTTTCAGTTTGGTAACATCATGAAATTAATATTATGAACATTTTAGTGGAAGTTAGTTGAAGTTAGACATTAACACTGTTGGATCCTGGCCAGATCAGTGGTTTAAAGGTTAAGCGTTTACGATCGAGATCGATAGGTTCAAATTCCGTGAGGCAGGATCGCGGAGGCGCACTGTTGAGAAGTCCTGTGCTAGGACGAAACGACCATCCAATGCTTCTAAGTTTTACATGGTGGCCTAGTTTCAATTAACTCATGATCTCAACTATTAAAATTAAACAAATAAAGTTTGCAGATGACAACGTGAATATCATATGATGGATCAAACATAACATAAGGTTTATCGATGAGATGTTATCTTTATCATCTAACACAAAATACGATATTTAGAATAGATTTATAGTGACCAAGTTTGGAATACAGAATGTACGTTTTTTTCTTATTTACAGGTTAACAACTGGATGTACTTACATCCTAATAATCAGATGTTTACATTGGAATTATCTTTCTCTTCAGTCCTTAATATCAGCCAAACTACTGACTATAAATAGACATGAACTTGTTCAACGGTTATGATGTTGATATAATTTAATAGTAAGAGTTCAAATTATTCCATTGTTAATATATAGTACTGAATTTTGACTAGTCTTTGCAGACATACATACATTCCGAGTTGATTAATCCTTTATAGAAGAAAAATTAATAATAAACGACTTCATGGAGTGAATATCTATCGATTATAATTTCACATACATGTTAATATCGTCGACTTGTTTCCTTAGACAAATGAACTCGGGATTTAAATTGTTAAAATTCATCGCCTTAATGAAAATCAACTCAATTACTTATAATTAAATGGTAAAGCTTGAAAGCTTTAGACTGGAAATCTAAAAGTGATTATTTTTAAAGTGTAAGTATTCAGGCATTATATATTATTAGAAGAGATTTTGTGGAGAATTGATAATTTCAATAGTTGAAATCATGAGTCAATGGAAGCTAGACCACCATGGAAAACCTGGATGCACTGGTCTAGTTGGTTAAGCGCCTGGCGCGAGACTGATAGGTCCTGGGTTCGAATCCCGCGAGGGGCGGGATCGTGGATGCGCACTGCTGAAGAGTCTCACACTAGGACGAAACGGCCGTCCGGTGCTTCCAGGTTTTCCATGGTGATCTAGTTTCAATTGACCCGTGATTTCAACTGTTGACATTATATATTATTTAAACTGTTAAAAAACTACAAGTGTCTAGTTGAAACATCGACAAGTACGGATTAATTTACTCATTTTCTTTAGGTAAATCAACAGCAAACTAGAAGTCATTTACATAGTGAATTAAGAGATGAAAGATTATTCTTCATTATCTAGTACATAATTAACTGTCTTTATTAATTTAACTTAGCTAATCTTAATTGTTTTCCAGTTGTTTAGTGTTGTCTACTGAAATAAGCGATAAGTTATCTGGTGTTGCCCCTTTGATGTGTAACAATAAAGTTAGTCACTTTCATGGAAATAGTAATATTAGACATACAACCGGGCAACTTAATCAATAAATGACGGATCATTTTCCTGTTGCTTTGTAATGGTCAGACAAAGACATTGAATAACCCCAATTTATCAAACTTGGTTGATGGTGGTCGTGTCAATAAACTAAATAGTTTCCAGCAATTGACAGTATACCTTCAACGTTTCTCATCAGAGTTTAATCTTGCCTACTAAATATTACAGAACCTATAAAGATCTTCAACTTACAACTATGATCTATATATGTTTTGAATAAATTTATAACATCTCACTTCCTATTTCTAGCCAAATAAAACCTAACATTATGATTTTGTTAACTATTATTATTATTTTCTATATGGACTGTTCATTTATTATACATCGCCTTTCTTTCTTATACATTCCTTATTACTTACATGACGCAATTTTAATCATTTCTAATGATTTCTACTTTAATGTCTATTTTTCCACATACTAATTGGTTATTTAACTTAATGCTTTCCCATAACAACTTAAACTGATGTTTTTTTTTATCTGTATTTAGATTCAAAATAAAATGTCAACAATAATTAAGCCAATTTATTTGTGATTTGATGAGATAATAGATAAACCTTTGAAATATCGATATAAGTATGTAATGAAATGTAGGCTTTTAACAACAAAAAAAAAAATAGTGGAATATGATGATATCGTTCACATTTCTAACATATATTAATAATGGTTACTTTGTGATAACAATCTATTGTACCGAGGAAATATATATGGAACATAGTTGCACAATATCGTGGATTGTTTGAAGTTAGACATTAATACCGTTGGGTGCAGACTGGATCAACAGTCTAGAGGTTAGGCGTACGCGAACAAGTTCGAAGGTCATGGGTTCGAATCTAGCATATGATATCGTGTATGCGCACTGTAGAGTAGTCCTATAGTAAAACGAAACAGCTGTCCAGTGATTCCAGGTTTTCAGTGATGGTCTAACTTTGATCGATTCATGATCTCAAAACTCAATGATCTCCACAACCCTATATATATATTTGGTTCATTGAATATACGCCGTAAACGAAACATAACTCTGTAAAAACATAAGTATCTAAGATGTTAACTACTTATAGGATCAATATCTTGCATGTTGCATTCTTTTTAATTAAAAATCAAACGTATTATAAACTGACCTACACTTTATCAGTTGTGTTTTAAATAGCACAGTACAAACATCTTTTTAAAACATGTAATCCATGATTAAAACCTCTGAGCACAAATCTGAATTTTGTGCCGATGATGTTGTTAAGAAGAACGATGAAAGCTTTACAAACAAATTATTCAGCTGAGAGAAAAAAACTCCATCAAATTCAATCACTTGAGTGACAAATTTTATCCACCTTGATTAAAACCATTGATATTTCATTATAAGTATTAATGCCCTTATAATTCCTAACATACTATAATGTATAGAATGCTAATTTTTTCAAAACATGTTTAAACTATACTGTCCGTTTGATTACTTCTAGCTATCTAAAATTAAATAATTAATATATACTGTTACAGAAATACTCTGATACTTAAAATGCATTATAGTAAATGAAAATTCAAAAACATACATGAAAAAAAAACAAACAAAATCCTGTTTCTATCAAATAGAAAATCTCTTAAAATTAAAACAAAATCTTAGTAACTATAAATGTTTTGTTCGAAGTTTAATGTTTTATATACTACTCATACTTGTTAGTATCAGATTACTTAACATAATAATTAATCATTATAATAAATATAAACAGATAAAAGAAGTATATATCTATATACATATATCTAATCGATTTACAGTTATTTTCGCATCAATGCTTTGTTGTTGTATTTCTCTTTTCAAATGAATGGACTTTATCTATTTTTTCATTGTCTATGTAAGATATATATGTATATATATATATATATATATATATATATATATAAAAGAAAATTTAGTCACGCTTCTCATACAAGTTTACTGAACCCGAAAATACAGGGTAATTTTTTTCTTTCTTTCTTTTTTTTTCTCTTTTTTTTTGTAAATAACTAACAAATTTTAGATTTTGTAGCTGACTCTAGGCCAGACAATCTATTCATCACAATCAACAATTTTTTTTGGTGTATAAGTGTGTATGTGTATGTGCATGTAAGTGTATGTATGTGTGTGTATGTACATTATAAAGTTGTATTTATTCAGCTTAATTCCTTATTTATCTATCTTAATAGAGTGTAATATTCAAATTATACATTATATTATCTAACTAAAGTCTATAATATACAAATCTATACACAAATAATAACGAGTTTGTATCATTCATGCATTTAGTAATAAAAAATTGTATACGAATCAATAAGCAAATATTATATCAGTTTAGAATGATTCAATATGAAATCAAATATAAAATAATCTGTAACCATAACTAATGAATAAAATTTAAATGAAAGTTTGTCATTTTTAACAACATTTGCAAAGAAACACATACATACAAGAGAGAAAGAGAGAAAAAATAAAACAAAATGGTCAACTACACATTTTTTTTGTTTTTTTTTTAAAAAAAGGAGAAAAAAGAAAAAGAAAAAAAGAACAATAACAACAACAACAACAACTGAAAAATCCAACAAAAAATTCGATAAACTTCTCATTTTTTTTTAAAAATAAACTAAACGATTGTGATTCACTTATACCTGGATCTTTTTTTGTTTAGTTTTATATATTTATGAAAAGAGTTGCGTTTTTTGTCTATGGTACAAACCTTTAATAGTTAAAACTACTCTTATGTAATCATATTATCTGTCAGAAAATTTCATAAAATATTATTATTGAATCAATACAAGTTGACTTTTATCAGTCGGTATATTTGTACTTTTTTTTTTTTTGTTTTGTTTTTGTTTTGTTTTGTTACGAAGGAGTAAATTATTAAATAAAATAAAACATATAAATAGAGATAACATCTATTAACCATAAAATGATTAGTTGCTATATGATAGTGACTATTGCTTAATATCTTAGTAGATTGTCAGTTTAGATAATAATAAAAATAATAATGTCATAAAATGAATAAAAGTGTCCTTTTTGTTTCCTGAATTAATCATAGTTGTATGTTATTCATTAAAGTGAGATGGTATCATAAAGTATACTATAGAATTGATTTGCTTTATATAATTTCAGGTATAACATACTATCTACTTTAATTTGGTAGAGATAAAGGAAAATTAAGCTTTCATTTTCGTGTAACAAGTAGGTAGATTAGTTATGGATTGTTTTAACAATAATATCAGAAGGGGCTTTGTGGAGAATTTGGAAATTTCAATAGTTGAAATCATAAGTCATTCAAAGCTAGACCACCATTGAAAACCTGAAAGCATTGGATGGCCCTTTCATCGTATTGTGTGGCTCCTCAACAGTGGGCATCCACGATCCCACCACCCTACTCGAGATTCCAACCAATGACCTATCAATCTCGCGCGTGAGTGCTTAATCACTAGACCACTGATCTGGTCGCAATCCAACGGTGTCAATGTCTAATTCAACCAAACCACGGACTTGTGCCACCGTACACCATTGTCTTCAGTGAGCTGATATCTCACAACAGACCTGGTTGAACTCTACTAGTCATGTCTTCTCACTAGAACTCCAGGAAATGCCTCTTGAAATTAGTTACTAGTGAACATATGTTCATTATTATGGGAAGGGGTTTTGTGGATATTATAATAATTTCAATGGTTGACTCATGATTTCAACGATTGAAATTACCGTAATATCCACATAATCCCTTCTCGTACTAATCAGCATATGCTCACCAGTGACGGGCTTCAAGAGTTATATTAGACAAAACTTTAGTAGTGAAAACAGTTAGATAATTAAATCAGTATAAGTCATTAGGTTTCAAATTCACTAGTTTGGTATTTAGACAGAACAAACTAAACCTCTGTCAAAAAAAAAAGTGAGCATCAATTGACATTTGTTGACAAGCATCATTAATAAAGCATAACAAAAATATCACTAGAGAATAATCAAACTGTACATTACTAATAATTATTTGATGATAAATAGATCACCAAGTTAATAAAGAGGACATATCATTGATCAAGATTGAAATGATGGAAAACTTTAGACCGAAATGTTGTCAGTGAAATACACGTGAAATATTTTTTTAAAAATAAAATTTGTTTTTGTTAATCTCTGGGTGAAACAATTAGAAAAATACTTGTAAAATACAATAGTGATCGACTAACGTCACTGATGGATGATAAGTATATTCTAATCATTAAATTTGAACTTATACACTAGATTTGTAATTTGAATGTCACAATGAATTTCACTGTAATGCATGTACTTACTTACTTACTTACCCCTTGTGGAAAGCATAGGTTGCCCACTAGCACTCTCCATCCAACCCTGTCATCTGTATTTTGAAAATGTTTGTTTATATTATTTGTATGCAAATTGATCTCAGTTTTCCTCTTTTGCTTTTATGATCACTAAAATTAAAATGATATCCTAAACTGAAGTCATAGATACATTCATTAATAAAACACATCACAAGTGGGTATCCATTGTATTGTTTTCATAACTAGCTAGTATTCTTTTGTCCCGATTATAATCACAAATCTGGAAGCTCCTACGTAGTACGAAAGTATTGATATAGATGTTTGAAAACAAGGAAATTTTTAGGCTGAATTTCCTTATGGAATCACAACTGATTTTCTATCAACACTGAAATAAAATCTAAGAGGTCATACACCATATTGTTTAAGCCAAAAAATGTTTTATTTGAAACTTTAAACAAACGTTATTATTATTGGTAGAATTATTCAGTATTATATATTTGATACAATATAGAATTCTAAGCACACAGTATTTTAACAAGTTTCTGTTCTTGAACGATCCTGATGATAATTATTCAGTGGTCATCAATCACAAGTTAACAATCCACTCAATCGACATCGGAATAATGTACATTCTTTTCGATGTATATTACCAGCAATCATCATGTCTCTGATTGCGCTGTTTTTGTAACTTGTACAGTGAAATATCGTAAAGATTTCACAAACGCACCTGAATAGTTTATGCAGCTAATAGGCACAATGATGTGTCAAAACAAACAAGGAAATAGATAACTTTGTGAAATATCTAGATTGCAGAATAAGGTAGCCCGTATATACAAGCAGGCCGCCTTCATAGAGAATAACGGTAATTAGTTGAACTAGAATAAGTGAATTATCTTGTCAATCACAACTTAACTTGTAAATCTGAATAACGTTTTTCTTACCAATGTGTATTTTAACAAAATATAATGGTAATATGAACAACGTTGACTAAAATTTACTCGAAGTAAGCTAGCAGTTATAAGACAATCAAATACTAAGTACCACAATAACTGTCTTGTCTTGACAGATACGTCGCTTGAAATTAATTCGTCGATTTTAAGATACCGTTCCGGTTTTTTAAACAACAAAAAAAACAGCCTGTACATAAATGCATTTCAGAGCTGTAGCATTACAACATCTATCAGTTTACCATAAATGTAGGTAGTACAATACAATGACTAAATCTTAAATATATGGCTTATACTTAATAACTAAATCACATAGATCGCTCAACTAATTTCACTTTATAATTGGGAAACGTGAAACTCACAGAGATAAAAGGAATACATGACTGAAAGCTTCATAACACAGAAATTATTCAATTCAAGGTTAGATCATACATCGTATTTTATTACGATGTTAATTCAAAGTGTTATGCAAGATATATTATCTTTAGTGTATCTAATGAAAACCGATTTAAAAAAATACATTCTTTGATTAAGATCATGAATCGATTGATGTCAGACCACCGTTGGAAACCTGAAAGCACTGGACGGCTGTCTCGTCCTATTGGATACCGGCTCAGTGGTCCAGTAGGTTAAGCGTTCGAGGGCAAGACTGAAGGCCCTGGGTTCGAATCCCGCGGGCGGGATCGTGAGTGTGCACGGCTGCGTAGTCCCATACTAGAATGAAATGACCGTTTAGTACTTCCAGTTTTTCTAAAGTCAATTCAACTACCAGATTACTATAATCTCCTAAGAAACCCCTCTCTGGTTTTATCTATTTTTTGTCGAATTAAAGACCTATAAGAAATTCACATAATATTGGATGAAATACAATTAATAATGAAACAAATACACAAGTCTGAATATAATCCGAATATCTTGAACTCAATTGTGAATTATACACGCGATGACAACCGAATTACTTGAGCGTAAAATTACACATCTCACTAAAATCTGAGAACCATACAGTAAATAGTTAATTTGCAAAATATCAATCACTTGTCTCAAACTTGTCTGTTCCTTTTGCAAATATCAGTTCATTGTCTCAGACTTCATTGCTCATGCTTTTTCATACCAATTGCTCTTCGTTTCCGTTCTTTCCCTCTCGATCTTCCACTGAAATACATTTTTTGTCTGACCATCCTTATATACTACTTATGTAAATATAAGTAGCTCACACCACAATAATATTAGTCGCTTAAATTTTATCATCAATTCAGTAATATAAGACATAGTAGACAAAAAATGTCAGAAATATATCAATATAAATTACTACCATTATGAAACATCCTGGTTGTAAACTGATTTTTTGTAAAATAATTAAAGTGACAATTGTCATGTACGGTTGTAAAACAGTTAAAGGGCTCTAGTTTTTTGAACAACCTTTCTGTTTTCTTTAGATATAGTCTTTTAGTTTTGGAACAGTAAAGCTGACTATGCCTAGAGGAAAACATTTCATTGAACCAATAAATATCCATTTATATGCTAGAATAGTAAATAACAGTATTGCAAGTGTATTACAAATGCCTTGAAGAAGCAATTGTCAGCCTGCTTAAATATATATGGGATACCTTATACTGCAATCTAGATATTTCACAAAGTTATCTATTTCCTTGTTTGTTTTGACACATCGTTTTGCCTATTAGCCGCATAAACTATTCAGGTGCGTTTGTGAAATCTTTACGATATTTCACTGTACAAGTTACAAAAACAGCGCAATCAGAGACATGGTGATTGCTGGTAATATACATCGAAAAGAATGTACATTATTCCGATGTCGATTGAGTGGATTGTTAACTTGTGATTGATGACCACTGAATAATTATCATCAGGATCGTTCAAGAACAGAAACTTGTTAAAATACTGTGTGCTTAGAATTCTATATTGTATCAAATATATAATACTGAATAATTCTACCAATAATAATAATAGCTTTTATTTCTTAATCACTTAGATAGTGATATTTTGAAGGAACGTTTTTTTCTTTGGGCTGGATGGTCTGGTTGTGTAGCTTTTATCACTCTTCAAAACGGTATCATCAGTACAAACTTCAGGTAGAAGTGAAATGTTCGACTTTCTCCACATGTGCTTCACAGCTTGTCTTGTAGACCTCGATGTCGATTGTTATGGTCTGAAGATAAAAGTCTAAATGGAGTTTGGGCTGACGATGTCATTCAGAAGAGAGATGAAAGCTCTAGGACCAAACCATTCAGCTCACAGATGAAAACCCCATCAAAATCATCCAGTTGAGCTACAAATCTTCTCCACCATTTCAAATAGTGATATTAATTATCTCTGTCAGATGAAAGCAAATATTGTTGTTTAATTTAATAAAGGTAAATTGAATGAAACAGTTGTGTAATACTTTCAGTATTACAACTGTTTCACCAACTGAGTTGATTCCATGAAGAAAAACATTTTAACAATGAACTACTTTTCACCGTTCCATCAACCAATTCTTGAATCCATTTAGTTTTGTTAAAACTTAATTGTATTTTATTTATTACACTATAATAATAGCAAATATCCTACCTAACATCAATTTTGCATATGATTGATTAATGAATTTCTGTATAGTTTTTCGTTAATAAAAATACATTAGTAACCCAATAATAAATATGACTTTATAGGTTACATCACAAACTAAAGTTAGTTTGACAATCAATCAAAACCTAGAAACACTAGTCAGATATTTTATCATACTATAGAATATCTCATTTGTGTACATCTATAACCTCAGATAGGATCGAACTTTGATTTTCGATTCACTCAACATTGTTTACTTAAATCTTCAAATTGATGTTTAGGACTGTAATTGATCAGTCTCTTATTGGTATATGTGTATCTTGTGTGGATTGCCTCGACATAGCATTAATTTACAAGTATTATATGCAAAGATGGTTAGTGGCTAGTAGTTAAAATCGTCAGCTGGATGTGTCTGCACCACAGAGTTGATGTCCCTTTTGGGGCTAATTAGATAAAGCGATGGTGTTTGAAGCGAAAGGTACTGTGTTGAAGCCTCAGAGGGAACATCAACTCTGAGGTGCAGGCATATTCAACTGACGAGTCTTAAATAGGACGAAGTGAAGCTCGTCCTAAATTTCACTGCTAGCCACTATGCATCTTTGCATATAATAGTTTTTCAATGTTGATTATTCTTTGACTAACATCACTTGATATTATAAATTACTAAAACAAAACAAACATTCGAAACTTCCTAATAGTATTACATTAGGTTAAATAGACCTCATTAATTGAAAAGAATAACTAAAAATCATTTTAATATTAAATATAATGAATTACTTTACGTATAGAAAGTACAACAAATGATATACATAATAGAAATAATATTTAGCTTATTCATTTATTCTTCTTTATTTTTTTTTTTAGATTCATGATATCTTGATTTTTTTTATCTCTTTTTTTCCCATTTTGTTTATCCCTTTTACGTTTTCAATAGTTTTCCTTCTAAAAATTTATTTATCACTAAGATTATCAAAATTGCTCAATCTAAACAGAATGCAATTTGGAACTCTAATATGTATATATATGTACACGAAATAATAACCCTTTTGTTTGAATTCCCCCCTGCCAAAAAAAAAATGAATGACTTATTTTGTTCCAACAAAATAACCTTGAAACTGGACAATTAAAATAAATGCTAGAGATTTGTCATTATGTTTATATTTTTGAATATTTGTATTTTAGATACATGTAAGGGACATTCCCATGGTTACCGAAGTAAACACTCATCGAATTAATGATATTGATGAGAAATTTTTTTCTCATAAATCGGTTACTTCTATTTATCATCTCAGTTATTATTATCATGTAACGTTGAAAAAAAAAACATATCATACAAAGTGATAAGTATAGAGCTTTTATTGTTTTGCAAACACAGGAATCATTTAAGTTATCTAGCTACTTAAGTGAATTGTCTTTATTATTACAAGAGACGTCAGATATTGATGTAGAACTAACTTTATCTAGATTTTGAAGTAATAGTTTTACAGTAGTTAAGCGCTGACATATCATAAGACATTAGGGTGAGAATGATATTTGTAAAAATCTCAGAAATTGAACTTAAAAAGAATTTCAATGTTTCACTTGACAATCTGTTCTCAGTTAATTTAAGCTAAACAATCAAATGTCAAAACTGTCGAATAGAAATACATGGTTCAAAGGCTATATTAGTTTCTTCCTTAATTAAATATATGGTTTTAAACTGTTGTGCTATGCACATACTTTACGTACATGATGATGTCATTCATAAGAACGATGAAAGTTCCATGACCAAACTATCCAGCTCAATGAACAAAACTCCATGAAAAATCATCCACCCGAGCTACAAATTTTCTCCACCATCCCAAGATAATATATATATATTTCAACCATTTTCGCGATACAAAACAATAGTTTCATAGTAACTGAATGCTAAAATGCTTAAAAAACGATTTTCGTAGCACAGGCTGTCTAAAATGAACTATTATATTTCAATTATATACCAATATTTATAAAAGGTCACACTTTGTAAATGTTCCAATAGTACACTGGATCAGAAACATTGAATTATAAGTCCTAGTTTTAGTTATAACTTCAATCATGGTTAGAATAAAAAACTACAACATTTAAATAACGTGTTTTCTATCGAGTAAAGTGCAGTTTTATCTATAACGATAATGGCTAAACACAGATACTTCTTGATTGTTTATTGAAACATTGATCATATTGATCATATATTATGTCATTGAATTGAGTAGTCTATATTCTTGATTCGAATTCTAATCGAAATATTGTAACTGTCCAGATCGATCTTCTTCCTTTGTTAAACAGTGAAATTAATGATTATGCGAACGATACTTGATACATGCTGATTATTCCATTTTTTAAAATAAATTTTAATCAATTTTGTAGAAAAAATTGACATCATAAGTAAAGGTGGATAATGGCTAGCAGTGGAATCCATGACGTGTGTTTCATTTTATTTGGCATTCGTCAGCTGTATGTATTCGCGTCTCAGAGTTGATGTTCATCCTGGGAAAGGTATTGCACCCTAGTCCCACAGTGAACATCAACTTTACGATGCAGGTAAACCCAGCTGACGAATACCAAATAGGAGGAAAAGCGCGTCCTGAATTCCACTGTTAGCTACTATCCATCTTTGCTCATAATGTAAGTAATCACGTCAGTATTTATTTTTTCGTTGTTATTATAGTTTTTTATGGCAAAGACATTTTTAATTGAGTGAATCGGCCACTTACTATTGAAAAATTATTCAGTCTAGTAAAATATTATGCCTCTATTTATATTTGAGTTTATGATGTATTTAGTATGTATCTGATCTACTGAAACAAATCACACTGGATAACCGGACAACCTAAAAATTCACCAATGAACTACAATGTATACTCACATCATATGTATCAAATTTCTAGTCTTACCACTGATATAATAAATCTGAACCGTAAGTAATCACTTTGCATTTTTTTGTTTGAATCTTTCCATTGATGTCTAGGACTGCAATTAGTCAGTCTGTTATTGACATTTGTGCATCCTGTGTAGATTGCTTCGATATTGCCTTAAGTCATAAGTATTATAAGCAGAGATGATTGTAGTTAATAGTGGAATCCAGGACATGCACTTCGAGTCCCAGAGTGAACATCAACTCTAGGATGCAGATAAATCCATCTGACGAATGCCAAATAGGATTAAACACATCCTGAATTCCACTGCTAATCACTATCCATCTTAGCTTATAATGTGTGTAACCATATTAGTATTTGTTTTTTTTTCTTCTTTGTATTATTGTTTCCATGGTTCTGGTAGCTAGAAAGCCGACGATATCATAATTCAATTTTATAGATAACACTGAACATTTTTTAAAAATTCAAATCAAAAATATTTGTTTCACTATTCAACAGAATTATTAACATTACATCCGTATTAAAAAATGTAATGGAAAACTTCCTCAATAAATATTAGTTTCCCGAAAAGCCGATATAATTCAAATTTGTTTATTATTAGCATCATTTGTTAAGTTACTCGTTTTTAGCACAGATAAAATGGTTGTATGCAAGAACAATTGATTTATTGACGTCTATTGTTTTTAAAATCGTATTATTTAATACTGAATCAGTAGCTTAAGGCAAGAAGTGGAATCCAGGAAACTCATTTGCCATAATTATAACTGGTTAGTTAAATGAACTTACTCCCCTGGCTTAAATGCTAAATTCAGGAATTCAGAATAGGGTCATTTGCTTCAATTCCTAATACATCATCCCCTGATCTACTGAATCCAGATAAAAATGACATAAATATCATAACCATTGAACAATGGAGTGCCTATCTAGACTCATTAGCTCAGTAGATAATACATGAGGCGATTGTAAAGAGAAATACTAGCTTCAAGTTCTAGTGTAAACATCAACACTGGGAGTTTAAATAAATATAAACTAACGAGTTCAACAGTGCCTTAAACTCATGTCCAATACGTATACATTCATAAAAGTATAAATAACGAGTTATTCTTTAGTTAATTCTAGTTATGTACATTGTTTTACTGCTAATCTCAAATATTTTCATTACTGATTAGATAACATTCGAAAGGTTCACATGGTTTTGGAGTTCAATGTTTTACATAAACAGTTTATGGAACACCACGTCTGTGCAACAGATCATTTAAAAAATAATATTTCTTAATCTTTTCAAACATTTCTCTAAAGTTACTGATTAAGAAACAGTCATATGACAACACTTATAGAAAAAAATTTCCTTAAATGCTAATCGATTGTTATAAAATTTATGGAAATTTGATTATTCCAGTTATAGTTAAACTAATGGCAAAGTTACAGAGATCATTAAAAGATATAAGTTAAACAAGCATTGAAAAACAGGAAGCACTGGATATCTGTTTCATTCTAGTATGGAACTCATCAGCAGTACATATCAACAAAAGCATTATATATTGAACCCAGGATATTCAGGTCTCATAAGAAGCACTTAAGCTTGAGATCAATTATTTGCGTTGCTGATCGACCACCTTCCATTGTTTTTGATGAGTAGTTACTTTATGCTCGACACGGTTGAACCCAGCTGGTTTCGGTCTCTAAAAAATGGTGAAAACAAAATAGTACAATTTTTCTTATGTCACGATTCCGATATAAATGAAATTACGGTGATTAAAGATAACTAATAGGAAGTCCAGGATCTGAATTTTGTGGTAGATGGGTCAGTTTGTCAAAATCTATCTAAGATATCGAAGGAATCTTTGCTGACCGCGTGATTTGAACTCTTGTGTCAGTCAGATGGATTAACACCTTCAACTTTTTTGACCATAATTTTTCCCATAGAACTTTATTAGTTGCAATAAATAATTGCTGAATAGTAATCACTGTCATACTACTGTCGGATTGTTATATCTAGAACTTGTCTCCCTGCTATACAGCATACAACTTGAACACTCAAACGTTTGAATCCTCCAAGTCGTGAGTTAGAATACAGAAAACTGGTGGAAAAGAATCACATTCTAGACAGTGTCGAATATCGTACAAAACACTCAGGTATTTATAGTTTGTTTAGTAAAAGCGAAGTCATCATTACAGTCATCCAATCCTCATGCAGTGGTTTGCAGCTTTTGTCTAATGTGGAAACTACACGTCTAGATTCCGAAATATTTTTCCAAAAGATGATTGGATGGAATGTCTTGGGCTCTTTTCGAGCTTCTTGGAGCTTCCTTGAGTTCACTGGGGGCCGTCCCTATATGAAAAATTATTAACAATCGAGTTCAACTGCGGTTACTGACCGAGGCAATAAATTTATTCAACCTTTGAAAATTAGGAAAAAAAAGACTTACATTTTCATGACGCAATGATCACAATGTAACAATCAATGAAGGTGAGAAGGTGGTACGTCATAGTATATGATTCCTTAGTACTGAGAACCAAAAACCCTATCAGAAAGTGAACAAAAGATCTCTAAACAAAAGCAGCACGTGATGTAAACCTTGACATTCAACAATTCCCACAAATCTTTTATATTAATAAGACTTTAAATAATTTGCAAAATCAATAATTTATGCGTTTTTATTTAGTACGTCGATGGTCACATCTAGACTGTCGTCCGTTTAAAAAAAGGGTGGATACAGAATTTCTAAAATAATTTTCGTGATCTGTAAATTGTTTTTTTTAACTCATTTGCTTTTTAATGTAATAAATTACCTTTTATCTAATCTTATACACTAAATTATGTTATGTAGATATGACATAGAATATTTATAGCTAAAGATGAGAATATTGATGTTGTATTCTGAAAGTTAAGTGATTTTGTTGCGAAGTCTTCAGTTTTCTTCTTGATAGAACCATCAGTACGTACGTCACAAGTGATTAACTAATTCTTCGGTCAATGATAAAAATAATAAGTAACTCCAAGATCTTGAGATGGTGGAGAAAATTTGTAGCTTAGATGGATGATTTTGATGGAGTTTTGTTCACTGAACTGGATGGTTTGGTCGTAGAGCTTTCATCGTTCTTTTCAACGACCTTATCGGCTTCACGATCAAACCATTTAGCTCAGAGAACGAAACTCCATCAAAAACTCCAAGATTCTAGTTCAAGTGAGGATAGAACAAAACTGAAATAAACAAACAAATAAATAACACTTGATTTGAGAACAAACCATTAGATTCTCACATCAACAGAATAACTTGTTAGTCTATTGTAGAGAAATTTTTAAAGTTCACTTCACTTTGAAGTTCATACCGATGATGTTGTTAAGAATGATTATGAAATCTCCTCAACTAAACCATCCAATTCACAATGAACAATACCTTTAATAGTGTGACACGTTGTTTATCTGCTAATTCAGCTAACTACTTTTTAAGTTAAATTAAGTGAAAAAGTTTTTTTTCTTAGTCAAATTATCAAAATCTCAATTGAGTAATTTCTAAGTGACTTGTTAATCAACTCAGTTTACAAATCTGCCAACCATTTTTTCCTTCGTTTTTCCTAACATCAAATATCTTTAGAAAAGATTACGTAATTAAATTATTCAATGAGAAGATTTTATCCTAGTAATATTTAACTTTCATTTAAAAATTGGTATTTGATTTGTATAGATCATAAAAGTTGTTGGATATTTCATACTTGTAAACTTTTGTCTAGACCTGTAACTTTAAATGTGGCTAGTTATCATGTAATTTATTCGCTAATCAAAATACGACTAACTCACTCTTGTACTGTGCCAAACCAATGATGTGTCGATCGGTATGATCCTTTGCTCCCCTAGCCCGTCCAGTTGGGACTAGATCACCAATAACAGCTTCCTCTATGCGAATCATTTATTTCATACATACTTGGTTTATATACCAGCCAAATAGACTCCATCGCACCATAAAATATGAAAAAGGTCCTGGGTTCAAATCCTGCGAGGCAGTATCATGGATGCGCGCTGCCGAGGAGTCCCACAATGGGACGAAACGGCCATCTTGTGCTTCCAGGTTTTCCATGGTGGTCTAGCTTTAATTGATTCACGATCTCAACTACTGAAATTACTACAATCTCCACAAAACCTCTTCTGATACTAAATAAAATTTATACAAAATAAAGCCAAAAGTGGCTGTGAACGTGGGAGACTGTAATCAATAAACTAAACACAACGTAAGAACAGTAAATCGTATAAAAATAATCAATAAGTCAAAATGAAGCTTATAATAAGGGAAATATAGATATATATAATTTAATTACTGAATAGTTATACCATAAGAACATGTATAGATAGTCCATTATTAAGTCCCAGAAGCTACTCGTAATTTAATCGTCGCTAGGATATAACATAGACTAATAAACAAAATTCATGTAATGATGTATATATCATTTGCTAACAAATAATATAAGTAGTATTTTCAACAGGAAATCATGAGTCAATTGAAGCTAAACCACCATGAGAAACCTGGAGGCACTGGACTGTCGTTTCGTCCTACTATGGGGCGCCTCATCAGTGCGCATCCACGGTCCCACCCCCTGCGAGGTTCGAACCCAGGACCTATCAGTCTCGCGTGTGAGCGCTTAATCGCTGGACCGCTAAACAGGCCGAGATACAACAGTGTTAATGTCTAACTTCAGCCGATTCACGACATTGTGCCACCGCACACCACTGTCTTCAGTGAGTTGATATCTCACAACAGACCTGGTTGAACTCCACCAATCACGGCTTCTCACTAGAACTCCAGGACTGTCTCTTGAAGTCAGTCAAAATGGGGGTTTGCGAAAATTGTACTAATTTTAACAGTTTAATTCAAAAGGGAATCTAAGCTAGACTAATATTAATAACCTGAAAGCAAAGAATAATCATTTCGTTCTACTATGGGACCAGTGAAGTTCATTTAATGTCGAGTGTGAGACAGTTATCAACTCCACACAATCGATAAGTGGTTGAGGAAGATCATGGATCAATTGATGTTAGACATTAACACTATTGGATGCTGACCGGATCAATGGTCTAGTGGTGAAGTAAGTGTTATCGCATGAGATTGAATGTGTTGAGTTCGGATCTCACATACGGAATCGTGGATGCGCGTTGTTGAGAAGTCTTGTACTACGATGAAACGGCCTTCTAGTAATTACAGGTTTTCAATGTTGGTCTACCTTAGATTGATTCATGAATACCTTTTATTAAAATTTTCATATTAGATACAATTAATTTTGATCTTGATTAAATAGTTTCCTGTAAGAATCTTAGTGATCTCACAGCTAAGACAAAATTATAGTAGAATTTCTTCTAAAGAATAAATAAATTGTCAAATGAATTCTATTAAAATTCTTTGATTTTATAAATCTAAACGGTACACTCATTATGCAGAATTATTTAATGGTAGTTATTCTGTACCATGAATCGACTGAATTTGAAATTCATGGATAGATCATTCGTTTTTGATGTAGTTACTGATTAGTACAATAATCATCATATGAAGTGAAGATTTTTTATTTAACTTCATGTAGAGTTGTTTATACACACTGCTGAGAAATCCTGAAATATCAATAAGCCTGTAAATCTTCACTTCAATTTTTCATAGTTTTCATCATCGAACCTCAATAAATCTTACTTATCCAAATTTTGTAAATTTTTCACTAATAAGTTTATTGTGAAATCAAAGGTTGAATGTTGAAAATTAGTATGATGAATTCTTGAGGATCTCGGTTACATAATCATTGAAAAAGGGAGAAACATAATCCAACTAGAAATCGAACTAGAACCTCCAGGCCTTGCTGTGATCATTAAACCATTAAATGATTAAATACTAATAACTAAAAGAAAAACACAATCTGTTTACATAGCATTAACAATAAACAAATAAAAATGACTTACAAATTATCTATACATATATATATGCACATATATTAACCTACATTAAATAAACTTATTTCTATTCTACATCATTACACATAACAATCATAGCGTTGATTATATCAACTCCATTAAATTTCATTTCAGAGTTTTTACATTAACTTTACAATCTGGATCTAGTTCAGTTGACTTTATATTAGAATATTAGAATGAACAATTTTCTATTTACAAGTGAAAGAGGTTAAAGAAAGAAAGAAAAGAAAACAATGAGAAAACTAACAACCATATGATATTAGTAACCATACCATGTGGATAAATATTTGAACAAAGAAAATATGCGTTTATGCATGAAAATTATAGTAAAATTTTCAGTCGAGTTAACTAGTTTAATTTCAGTTATACTAACAACAACTAACTTTATAGAATATTTCTATGATGTTCATTGAAACTATCCAACTGATTTGGATATTGGCTAGTAATGGAATCAAGGATGCGCGTTTCGTCCTATTCGGGACTCTTCAGCTGAGTGTATCTGCATCTTAGAATTGATGTTCAGTCTGGGACTTGTAAATTAAGGCAATATCGAGGCTATAAACAAAGTATGTACATATGCCAATAAGAGACTGATCAATTACAGTTCTAAACATCAATGATTAGATTCAAGTAAAACAACACCAAGTGAATTATTCAACTGAGTATTTTAGGTAGATATATCAATGAACATTGCGAATAATTGTTTATTTATGTAGCATTTGGATGAAGACTGAATTTAGTTGATCAAATTGTAATGTGGTCAATAATGGTAACGCCCTAAATTTTCAAGCTATATGATATGGGTTTAAATCCATCAAAAAGAATCATTTATTTCAGGATTATATTTAAGGTATATTGATGAGTGTTAACTGGCACGAGATCTCTTGGTCATTATTTGATCCTCACTGCCTCCATCACCACCCAACAACCCAATCATATAACTGTCTGACAACAAATTGTTGGTTATTGTTCAAAAGGTGAATAGTTCTAACATATCTGACTTCGGAATACGATTATATACATTCTAATTCGACATTGGAAAAGAAAGTTCTTTCATAATATAAGGTGTCCATCTACACAATATCAACAGTAGTATACTACGACGTCATATTACCTAGTTAAGTAGTCCTTATGTCAAATTAATAATAGATATCTTTCAGTACTGACAACTAGATGACATATAACAATGGTTATTACTCAATAACTACATTGTATAAATTATACATAACTCGTAGAATTTAAAGCTCATTAACATCACAAACAGAATTATAGCTAAACAGTAAATAAACACCATAAAGTAGTGAACAAATACTTCGTCCTAGCTTGTGCATCAATAAAGTTAGGCATACAAGATTCTTAAAGGGATAAAAATGAAAAAGTTCCAGCTTCTAGACAAATATGTATCAATTAAATCACTGAATAGTCACTTACTACTTCACAGCTCTATAAAGTTGTATAATAATATTATTATCATATTAATATTCGATTGCATTAATATTTACTAAAAGCTATAAGATTTATTAAAGTTTTATATGTAATTAATTAAAGAATTTCACTCGAATTTACATTAGAAACGAAATCGATCTCTTTTTTATTAGAACAGAATCTCATCAGTATGGGAATTTGTGGAGAATGTAGTATTTTAACAATTGAATACACAAGTTAATCTAAGTTAAGTCCCCATGAAAACCTGTAAGTACTGGAAGGCTGTTTCATCGTAGTACAAGACTTCTCAGCAGTGCGCATCCACGATTCCGTATGTGAGATCCGAACTCAACACATTCAGTCTCATGCGATAACACTTACTTCACCACTAGACCATTGATCCGGTCAGCATCCAATAGTGTTAATGTCTAACATCAATTGATCCATGATCTTCCTCAACCACTCATCGATTGTGTGGAGTTGATAACTGTCTCACACTCGATACTAAATGAATTTCACTGGTCGCAAAGTAGAACGAAATGATTATTCATTGCTTTCAGGTTATCAATAGCAGTCTATCTTAGACTCATTCGTGAATTGAACTGTCAAAAAAAAACAGGATTTGTATATAACTTTATTAGCACATTAGTAAGTTATTTAAGTGTTTTTTAACTAAATGTATTGATGACATTTATTCCTCACCTTACTTTATACATCTCTTCTACTGTATAAATATAAAATGAACATTACTATAATGGCATATAAATAGTATGCAGATAATCATGTGTGTATGTATGTACGTATAATGTGGAAACACTAGTATTTTCTTTTACATTTTGATTTTGTTAATTATGTATACAAATGTTTAATACAAATTCTACTTTCGTATAAATTTAGTGTAAAATCCAACTTTATATGACAGTCGTTCATGTTGATTAATAGTAATCTATTTATGGAATTCATTAATGTCTAATGTTTATGACATTATTTATAAGTTATTCATTAACCATGGTCTAGACAAATGGAAAGATAAGTTAACCAAATTAACAGAAAAACACAATAGAAATAAGCCTAATAAACAAATAAATAAAAGTGGTTATAATAATATCTATTCAAGTTATCATGTATAACATGAGAATCAAAAATGGATAGTGGCTAGTAGTGGAGTCTCGTTTAAATGCAAGTCACTTCGTCCTATTTGGGACTCGTCAGCTGGATGTATCTGCAGCTGCGAGTTGATGTTCCGTCTGGGGCTTGAACTCAAACGCTATCGCGTTATCCACCTAACTACTGAGTCCTGATAGACACTTGCTTGTGCAATGAGTTCAAGTTTAAATTTACTTGATATTGTTTGATTAAATCTTCCCATTAATGTTTAGGATTGCAATTGATCAGTCTCTTGTTGATATATGTGCATCATGTGTGGACTGCCTCGATATTGCCTTAAGCCAAATGGATAACGCGATAGCTCTTGCAACGAACGGTATTGGGTTCGAGTCACGGAGTGGATATCAACTGTGCAATAGAGGTACATCCAGCTGACGGTTCTTAAATAGAATGAGACGCGCATACTGAATCTCACTGAATGCTACCATCCATCTGTATTGATGAGGCATTTAATTTTTAAAATGAATGAATGGCCTCTGACGATAATTGAACACCATAAAAGGTTGAACTGCAGTATAAGAAATGCTTCAAAACTATAGTTTTTCAATATTCCAGAGTCGTCCCTAAAAATATCAGGAATAAATGTTAAAACCAATAGGAAATAAGACGAATAGTGGTGCTTGTGGCGAAAGAAAGACCATCTCCTAGTGACTACACAATAGCAAAAGGCTCTAAATAAACTTGGAAGTATAGATGTCATGGTTTTAGAGGACAAAAGACGAGCCACATTAGTTATAGACAAAAATGAGAGGTTTTTTGAGAATGGAAACGTATACAAACCAAATCAACAAGATGGATAACTAAGGCAAGACAAATATCTACATAAAAACAATGAAGAATAAAATCCGATACTATTATAGGCCCAAACTACACGAATCAGACGCTTTACTACGCCCAACCGCATTACTCTATCAAACTGACATAAAAACTAATAAAACGAATTTGATAAATATGGAAGCATTTGGTGGATTTATCCGATTACTCATCTGAATATCTTGTCCAATTTTTTGGATTATATTAAAGGCATTTACATCAGCAACAACGAACTAATGTTACTTTCCGACGTCCTAGACTTATCGAACCGAAGTTAGAAAGGGGGATATTTCCAACGACACAAATTAAAATCTCTTATGACTCACTAATCCATGCCTAACAATGTACATTCAAGTCCAATAAATTAACGAAAAAAATATCCAAATAGACTGAACCTCAATGGGACCATCAATATCTGGAATTGTTTTAGGATCAGTGAACCGTGATCATACCACTCGTCAAGTCAAAGATACGAATTCTTTATTTCATCAGTACCGAATAAGATGAACAAGAACGTACTGACAATTCGGTCAGTCACTTATCAATAAACATAATGACCTTGAATCCGGTTATCAACCGATTTGAAAGACCACTGAAATAAGATCAAAAACTAGGTCGAATGGGGACTCAACTAGAATAGATATACAGATAATGACAGGATAAGTGTCAACGACAACAACCAGTCAAGAACAAATTCAGCAGAACTAGCTGTTTACCATGTTTGGGGAAATTCTAATAACTCGCCTCTGCCTGAAGTTTATGCAAATGAAGTTCATCAGAAAAAATAGTGAGGCTTCTTCATCAAATTGTTTAGCTCAGAAAACAAAACCCTGTAGTGTCTAGTACCATGTCTAGCCCACATGGGTTATTCTAGCTTCCAGATTGACCAATTTATTCACTCTCCTAGAGTCACATTTTGACCTTGTTAATTATTCGCTTATTAACCTAGACTGTTTTTATATGAGTGTGTAGTGATTAATTACCCTATTCATGATGTGTCTGTGACTCATTTTCGTCTGACTATAAATATCGATCCACGCTTGGTTAAATCGAGTTGTCTCACTCACCTTCTTCACCGCTCGTCATTTCGTTACAATTTGATGTGCCGCCTCTTATTCTGAATCTCTGTCTGGGTAAACGAATCCCTCCATCGCCACTCGTATTTGGCATGTTATTACCGCCGTCATACAAACGGCGTTAGCCTAGGTAATATACAGAGTGAAATAGATTTTATATTTATAGCATATTCATCGTCCATCGAAATTTATGCCAGACAAAAGGCCGCACCAAAGTGATGAACCCAAAGACGAACCTAACGCACCAAGCTACGTCGATGAAGAACCTTCCACACTCCATACTTTTGACGAACTCAACGCAGCTTACTCAATAGATAATATCACCATAACACTGCTAAAACCCTACCAAAATTTTTCCTTCATCCACATTGCTCTTTTCATCTCACTTCATCAGGACTATCAATTATATCATGAAAATGTATTTTCTAAAAATAAAGACAGCTTATTGAAATCTCTTCTTTATTTGTTATTCGGTAAACCAAGACTTATGCGCGAATTAACTGAATTGAGTAGCACTGGTGATTGACTGTTGTCACATAACAATCACCCAAACATTTAATTTACTAAATGCTCCACAACAAGATTTAATAATATGGAAAATTTTCATTTTGTTTCCCTAACCTGTTGATAAATGCAAGTAAAAGAGAACGTTGTTATCTTCCACTAAATCAAAACAACTTTATTAATATACTTTTTTATGTGGGAGTTACTTTTGTCAGCATTAAGTATATGATTTACATTATAAACTAATTTAATCTAGTGAACGATTGAATGAAGTAGTACAAGGCAGTTTAGCTTGTCTTATGAGACTTCTAGCTGTGCCAATACATGACTCCTCTAGGTGGTCATTAAGTAAATCTGATAGTTAGGTCTTAATTTCTTACTCTAATAAATGACCCATATAAATAATTATTACATAACCCTTGATAATTTAAGTCATATTTAAACATGTGTATGAATGAATATTTGAACTCATTTTTTCGTTCAATATTTTGCAAATTTGTATCATTTTTACTACGTATAACAACTCGCCCTGAGCAGCCTGTTATAGTCTTTTTCTATCCGTTCATAATGAATTTACATACTCTCTTAACCCCATACATATCATATTGGTTTGGACACAACTTTTAACCATTATTACATGTGAAGCTTAGGATATTATGGAGCAGATACAAGAACATACATCGAGACTACTGAATGGAATTCAGTTATTCACTTTTCTACTTCTGCTAATCCACGATATTGTTTGACCATCGTCAATCACCATTGATTTGTAACCGACTGACATTCGATATAGTTGGATTCACTTTAAATCTAATCAAGACAGAAACCTTTCTAAAGAGTACCAAATATTTAAAACTTAACGGATATGGTTTTGTGTGTGTGTGTGTGTGTGAATTACTTCATCCTTCTTTTTACATCTCTATTTGATTTGTTACTTGAAATTGTCGAAACCAAAATATTGACAATTAAAGAATATTGATCCCTGATTGAACGTTTAACATAAGGTTCGATTACCTCTAATAAAATCACGGAAGCACATTAATGAAAAGTTCCATTCTAGGATAAAACGACTGTCAAGTGCTTCCTATTTCCATCAATAATGTTCTCATTAAGATCAGTTTATGATTAAACTCATAAAATTTTAAAACAAAATATAAATTAAATAATTTAAAATGACTAAATACCCTTTATGAATCAGTAAAATTAATAAAATATGTACCCAAGTCTACTTTTTTAATTTCTATGCTTATGTTAATAAGGTCAAACCTCTCTTTGTCTCTCTTATTAATAATCTTCATGTTATTAATAATAATAATAATTAATATTATTATTATTATTATAGTCATGATGGTCATAGCAAATAAACTATTTTATGCCTATCGGATAAAAACAGGAAAAATGACCCACAGAAGTGGATTTATTTAATTGGTGTTCATTTAATTTTAATTTTCCCATTTCTTTCTAACTCGTCATTTATTTTTGTTATATCAGGTTGACTACTCATTATTCATTTGTTCCGACTAAACTCATTTCAATACGCTGACTCAGTGAAAATTTATATTGCCGCTTATAGAGGTCAATATATATTCATATATATATGTATATCTATATTCATAGTGTTGGCCATTAAAATAACAATTATATCTGACCTCCTTTCTTTCTAATCTTAAATCAATTATATCCTGATGGAATAGCTATTCACCAGGTTGAAAATATTTTATCATTAAATTAGTTTATTAATCTTGATGTTGTAACTCTGTGAGTAATATGTTATTTTAAGTAAAGATGGATAGTGGAATCTAAGACGCGTGTTTCGTCCTAGTGAAGACTCGTCAGCTAGATATACCTGCATCTCAGAGTTGGTGTTCACTCCAGGACTTGAACCCAGTACCGTTCGCTCCCAACGCCAATGCGTTATCCACTTAGCTATTGAGTCCTGATAATCCATCGCTTGTGAAATGGTTTGAAGTATTAAATTCACTTTGTTTTGTTTATTTGAATCTTCTCATTGATGTTTAGAACTGCAATTAATCAGTCTCTTATTGGCTTATGTGCATATTGTGCAAATAGGACGAAACGCACGTTTAAACTGGATTCCACTGCTAGCCACTATATATTTTTGCTTATAATGCTTGTGAATGAAGGCAATATCGAGGCAATCCACACACGATGTACATATGACAATAAGAGATTGTTCAATTGCAGTCCTAAATCTCAATGGGAAGGTTCAAGTAGACAATACCAAGTGAATATAATATGCTAGTTTGTTCTAAATGAGTGATTCAACGAATCATATCAGCCTGAATTATGTATTACACATTAATTTCATATTCATTTAATTTCAAGACTACTGAAATAGTTCAGATTTACAAAATACTTGAACCAAGAAGTAAAATATCTTTACTGTCATTTGCTTCTTCATATAATACTTACTACTTAAAAGTGAATACGACTTCAAAATTTGATTAGACTAACTTTTAAATTTTCCTCAAGACAGTAAATTACTTTAACTTTAAACAAAACGGATCTGAACAAAATAAATTGAATCTAATTTCAATATACACCGTAAGTCTAGAAAGTTATAATTTATCTATTCATTAGAATCCATCCACAATCTCGCCCGCACAAGACTGAAAGTCCTGGGTTCAAATCCCACATGTGGTAACGTGGGTGCGCACTGCTGAGCAGCACAATACTATGACGAAACAGCCGCCCAGTGCATCCAGATTTTCAATGGTATTCTAACATTCATAGATTCACGACCACAATCAAAATCTTAATAGTCTCCGAAACCCCACACAGTAATATTTTATAAAATCAAACCTATCATAAACATTGACATACTTATAAATACGAGGGTGATTAGAAATGAATATTTGTATCATGATGTAACGAAGATTCCAACACAGTGAATAAGGTCGTAAAAAACTGTTTGTTTAGGATAAATAAATACAGTTTGAGAGGTAATGTTCCAGAACATCAATATAATTATCAGAACTCATAAAGTTAACTGACATTAGACGATTGCTTAATGCAGTAACTGAAAACAGATTGATGATAGTAATGAAAATTATGAATCAAAATCAGTCAGTTGTGAATTTAAAAAAAATGACAATGATATAATGAATCTACACAGAGTTGAAATAATGAATGATGCAATAGAAAGAAGTAAATATTTTCAAGACAGAATTATCTGGTATTAATAAATGTCTACTTGAAAATTGACACTCCAATTGAGAGAGCAAATTATATTTGAATATAGTGTGCTATTGAAAACAACAAAGTTTTTTTGGAAACGTTGTCAGTGTAACCATAATATTAACCGATTTGTTCAGTTTCTTTTTAATCGGGCGACCTGCTTGAATATCTGGGCTACCTGTTCCTGCCATCTGGATATTTCAACAAGTTATCTGTTTTCTTGTTTGTTTTAACACACCATTATGCCTATTAGTCTCATAACCTATTCAGGTGCGTTTGTGAAAAGTTTACAACATTTTGCTGTACAAGTTACAAAAGAGCTCAATCCGAGACATCATGGTTACTGGCTATATGAATCGAAAAGGATATACATTTATTAGATGTCGATTCTTGAACCGCTAACATCTAAATGGCGTCCACTCAATATTTACCGCAAGAACTGATTAAGAAATAAGAAAGTGAAACTTGATGAAAAAGTTTGTGCTGAGAATTCTATATATTGAATAAATATTGAATAAAGCCACTAATAATAATAATAATTAAAAAGGATGGTGAGACTATAATTTATAGATGACCTTCGAGCTACGCTAAAGTGACCTTGAGAGTGTCTACCTACCTACTAGAGTTAGATGAGGGTTACAAAGCAGTTTGAAGAATAAGGATTATGATTTACGGTTGATGGTTGGGGCTAGGAATTAGATGTATTTTATTTATCACGAACTGACATCAGCTATAATGCCATGACTCTATTTAACCAAATGGGTGAATGAATTTCGTACCAAAATCTCAGATCTGTTATCATAAATGTGATTGGTTCGTTCAGAAATTGTAGTTTCGCCAAAAGGATTCTTAGTAGTAAATAAAGAATATTTGCAAGCAATTCATCTTGTATATCTTCCTAATTGATAAATATTTAAACAACTACGTTAAAAGGATTTTCAGTAGTCACTAGCATTCATTGACCATGATCAAAACGATTTAAGACCAGTTCAACTCCCACGAATGTGCACCACTTGCTACCACTCAAGTGGTTTAGTAGTTAATCCCCAAATACATAACCTAAAAGTTATAGGTCTATCCATGACAAACTGCGTAATGTAGATGAGTTCTTTGCTGAGAATAAAAATATCTGTTTTCAATGCTTTCTAGTTTCTGATGGTTTTCTGACTGATGTAAGTCTGTAACAAATACCACCAAAAGAGATTCTACAAAACTCTTCCAACAAATGACTGATATTTTTGCCTAACGAGTTAGAATTTAATTATCTCTCTAATTCCTTCAGTGAATAGACAAAGAAAAACAATTTTACCAACCACTTTGGTGGTTTTGCTTGAATTTTGATTCACCACATATTATAAGCTTTTTTTATCTAAACATGTGAGTACATCAGCTGATTACCATACACTATTAATTGGTTAAAATAAACTTAAAACAAGAAAATGTATTGGGATATTTGCAGATTCGACAAAGATAATTTAGCGATTTCAGTAAGCCCCCAAGTTTTACATATTCCATATTTACTATTATTAAACGAAATGTTTATATAGATTCCAATCGAATATTATAAAAAGCAGACAACCATACTTAATAAAAACTGTTAAATTCAAATCTAATTCCTTATAATACGCAACTATGACAAAAGAAAACTAATTGTATTTATTTATTTGTTTAAACACATAAACATTGATACAAGGAGGCATCAAATAAATATGGTCCACACTTCGTCATTAGATTTGTGTGACGGGCTGGGATACTGCTCAGCTGCCGAAACCGAAGCACATGGTTTTCTTATACGGCTACACCCCGGCGCTTTGACCTAAAGGTATAATCCACATGGTAGTGGAGCAACATAAAGAGATACAATCCCATGGTAGCTGGTTACCAACGATAGGTTCATATGTCATTTGTTTTCTTAGGATCCTGGAACTCATGTACACCATTGGTTTGGAATCAGGGTTTTAAAACCCCCTTAGATAGATCCTGCATATCCACTAACCCACTTTTGGCCGTACCAAGGAATTTGGTGGCCAAGAACATTTGGAGGCAAAGGAAGAAAGAAACGAATATAAACGATGTAGTACCGAAAATTTTCCTTCCGACAATATTATTTACAAATATTATACCATTTCTTTTTATAGTTATTTAAGAAATATATTAGTCTGTTGAAAAAAAAGGTTTCGAGATTCAAATATTATGTCATAAACTGTAAATATCATAAGAAGATTAAGCAACAATTTAGATATTCAAGCTGAGAATAATTTACCGATTAGAATGATGAAACTTGACAGATATGAAGAAAAAGAAAAAGAAGAAAGAGACCAAATGAAAAATAATCTAAAAGTGATACATTTGAATAAAACTAAAGGAAGAAAACATCCCAAAAAGGGTAGTAATGATAATTGACAAAACAGAAACCAACTACTAGATCAAATCAGTTTTAATATTTTATCTTTTTTTGTGATAGATAATCATCAATGGTTGAATTCATGAATCGAATCAAGTTAGACCATCATGAAAAATCTATAAGTATTGGATGGCCATTTCGTCTTAATGTGGGATTCATCAACAGTGCGGATTCAGGATCCCCCTCACGGGGTTCGAACTAAGAGCACTTCAGATATTCTATGATGGTCTAGCATTAATCGACTTATGAATTCAACTATTAAATTACGACAATCTCCACAAAATCCCCTTTCTGATAATAATTTTTATGACAAACGCTGTATAGTTTTCACTTTATAAAGATTTCATTTTTAACTTATAGTGAAATTAGATAGTTTCTCATGGAAATTTTAAAGAATGTATATTAGCAAGAAACAAATTGTTTTTTGGAAATATAAGATATTCAAATTGAATACATATATATACATCTTTTTTTTCTTTAAAAGTTAAGTCACTAATTCATTAAATATAGAAGACACTTTTAGTGACAATGCCATTTATAATAAACACAGTATGAAGTCTAAGAAATAAAAAAGCATCTTCTTTGTATAGAGATTATAAAGAATGAAATTTAACTTCAGATGTAATTTCAAATGTAAATATGTCATAATATGGTGTGTAGTAAAAATTAAGTCGTTACTCTGTGTATTATTTATAGAAATATGTTGGATTGATTACCACTAAATCTCTATATTATTAATAGTTGAGGTAAAGCTAAAGAAGATTCTTCATTAAGCAATGATGGATAGTGGAATCCAGGATGCGAGTTTCGTCCTATATGGGATGCATCAGCTGGATATACTTGCATCTCAGAGTAGATGTTCACTCCGGGATCCGAACCCAGTGCCGTTGGCTTCAAATGTAATGACGTTATCCACTTAGCTATTGAATTCTGATAGCCACTTGCTTGTGCAATGATTTGAAGTATTAAACTCACTTTGTACTATTTATTTGAATCTTCCCATTGATATTTAAAACTGCAATTGATCAGTCTCTTGTTGGTATATGTGCATCCTGTGCGGCTTGCCTAGATATAGCCTTAAGTCCATCTTTCCTTTTAAGAAAAGCTTGTGACTAAAGGCTATATCGAAGCCATCCACGTAGGATGCATGTATGCCAACAAGAGACTGATTAATGGCAGTCCTAAATAACAATTGGAAGTTACGAGTAAAAACAACATAAAGTGAAGGAAAGAATATTATGAAATGAATGTTAGTCCAGTTTTTGATTGTGGAAAATTAAAAAAAGCAAAGTTATATTTGTTAGTGATTTGGACCAACTTTGCTAAACTGTCTTAACTTAGTAATAAAGATTTAAGTAGATGAAACCTTACATTTAGCTAAAATGGTGGTCTGTATACTGCGAAAATAAGGATAGGAACTCTAAACATTCATTAGTGGTTTTCAAATGATATTTTTAATTAAAATAAGTTTATTCATAGTGAAAGCGCGTTTTGCGATTTGCCAGTTAAATGTGTCTAAATCTGTGTTCTTATTTATAATTAAACTAGAGCCAGATTTTGGTCTTGTAGTGAATGAGAACACGAATGGGGGCTAATCAAATGTATTTCAATACAAAAATACAGTAAAATTTGAGAACTATACAGTAAATACTTTATTTGCAAAATATTAATAAATTGTCTTAAATTTGACTGTTCGTTTTGCAAATATCAATCAGTTGTCTCAGATTTCATTGTTACCGCATTTTTATAACAATAGCTTTCCGTTCCCGTTCTTTCCTCCTCAACCTTCTTCTGCCAGACATTCTATTCCTGACTATTGTTATATACTAGTTGTGTGGATATAAGTACCTCATGCTACATTCTTATATATAGATGAACATTAATTTGTTCAACGAGTACGATGATAAATATTAGTTATAATTATTTTTAATTCTCTATTGAAAGTATACAAGATTGAAATTAATAAAAAGAAACCGAAATCGTAGATTCTACTATGGATGTGCACTTCTGAGAAGTTCCATACTAGAAAGAAACGACCGTCCAATGCTTTCAGGTTTTCCAGGGTGGTCTAGATCAAATTGACTTATGAATTCAACCATTAGATTTAAAAATACAATGAACTTATAACTAGAAAAACCCTTATCAAGGAGTTCATTTGCCAGCAGAGAATTATTATCCGATTAATTTTCATTGATAAACTTTGATGTTGCGAGGGCGACCCACGAATAAAGTTGGGGAAGCTCTAAGAAGCTCGAAAAGAGCCCAAGACATCCCATTCAATCATCTTTTGGAAAAACATTTCAGAATCTAAACGCGTAGTTTCCATATTAGACAAAAGCTATAGATGACCAATGATGATATCGATTTTACTAACCAGACTATAAATACCTGGATGTTTTGTACGATATTCGACACTGTTTAGAATGAGATTTCTTCCCACTAGTCTTCTGTATTCTTACTTGAAAGAGGATAGTCATTACTATCCAGCAATTAATTATTGCAACTATTGAATTTCTATAGAAAAAAATTATGGTCAAAAAATTTGAAGGTGTTAATCCATCTGACTGACACAAGAGTTCAAATCCCACGATCAGCATAGTTTTGTTCAATATCCTAGATACACCTTAACACGAATCTAACATCTATATATAACAGAAGTAAAAATCACAACCACTGTACTCATAAATTTTAATTAATAAATAAAATGTTTATAACATGTATTGAACTTATATAAAAATAAAAAAGTAATTATAATCATGGTGAGACTAAATCTAATCCATATCCCTAACCATAAATTGTAAATCACAATCCTTATCCTTCACACAAGCTTAAAACCCTCATTTAGTCCTAGTCAGTGTGTGGACATTCTGAAGGCTACTTTAGCTTCGCTCGAAGGTCGTCCGTAAATTATAGTCTCTTTCATTTTATTCATTCATATAAATCGATTCGCAATTGAAAGAATTGAAGCACATGGTAATGAAATGAATTCATCTCTTTGTCTATGTTCTTATTTAAAAAAACAGGTTAATCGAATCAATCTATAGTAACCAAGATTGGAAAATAAAAACTCATTAGAAATAATCAAAAACATTCTTCCGATACTTAGTTAAAATCACATCTCAACAGTCCACCTCGATTCTTATCTTTTCTAGATTTTTCTATTATTTGAGATTCATATTAATTTTCTAGTGTTTGGATTACTATCGATATAGGCCATTCCTTTTTTTTTATAAATCAGTACATGTGATTCCTGGAAATAATTTGTACAAATGAAAAAAGTCTCTATTAGGCATATAATCTTTGTTTATGAGTGTTATGAAACTATTGTCAATGTGACAACAATAATATACTAACCAGTTGATAAAATTTTTTTAACAAATAGAACTTGATCACTAGTAAAGGTCTAGATATACATGACAATGTTTACTGCTACTCAGTGATCCATCAAGCATAACCAATTAATTGTTCTAACAAAAAGAATTGAACAGAGTCCAACTGTCCAAATATAGCTAATTTGAACTGTGTTCTGAGGCAAGGCATTGGTAAACATAAATTATACATCATTATTACTTAGCAAAAAAAACAAACAAACATAAAATCCTGTTTCGAAAATATGCTACAATCCCCTGTATTGATTTAGTGTTAATAAAAAAATGATTATGGAAATAAATTCATTTGATGTTGGGGATATCAGTTGCTATAACATTACCAACCACTATTACTGAAAGTTTATTATTAAAAAATGTTTAACTCAACGACTGTTTACAATATGACTTGATACAATTTTTATAAAACTTGAAAGAATTGGGTTCGATCTCAGTTTAAAACCATGACTGTAGAATACTGAAAAATGACATTCTACAGTAAAGCATCCTTTCCTTTCTCTAAATCTTTTCAAAGTTCTCTAATCAAAGTCACTTTGTGATGTAAACTATTAGCATTCCATTTTTATTTCCTAAAATTCCAGGAGTTTGAACCTATTAATCATTAGATGTATAAAAGAAAATGTTACTTGATTATATATTCACCCTTAATTTATGTCTTAACAACATACCACTAATATTAACATGGATTAATTCAATCAGACTCTTACAATTCAAACTGAATAGATAATAAATACCATTCTGTCTAAGTGAAGAAGACAGAGACAGTGTGTGTGTGTGTGTGTGAAAGAGAAAGAGAGGAAGGGCGGGAGGGGGAGGTGGTGGTGGTGGAGAGAGACGAAATACAATGTTATTTAAATACAATTTTTTCACGTGTATAATAAAAAAAATAATAAATGTTCAAATGTGAAAACTGTATAGTTTCGGATAAGTCTATCATAATAGAATAGGGGGAAAAAGTGGTTTTTTCGACAGAGATTATAAATTAATTATTGGTTGTTAACTGTTACAAAACAAAAAAGATTTAATCATAATGTCGGATTAAAAATTAAAATCAAACAATTTGTTTTTCTTATTATAGTCATAATAAAATTCATAATTAAATTATATTGTCAGTCAGTCAATCAGCGACAACGTAGGACGAGGCACATATATGCAACAATCCAAGTTGCTATACCTCATTAGCACAATAAGATGAACGCCAAATTTATAGAAATAGTAACTACAATGGTAGTAATATATAAACGAAAGATTCGTGTATAAGGATTAAATACAGGAAAAACATTTGGTGGTAGAAAGAAAGGTATAAAGTAATTTTAATCATATGGTTTAAGGGAATACAAAGTGTGAATACATCTATGTCATAGTGATCGATTCTGAGCCATGTCACATAGAGTCTTCAACCATTGGTTACGATAGTTACGCGGACCCTAACCAGGTGGTCTGTATCTACCAACACAGTTCAGATCAGAAGTTATTGACTTCAATGACTAATGCCACGTTTCTATTCGGCCGCCTCTAACTGTCTTCCAACCCTGCGTCTAACCTCACTATTACTTACCCGGTGAATGTTAAATTCAATTTCATTATTTCTTTGTCTGTTTAACTGGATAACATTGATATCATGACTACTTTTCCCACAATGAGATGGTTTAAACCCCTGGTAACTCAAAGACACTTCGGCGAGACTAAAATTTATGGACGAACTAATCAGATATAAGATAAATGATCATAATTCTAATTCATCGTTCTGATTTGTAACCCTCATTTAGTCCTAGTTAGTGGGTGGATATTCTCAAAGTAACTTTAATGTCGCTCAAAGGTCGTCCATCAATTATAGTCTTACCAACAATTCTAGTATCTAAATGACCAAATAATTTCGGACAACTAGGCTTTTTGTTACTGTTTGGCTGTTATTAATTTATAGAATTAAATGTATTGTTTTAAAAATACGTTTGAATATTCGTGCACTAGGTGATTAATGAACACTAGTTGTATATAATAATTGAGTATATTTTAGTGAACCAAGTGGTAAAATGGAATGATGAATATAAGCGTAGTACTTCATTGATATATGTATTTTAATTATTAGTTTCGGAACCAACATTTCTGACAGTCAGCTATTCTGTGTTCAAGACTCAACGCTATGTACCACAGGGAATAAAATCCAGGATTATCAGCTGTCTAGGTGCAACAGGTAGTATCAAATAACCAATAAAAATAGATGTACATGACGTTTTGAATATGTGTTATTCATTTACATGGCTGAAATTCTTGTGTTCTGCTTCATGTGATGTCGTAGTTTCTCAAGCTACTGATTCTCTATTTCTTTTATTTGTTAAACCATTTGCAAGACTAATGGAAGTATATAACTTTAAAATGAGTTACTATAAACAGTGATATGAATTTCATTCTCTCCGTTACATTGAAAAATATAACTTTTAAACGTTTGTTGAATTGCATTACCAACAGAAGGTCTTTTCAAAGGCGACAAACAAAGTTGCATAACTCATATCTAAATTAATACACTTCAGTGATTGATTCATAAATTAAGTTAAAAGTTTTCTGAAATATAATTAGACAAGTAAAAGGATAGATTAAGAAATAGTTGAGTTCGTGAGTCAACTAAAGCTAACCCACCATGAAAAAACTAGAAGTACTGGACTCCTCAGAAGTGCACATTTATTATTTCGCTCATGGGATTCGAACCAAGGACCTTCAATCTCAACCATTAAATGTGTACAATCTCTAAAAAAACCCTCCTTCAGATGAAGAAATATCAATCTGTTGGTAAGTTTTCTAAACTGCAACTAAGAAACCGAATACACTGTTGATTCTATGAGTTTTGAACTGGATGCTTAGATAAAGGTACAACTATTATTTACGTTTTATCAATCTACTAAATAGTAAAATTCAATTTGACAAAAATTCTAGTCATTGAATTTAGTAAAACAAAACATAACTAAAGCTGAATAGATCATATGAACACATGTTATTGTATTGTTTTGATAACTCTTAGACACCTATTCAAGTTTTAGCTGATATGAAGCAAATTTGGTAGATTAAACGTTTGTTAAAACTTACATTGACAGTTTATCCTTCCAAACAGATGGAAAGTAAAGCTGAATATACATGTTATCAATTGATTAAACATTTACTTATCCATTTTTCTTGTATCAAAATAAATGAGTAAGGTAAATAAACATGTTTTAAATAAATTATTGAGACATAATAATGTTAAAAGTTGAATTCATGAGTCGACCTAAGCCAGATCACTGTTGAAATTACTATAATCCCTAGAAAATCTCAATTCTGATAATAAACATATGCTCACCGGTGACTAGGTTCAAGCTGTAACTCGTGGAGTTCTGGTGAGAAGCCGCGACTAGTGTAGTTCGATCCGTGTGAGGTTTGAGACAGTTATCTACCACACAATGGATGAAGAGTTTAGTAAGATCATGAATCGATTGAAGTTAGACATTAACACCGTTGGATGTCAACCGGCTTAGTGATCTAGTGATTAAGTGTTCGTCTGCGAGACCGGAGGTCCTGGGTTTGAGTTTCGCGTGCGGGTTAGTGGGTATGCACCTCCGAGGAGTCCCATACTAGGACGAAATTGCTTTCAAGTGCCCTTAGGTTTTCTATGGTCGTCTAGATGTATATTTAGTTTACAATAAAGATAATTTTATAAACGAAAAACCACAAACTATGACTGACTATATTTAACAATGCTTTGGAAAAAGTAATTTTTATCACCATGTGTTTTTAATTTTAAAAACAGTGTCCCGATAATAGTGTTAACTTTGAGATGAAATTCTAATTTGCCTAATTTGGCAACATAGACAAACTACATCTTTAGTGAAGGAAGACTTAAGTGAGTTGACATTCTAGTCTCATAAGCAGAACTATACAATGACCAGATCTAAATACTTTGGTTTGCATTGTCTGCTATGTTTTAATTCACTGTGTGCACTATAAATAAAATTAAAAGATGAACGATGTAGTGGAGTCCAGTACAGAATGATATTTATAGTTATTTTACGACATTTTCATGACAGAAACCCAGAGCTCAGACTGATCAGTAACATTTACTACATAATATAGTAATACGATATTCAAAACTTCTTCCGAAAAAAAATGTATATCACCTTTATGTGACCATAATAACTCAGAAGTTATTATAGCACGGTAGGGAATCAAACTGTAAGCAATGCAAACATTCTAAGCGTTTTTTGTTTACTCATCCGAGTAAATAACTAAAATGGATTCGAATTTTAAACTACGTTATTCAAAAGTGTTTAGCACAATGTTGTACAATATTAATATTCACAATGCTTACGGTGAGACTATAATTTATGGACGATATTCGAGTGACGCTTAACTGGATTTGAGAATGTCCACATACTGACTAAGTACAAATGAGGGTTTTAAACCAGTGTGAAGGATAAGGATTGTGATTTACAATTGATGGTTTGGGGTATGGATTAGATTTAGGGTTTTCATCACGTACTGAGATCATCTAAAATGTCAAGACGCTATTTAGTCAAATGGATACAGAATTTCGCACTAAAATTCAAAACCTGTTGTCTTGTATCTGATTGGTTTGTCCGTGAATTATAGTCTCGCCATGTTTACGAATCAATAAAAGGAGCTCAGAATGAAAGCACCGCAAACCCCTTTCGTTAATCCTACTTACTATTGATAAGAAATATCCTCATTCTTCAAACATGAACTCAAAACACTAAATTACAAGTTTGGGGGTTGTGGAGATTGTCAAGTTTTTGATTGAGATCATGAACCGATTGATGTTAGACCACCAGTGAAAACCTGGAAGCACTGAACGGCCGTTTCGTCCTATTGTGGGACTCCTCAGCATTGCGCATCAATGATCCCGCTCGCGGGATTCGAACCCAGTGCCCTCAATCTTGCGCGCGAACGCTTAACCTACTGGACTACTGAGCCGGCATCCAATGGTGGTAATGTTTAACCTCAACCAATCCACGAAATTGTGCGACCATCTTCCATTGTACTAAGGTAGACACTTGTTTCTACGCGACACGAATTAGCTCCACTGGTCACGGGTAGGACTGAGGGACAAGTAGAAATGGAGAAATATTGAAACATAAAACCCATATATATATTTTTAAAACTAAAACATAATACAAAGGTGTCATCCTGCCGAATGACTAGTAAAAATGATTTTACAAGTTGATAGCACAGAAACCTGGGTTTATCAACTCCTTAAATGACCATAAGAATTACGTCACTTTATAAACTGTAATCTTAAATGAATAAAAAGGCAGTTAGTGAAAATGGCAAAGTTTTACTTCAAGATTACTGTAGTAAAGGAAATCACAAATATTCTGTATAGTTACATGTAATCTATTCAATTATGTAAACGTCTATAAAGTTTGTTGACAGTTGTTCTGGAACTCAAAACAATTGGCAACCAACACCAAAGTCAGGATTTTCAATACAAATGTCAAGACAGTTCTACTGTATGTGGCGAAAACTTGGAGAACTACGAAAGCCATCATCCAGAAGATACAAGTGTTTATTAACAGTTGTCTACACAGAATACGTCGGATTCATTGGCCAGACACTACCAGCAACAACCTACTGTGGGAGAGAACAAATCAGATTCCAGTGAAGGAAGAAATCAGGAAGAAGTGCTGGAAGTGAATAGGACACACATTGAAGAAAGCACACAATTGTGTCACAAGGCAAGCCCTCACATGGAATCGTCAAGGCCAAAGGAGAAGAGGAAGACGAAAGTGCATAATACGCCGATAAATGGAGACAGACATGAGAAGAATGAACAAAAATTGGATGGAACTAAAAAAGAAGGCCCAGGACAGCGTGGGTCGGACAATGCTGGTCGGCGGCCTTTATTACAATGGGAGTAACAGGCATAAGTAACTATAAAGTTTTGTAGATAACAAGAGAGTTTGTTCAAAATCGACCAGTCTAATGAGGGTGATGGAAAAACAAACACAGAAATATCGACATTTTTTTCAAAGATACTTAAAATTTAAACTACTGATCATTATTTGTATGTCATAAGAAATGAGTCTAACTGTAAATTTTAAAATTAAAAGCATATAAGGGGTATATTTATTCAAAGATACACCTTAATAATAACAAATAAATATGTCAAACATTATTTCCATTATCAGAAGGGGTTTTGTGGAGATTTAAGTCATTTCAATAGTTGAAATCTTGAGTCAATCGAAGCTGAGAGGTCCCATACTAGGACGAAACGACTGTTCAGTGCTTCCAGGTTTTCCATGGTGGTCTAGCTTCAATTGACTCATGATTTCAACTACTGAAATATTTCCATTGTATAAAACACAACTCTTTAGTGTATTTAACAGTTTAAAGTACATTTTTCAAATAGAAATTAGTAATGTAACTCATCTGTTTCAATCAACAACAAAAAAAGATGAATGTAAGAATTTCAAAAGTAAACATTTCATTCAATTCGTTATAGCTTAATCATATCATTACTATCTTATACACATGTAAACCTCCTCGTATATATATTCTATTCTTTTTTTTAGATGACATTACATTCCTGGAACTTTTGTATCCTCTTCTGTCAACTGGTAACTTATACAGTTTTATATATACATATATAATGAACACTTAAAATGCAAGTTGATTTCATTTTTAAATTCTTCATTTATATTTTATTATTATTACATATTTATATAATTCAATCTATTCCTATTAATGAACCAAATGTATTTTATGTAAATGATGATACAAATGAAGGTCAACGGATAGGTCGTATTACACATTTCAATAATAATCAACATAATAATGCTAAAACCGATCATTTCAAAGCTGTTATTGTACGCGGTAATCGTCCACCAGCTATATATTTTCGTTTAAATGAAAATACTGGTGATATCTATACACGTACTATTATTGATCGTGAAGTATTATGTTTAAAACAATATCAAATCAATGAAAATTTAAATAATATACAAACAGATATAAATATTGATTATTCTCAAACAAATTATCAATATAGATCATCATTATCTAATTCAAAAATTATAAATCAATGTAAATTTACATTTCAAGTAGCATTACATCGTATAATATCAAATCAACAATTAAAAAATGATCATACAATTGAATCAAATTATCCATATTTACCCGAATTTATTGATATTCATATCATTATTATTGATCGTAATGATCATATACCTACATTTCAACCAAATTCTATGATTAATTTATCTATACCAGAATCAGTACCAATTGGTACACGTATACAATTACCATTAGCTTATGATCCAGATTCACCAGAATTTAATATACAACGTTATGAATTATATCCTATAACAATAAATGATTTTGCATTATATATACAAACAACAGATATTATATATAATACAAATTTAATACAACAAATAACTGGATTATATTTAGAAGTGAAAACAATACTTGATCGTGAATTATGTGATAATTATATACTAGAAGTGAAAGCATTTGATTCATCTATAACAAATACAATTCATTCATCTATAAATGATAATCGTAATATATTAAAAATATATTTAACTATAGAAGATATTAATGATAATGGACCAATATTTCAACCACAAAATAATATAACACAATTAGAATCATCTATAGATAAGTTATCTAATACAATAATACCATTATCTATAACCTCATTAACATCAATACAATCAATCAATAGATTATGTTATAAAATTGATGTAATTGAATCTAGTTGGACAAAATCTCCTATATTAAAATTAATAACAAAAGATTTAGATAGTATAAAATATTCATTAACTAAATATGAATTTGCTATCAATACAGAATCTTATATAAAACAATTATTTAAATTAAATGAACATACGGGTGAATTATATTTAAAACAACCATTAGATTATGAAAAACATACTAGTTATACATTTAATGTATTAGCTATTGATAGTGAATATGATCGTCGTAGTAAATTAGATAATAATAATAATAATAACAATAATAATAATAATTTACATTTAGTAAATTCACGTATACAACAAAATAATATATTTACATCTACAGCTAATATAATTGTAAATGTAATAGATATTAATGATGAAATACCTATTATTGAATTAGATTATTTAAGAATAGATGAAACAACTGGTAGACCAGCAACATTTGCACGTATTGAAGAGAATAATGATCCACCACAATTTATAGCTGATATTTTAGTTACTGATCGGGATACTAATACACTTAATAGTCATGTAATATGTACACTAATAAATAAATCAAATAGAATACAAAATAATAATAATAATAATCATAATAAAACAGATATAATTAATAAATCATTTCAATTAACTGAAGTTAAACGACAACCTGGTTTAGTACAATATAATCTATTAACTATAAGTAGTTTAGATAGAGAAATAAATGGTGCCATGTTACGTGTAACTATTCAATGTATTGATTCTGGTGAAATAAAAAAAACATCTGAAGTTGATATCATGATACATATTATAGATTTAAATGATAATATTCCATCTATACAATTGATATCACATAATTTACATAAAACAACAAAATTAAATGATAATATAATTAATTTAAAAGAAAATACACCAACTGGTACAATTATTGCTTATTTTAATATAACTGATATAGATTATGGTGAAAATAGTCGTACAACATGTAAACTTTTATCAATAAATGATCCATTATTATTATTAAATATAAATGAATATTTTCATATTGATCCAATTACATGTAATTTAATTACACGTAAACCAATTGATCGTGAATTCACTTATCCACCATTAAATGAAATTGGATTAATAATTGAAGTAAATGATCATGGTCAACCAATACATAAATCAAATATAAATATTAAATTAAAAATAATTAATGAAAATGATAATAAACCATTATTTCAACAAAAATTTTATCAATTTACAATAAAAGAAAATTTACCAATTGGTGTCAATGTTGGTCAATTAATTATTAGTGATTTAGATGGAGATTATGATCAATTAATTGTAAAATTAAATAAACAAGAACAATTACCATTTCAATTATGGAAATCAATAATTACATCACCATCATCATCATCATCAATTATAAATCAATATGAACCAAATGTTATTATATATTATTTAAATACAACAAAAATACTTGATCGTGAAGAAAAATCAATATATGAATTTGAAGTATATGCAAATGATATAATAGATGATAATCAATTATATAATCAATATAAATTATCAATAAATAATAATAATAATAATCATAAAACAAGTACAACAGTATTAGTTACAATAGAAGATGAAAATGATAATGATCCAGTAATAATATTTCCACAACAATCAGATAAAATATTTATTATATCAAATTTAGAAAAAAAATATTATCAATTAATGACAGTTAATGCAAATGATAAAGATCCTACATCAAATACATTTATATTTATGTTAGAACAAGAAGATTTCATAAAAATCAATAATAATAATAATAACAATAATACATTAAAAACAATTCAATCAAATCAATTAAATATAGATCATACAAAATCATTATCATTAGATTCAATAAATAAATCACCAATAAATTCATTTTTAGATATTGATCGTAGTTTAGGTACTATATATTTAAATAGAGATTTACAACAAAATGATACAGGTACATATATTTATTATATAATTGTACATGATAGTATAATTAATCCACGTACAGCTTCACTTAGATTTATTGTTAAAATAGAATCAATACCATCATATATAAATCAATTAAAATCAAATAATTTATTAAAAAATCAATATAATGAAAATATATTAATGAATACAAAATATATAGAAACAAATAATGATTATACGACTTATTATACTAATAAAAAATTATATAATTCTTCTAATTTATTATTATTATCATCACCATCATCTATATTATATTCATCATCTAAACAATTCACACATCGTTTAACTAATGATACAATATTAATACTTTCATTAGGTTTAATATTATTAATATTATTAGCTACATTATGTTTAATTATATTTGCACGTCATTGGTCATCGAATTCAACAATACAAAATCATTCTATAATAACATCAGATAAAATTCATTGTTCTAAATTATTTTGTTTGAATACATCAAATCATAAACAATTAAATAATAATAATGATAATAATATGAGAATGGATAAAAAAGAAGTTATGAGCATTTTACAACCAACACATTCCCATTCCTATTCCTATTCTTATACTCATTCACCAAATACACATAATACTTGTTCACCAATTAATTGTAATAATAATAATAATAATAGTAATAATACAATACAATCATTAAATGATTCATATAAACAAAAAATAATAGATAATGATAATATTTATTATCATGATTGTAAACAATTTACATTATTACCTATTATAACAAGTTCATTGAATTCAATTAATGAATTATATCCAATAGATGATTATACAACATTACAAACAATAAATACATGTAAATGTTATACACCATCAACAATAAAATCTACTACATATAATATAAATCATGATATAAATGATTCTATTATAATACAACCTATAAAACATAATACATTGCAATTAAATCAATTTACTACTACTACTAATAATAATAATAGTAGTAGTAGTTTTAATAGTAATAATAATAATAATAATAATCCTATTTCATACTATACAAGTTTATCACCTAGATTAAAATCGGATCATTTAATTGAAAAACGTAAAGTAAGAATTATGTCAATGAATGAAAATATTGATAATGAATTAGAGAAAAATTCTCCTTCTGAATATTTAACAACTTGATTATTAATAATAATAACAATAATACTATTGAATATGTAAGTAGTTTATTCATCATTTTATTAATATAAATCATGATATTAGAAGGGGATTTGTGGATAGTATAGTAGTTTTTAATAGTTGAGATTGTAATTCAATTGAAGCTAGACCAACATGGAAAACTTGAAAGTACTGAACAGTCATTTTATTCTGTTGTGGGGCTCTTTAGCAGTATGCATCCACGATTCTACATCGCAAGATTCGAACCCAAGTCCTATAGGTCTCGAGCACGAACGCTTAAACACTAAACTACTGAAATGGCCGGTATCTAATGGTGTTAATGTATAAATTTAAACAATACACAAAATCAAGTGACATATTTCTTATTGTCATCAGTGAGTTACTATCTGATAACAGACCTGGTTGAACTCCACTGGTCACTACTTCTCACTAGAACTCCAGGAAATACCTTTTGAAGCCAGTGTCTAATGAGCATATATTGATTCGTATCAGAAGAGGTTTTGTGTATATTATAGTAGTTTTTAATAACTGAGATCGTAAGTCAATTGAAACTAGGCCCCCATGGAAAACCTGTAGGTATTGGACGGCTGTTTCATCCTGTTGTAGGACTCCTTAACAGTATGCATCCATGATCCCGTCTATCGAGATTCGAACCTAGAACCTGTTGGTCTCACGTGTGAACGCTTAACTAATCTTTTCAGGTTTTTTAGATATTAATGAAAAGTATTACTGATAACAAATGTCATTTTTGAGTAGATATTGAAATGATTTATATATCATTACATTTCATATAGCGTTTTTCTGGTTAGTTTTTTTCTGCGAGTTAATTTTCTATGGGATTGGGTCGCTAATCCCATGTCCAATCCTCCTTCATTATCCAAGATTGTGATACGTAGTAGACACAGAGGGGCTCCAGTTGGACTTGTAAAATTTCATATACGTACATCTTTCCGAATTTTGTTTGGTTCCATGGGTAAAAATATAAAAAAATGTTTAATTCTATAAAATAAAAGCTAGTTCAAATATTAGATAAATAAAGTTGAACAAATTACTCAGTTGTTTAGAGGTGTTACCAAAAATGTAACCTCAGAAATGTTAATAGTTCCAGTTATAAAAAAATGATAATCACTAGGTTACCTTCCACATAATTACTTCACTTGTATTCTGACTTAAATGTATAGATTAGTTTCTGTGGAGCAGTATTAGTTCTGTGAATATTACAGATGTGCTATATTAATGAACCTTATATCTATATACTTTTAAGGACTAGTTTAATAATATAATAAAAATAGTTGAATAAAACTAGGATTTCTTTCAGTTTAGATGTTAATACCATACTGCTATGTGATCTGAATAGATCTGTTTATTATGTGGGGTAGTGGAGTTTGTGAGTTTTTATTAAGATCATGAACTGATCAAAATCACACCACTGAAAATATACGAGGATCACATAATATCGTGAACTGGTCAGTGTTAGACGTTAAAAATCGTTGTTTGCCGAATCCGTGGACTAGAGGTTAAGTGTGTTCGCGCGCGAGATCGAGTCACAGGGTTTGAGTTCAGCGTGTGGGATCGTGGATTTGCACTGCTATGGAGTCCCATACTAGGATGAAACGGCTGTTTAATGTATATAGGTTTTCAATGATGATCTAATACAGATCGGTTTGTGATCTCAATTATGTTAATTGTTGTTTTTTAAATATCTATAAAATAATCAAGTATAGCTTCTCCTAGAAATTTAGCTTACTTCATAGTCAGTCATGCTATTTCATCACCGTATATTATCGTCCAATAATAGTACCAACTAACTAAGTCTAAATATGTTTTGTTTTCGTAATACTAAAATTTATTCCAGATTAATTCACCATTTATTACAAACCACCTACCATATGTTATACATTGAATGGTTAAATAAGAATGAAACACTTTACCTATAGCTTAATGAGATTTCATGCAAAAAGTAGATGTTCTGAAGTTTTGTTTTTCTATAACGGATACAATGAACGATTGCAAAAAAATTTTAAACCTTAAATAAGAACATAATGAAGTACTATACTGTTATCATGAATTTATCCGCCTTCAAATAAGTTTCTCACTAAATCAAGCGATCAGTCGTACTCAGCAGTTTAATATTCTCAAGTGGCTGCAGATAACTTACATGTAGCCCTGAACCGAGGTTTCGCGTTACGCGGCAAACATTAGAAGGTCTAAATCCATCCTTGAGGATACCCATGCTCTCCGTGCTGTCTAAACTTTCGTAACCCAGTGTCACAACCAAACATATAAATGAGATCAGATATGATGAAAACATATCGATGGTAGTCTTTGAAACTAGTTCAAGTCTACCAAGGGATATAAGCGTTATAAAAACTGCTTTATATTTATTTTCAGAATGGGCGTTTGTGAAAATAGTAGTAATTTTTATAGTTGAATTCATGACTTGATCTAAGCTAAACCACCATTAAACACCTGTAAGTACTAGAATGTCGTTTCGTCCTAGTATGAAACCATTTAGCAGTGCGCATCCACGATCCTGCACACGGGATCTGAACCCAACACATTCGGTCTCGTGTGCTAACACCTAATATCTAGACCACTGATCCGACCTGCATCCAACAGTGTTAATGTTTAACTTTAATCGATTCATGATCTAGCTCAACCATTCATCCATTGTCTGAAGTGGATAACTGTCTCACACCCAACTGTGATTGAACTCCACTGGCCACGGCTTCTCACAAAAACTCCAGGAAATTCAACCTTTAATTGGAAGCATGTAAAACCGGAATTTGAATTATAACTCAATATTTATGAACTGAGTACGTTAACCATTGAATCATTACTTTACACGATAAGTCTCAATTGCAATTAGATATATAAATTTATACGAAAGTACGTTCTCGAATTTACATTGTCCATGTCACATTAATCTATTCTACCTAAGAGTTACATTTCACTTGTTTATATATCTTTGATTACTTTAAGCGTAGGGTCAAGACTGATATCTACAAACTGATGATTTACTGTCAACTGTTTGCATTGGCATCGCTGAACTGTCAAGACAACAGCTTCATATAATGACTTTTCGAAATCCATCTCGAAGTAATTCATTACATGAAGATTTCTTTTGTTCTCACCATAAGAAAAATCGGATATTCATCGATTGTATTTTGTATGCATCGACCGGCGCACATTGCCAAAAAGTCTTGATGTGGAACGACAAATCCATATAGTCCTCCTCGACTTTGATTAGTTGACCGGCTGATATCAATACATAATGAAAATTACTTCAAAATTAATCTAATATTCAGAAATAACTTTGTTAAATAAAAAGTAATTTCCCATTAAATTCATTTTCCATTATTTGTTTAAATCTTCCAACTGATGTTTAGGACTGTAGTTGATCAATCTCTTATTGGTATATACGCATTATGTACGGATTGCCTTGATATTACCTTAAATCACAAGCATTATAAGCAAAGATGGAAGATGGATAGCAATATAATCCTGAATTTACGTTTCCTCCTATTTAGAACTCGTCAGCTAGATGTACCTGAATCCCAGAGTTGATGTTCACTCCGAGATTCAAACCATGCTGAGTTCGTGCACGTCATGAATTCCACTGTTATCTACCATCTATCTTTGCTTATAATTTTTCATTAGTTTCTAATTTAACATATTAATTAACATTTGCTGATTTATATTTCAAGTAAATTACAACTATTACTTACATTAGTTACCAATGTCTAGAATTTTAAATAATCAACATTAGTACATTATTATTCTATAATTATTTGATAATTAACATAAATTACATTAATGATTAGTTTTATAGGAAATGATAGATGATTGTACTATTGAAATATTGGACAACGATAAGGATAAGAATCTATCATTACCATTTACATTCTCTTTAATATTATGACTATTACATTCAATTAACACAAATGTCAAGATATAGAATGTCTAACTTATGAATGGTATTTATATAATCTAGATAAATAATTGAATAAATAAACACTCATATACATTCACTCACCTACACACATACACACAAATAAAAATAGCATCCTTATAAAGATACTAATCAATTTGTAATAATCAAAATATAATGAGTATCTTTCTTTTCTATTTTCATCTTTGTTTGTAATGAAAGGTTCAAGATCCATGTCTATTATCATTGAAACATTACTAAATAGAAGAAGTATTTGAAAAGATCATGAAGGATTCCTTTTTCATACATTTTGTTTATGTATATACATTCATGTGTGTGTACATTTGAGATGGTGGTGTATTTTCAAACTGATTCAAAGATTTTCTTATAATATATAAGTGTAGTTCTATACAGAAAATATATAAGATAATAATGATATGTAAGATACTAATGTAGTGAATACAAACACCAATGGGGACAATCGAATGTATTTAACAACAAATTACAGTATTTGTTAATAAAATTTAATAACCATATAATAAATGCTCCATTTGCAAAATGTCCATCAATTGTCTTAAAATGACTCAGACTATATTGTTCTTGCATTTTCATACACATTGCATTCTGTTTCCATTCTTTACTGTTCGATCCTGTTATCTCTCCGCTGCAAGACATTCTGTTCATGGCTAACGTCATATACTACTTATGTCAATATAAGTAGCACACACCACATTAATACAATCGATATCATTGAAATGACTTTAGTTGTATAATACTCAGAAATCTTTAGAACACAATAGATCACTCGATTACTTAGAACTAAGTAGGTCTAAATAAGTTTAGATCATCTATCATTTGTGAAACATTTAGATATATATTTCATAGTAATACTAATACTGATATATTCTGAAAAAATCATATACTAACTGTTAATATTTTGTGGATACAATCAAAGTGTAATATAAGTGTGACTATGTTTTACTGATTTCAAGTATCTCCAAGTTGTAACTCTTCATTTCTACAGCAATTTGAAAGACTTTCTTGATCTTTCATATTGTACAAGCATTCCATTGTATCTAAATGAATGATTGCTTTAGTTGTCAGAAGGCGAATTAACCTTGTGACTTTCGAAATGATAATTTTCAAAAGATAATCTAGATAGTTTGTTTCATTGTTTGTTTATATTTTACATTTCTTTTTGCAGAGAAATCAAACAATTTTCTTTGTTTTATACTTCTAATCATAAATAAGATTATTGATAAGAATTAACTTTAACTATATATCAATTTCTCTAAGATTATTCTCACTTACCTACCTATTGTAATATACATACATTTTTAGGTATATTAAATAGAAAATAAAAAAAAAAAGAATAATAATTTTTGGACATTTTAAATTATGATAAATGTCAAATATTAAATGGACTAAAATGAAACTAATAAAATATAAAGTAAATTAAACAGTAACTATATAAATAACATTAATGAATAAATAAATGAATAAAAACTAGGCAATAAAATTGATAACATTAAGTACTTATGATATTAATATCCAATTAGGTATATCATTTCCTAGGTAATAATTATAAGTTCTATTTAAACATTATAAAAAAAAGAAAAAAAACAAACATGATACTCACTCTATGGTTCACTTTTCAACAAATTTATTATCAAGCTGAACAGTCGTATAGACAGACAGACAGACAGATAGATAGATAGATAGATAGATACATGTGTAGATAGATAGATAAATAGATGGATAGATAGATGTGTGGATAAATAGATAATTAGATAGATAGAGAGAGAGATTTGAGGATAGATAAATAGTTAGATACATAAATAAATAGATAGATGTGCTCATAGATAGAAAGTTGGTTAGATAGAGAGATGTGAGGATAGATAGATAGAGAGAGATGTGAGGATAGATAGATAGTTAGATAGATAAACAGATAGACAGATAGATACATGTGTAGATAGATAGATAGATAGATAGATATGTGGATGGATAGATAGATAGTTGGTTAGATAGAGAGATGTGAGGATAAATAGATAGATGTGTGAATAGATAGATAGATTGGTCAAATGTGAACAGTGAATAAACATGATGATGTAATAAAACTGTACGATTCGATCAGAAATTCTCAATATAAGATTTGTAAAATTTTCATTATTTAAATCATTAGTTGATTTTAGCTAGAACAATAATGAAAAACTAGGAAGCACTAGATAACTGTTTTATTCTGATGAGAATCTATGACTAGTGGAGATCAATCATATCGAATATAAGATAGATGATCACTGCAAATAATAATTGAATGATGAAATTTTAGAATCCTGAATTAGTTGAAATCAAATATGAACATCACTGGATACAGACTTTGTTTTAGATATTAAGACTTAGCTAATGAGATTGAAGTTCCTGGGTTAAACTCCTTATGGTGGGGTCATGGATTTCCATTACTGATGAGTTACATACTAGAATGAAACAGTTGTTCAATGTTTCCTTGTTTTCAATAGTGGTCTAGCTAAGATCCGTTTCTGATGTAAAATATGATAATAATTCTATTAGAATGAGGTTTCTTCACTGAATATCATGGTTTTAACTCTTTTTATGTTTATTTCATTTTCATATAAAACGGTCTTATTATTTTATACCATTAAATAAACATGAATAAGTGATTCAGAGTAATAAAATTCTTCACAATATGAAGTAAATGAATGAATGAATTTATCAGACATTCGTTAACTTCCAGGTGTTCTTGGAATGAATATCTGTATGTTGACTAAGTTTACAATTTACTAATACTTTTGAATGCCGACTAACAGTGAAAGTTAATGGTGTGCATTTAGTCCAGTTTAAGATTTGTCAGTTGAATCATATATTCTAACATAAAGCGTAATTTGGAACCACGAAAAGATAGATGTACTTAATTATTTAATTCTATAAGGGATTCCCTGTATAATATAAGAGATTTTAATCTCCCGCTGTCGGTATTATTTGGTAAATTTTGATTAGTAACAATTGATATATATGAGCCCTTAACAGATTACTTTGCTATTGAGATTCATTTGTATAATTCCACTTAAGTTGGATTTCAGTTTTCAGTGCACATTTCGTTCAGTTTTGGACTTGTAAAATAGACATACCTGAATTCTTGTGATCATTACAAAAATCTAAGATAACTTGATTTCATAATTAATTTAAGTCATTAGATAGTGAATAAGATTTGTAACTCAGGTGAATGGTTTTTCATGGAGTTTTGTTCTCTTAGCTGGATGGTTTGGTCGTGAAACTTTCATCATTCTTCTGAACGATATCATCAACACAAACTTTAAGTAGACATTTATGCTGATGATGTCGTTTAAAAAAAACGACGAAACCTCCACGACCAAACCATCTAGTTCAAAGAACAAAACTCGATCAAAACACATCATATAGTATAAGATATTTCATATTGTAAACATGTTATCAAATGATTATACGTTTATCAATTTACTGAACAGGTGTTAACTATTTAAACATATGAAACCGATTGAATCTACTGAATATTAATTATTGAATTCCATTAGATGTAAATGTATTAAGTTTTGATAATTGAAATTGATAAAATATTTAAAAAACAATATTTAAATGAATAAAACAAAAATCTCGCAATATTGTTTGTTTTAAAAATGCATGATTGTATATACACCATTATTATTATTGTTAAATATAAACATTATTAAATTATAAATAGACGTTATAGATATTATAGTGGGTCAATTAAATAATACGATATTATCAATGGAGTTACCGAAATTTTGGATCCATGATCTAATTCCAGTTGGATCGTATAAATGATTGCTGTCAAAATATATATTATCTTTAATTTTCATATATATTCATTGACTTAATCCACTTTAATGTATAACAGAATTAAATAATTTCAATAGTAGAAGTCATGAGTCAATTGAAGTTATATATTAACACCATTGAATGCCGGCCAGCTCAGTAGTCTAATGGTTAAGCGCTCGCGCGCGAGACTGATAAGTCTTGGGTTCGAATCTAATGAGGGGTGGAATGCGCACTGCTGAGGAGTCCCATACTAGGACGAATTGGCTGTCCAGTGCTTCTAGGTTTTTCATGGTGGTCTAGCTTCAATTAACTCATGATCTCAACTATTGAAATTACTAAAATCTCCAAAAACCCTTTCTGAGAATTAAATAAGTCAAACATGAGAATGAATTTTTGAATATGTAAATTTTGTACAATCATTTATCCAGGTAGATGATCAAAGGGATAAAGCGAAATGAAATGATGCGCGGTGGAGAGAGCGTGTGAGCCAACTCCATTTAATCAAGCGTTAATCAAGATTTATATCCACACAAAAATGAGCTGCAGACATTTAGAGTGTAGGATAAGAGACGTACACATATATGTTTATATAAAACAGTCAGGTTTGATAAGTGAATAATTAATAAAGTCAAAGATGTGACTCAAGAAGAATGGATAAATTGGCCTGTCCAGAAGCTAGAATAAGTTGTATGGGCTCAATATGACTTAAAATTTATTTAATATGTACATTATACAACGATTTTAGAACGCAATCCCCATCATAGAAACAGTTGTTTTTAAGCAATCAACACCAAACTAAATTTGAAAGAATAGTTTAAGTTAAGTTTGATCATGAACTGATATCAACTTTAGACCCATTGAAAGTAAGGGAGGAATGGACAGGTTGTTCACTATGGTTTACAGATGCTTCAGTACAAGAACATTTGCAGCTTTCGACGAAAAGTCCCGGAATTATACTCAAATGGATGGTCGATGGAGTTTTTGGAAATCGAGTCTACTTAACTTAGACATATGAATCAATTGGTGATGACCAAATGTCTAAATGTTACGTAATTGACGTGATACAAATGTACCTCGTATTCTCGCTTATGTAAGATAGTGACTAAGTAATAAAAATATCCTATTTAATGAATCTTCGATTAGTGTATCATGAAAACTAGGCCTAAATCAAATAGTTGCCATATACTTCTTTTATTTACTACTATTATGAGTGATTTCATCTTCACCTTATTATTGCTAAGCTTTTGAGTTTTTGGTGGTTTTACTAAATACTTTCTACAAATTTAAAGTAAAACACATCAGCGGTCTATAAAATAATGGTTTGCATAAGATCGAAGGTCCTGAGTTCGAATCCCACATACAGGATCGTAGATCAATCTTATTATGAAATTATGATTGCTATAATCTCTAAAAATCACCATTCCGATAATAAACGTGTGCTCACTGGTGACTAATTTCAGGATGTAACTCCTGGAATTCTAGTGAGAAGTCGTGACCTGTAGAGTTCAGTCACAGCTGGGTGTGAGACAGTTATCCACTTCAGACAATGGATGAATGGTTGAGCTAGATCATGACTCGATTAAAGTTAGACATTAACACTGTTGGATGCAGGTCGGATCAGTGGTCTAGATATTAGGTGTTAGCACACGAGACCGAATGTGTTGGGTTCAGATCCCGTGTTTAGGATCGTAGATGCGCACTGCTAAATATTTTAATACTAGAACGAAACAGATTGTTGTTAGCTTAGACAAACTCATGAAGTAAACTGATAAAATTACTACAATATCCACAAATTCGCATTCTGATAAAAATCATAATCAGTCAAATATTTTAAGTTTTCATTTCCGTCTAATTCTCTGTCATTAAAAGTGTTGTTTATGAATTTTATGTAGCAAACTATTTTCATCCTAGTCTGTGATTTGTTAGGGATTTGTCGTAAACAAAGAAGCGTTAAGCATCTTTCATTGTCTTTCTCAACAAAATGATCAGCACAAAAGTTGAGTAGATCTATTCAAATTTCTCCACAAATGACTAACGGCTAGTACCATTGACGTTGACAGGTTATTGCTGTCTATTATCCGGTTATTATCCGTATATTTATTTTGATTATTTTCAATTTTTCGACCTGATTTTTGACCTTAACATTTTCCGTGATTTTTTTGGAACGATTCCCATTCATATTGACAGTTGATCCTTTCTGACATTTTGGTATTACATATAGCTATGAAATATCAATATGGAATCGAACCTATGAACTATAATATCATTTTAACTAATGTATCAACAACTGAAATTACAAATTTTCAATTAAATATTATTATCATTATTAAGTGAATGCCATTCAATCTTATTAATTACTCATTATCGACTTAAACAACTTTATGATATGTGATAAATATCCATTGAACAAGCTTAAGCTACTCATAACAACTAATCAATTCATTAACATTTTCAGTATCTTATCAAACTAATTAAAACAACAAATATCAATAATCATATACAATCAATCTACCTTATTTACTGTTATTACTCTTTATACATTATTCAATATTATATTCATTATAACTAATATACAACATTAATAATAATAATAATATTGTTTTCTTTTTCTATTCTAGAAGTAATTCCATAAAATAAAAGAATATTCCTCTGAAGTGAACATTCATGGAATCAATCGATAAATCAATGATTTTTCATTATTACCAATGAAAATTTAAAAAAAATAATGATAAAACAATCACTAACAAACTTAAAACCAGCCAATTTAATAATAATGAAACATACATTGAGAAAATAATATTTTTTACTTTAAATCTATATATATATATATACAGTATTTGAACTCGTTTTTTAAAATTTCAATATGATTTTTTGAAACAACGAAAAAAATTTTTAAAAATTTTTCCGCGATTTTTGAAATAACCACAGCGCTTTTTTAAAATTAAATTCTTCTTCATTAATTGTCTTTAAACAATTTCAATGTATAATATCTTTAAAAAATCATGTAAATCTTGTATGTTTAATTCATTTATTGAATATAGTAATGAAACTTGTAAATGATTCATGAAATTCATTCATTAAACCTTTTTTTTTGTAAAGTATCCTCCACAGTTTATAAATTATCTTTCAAGGGATAGATTTATGGAAAATACATTTTGTATTTTATTTTCGTTTTAAACTTGTAAGATTGTCAGGAGTAGGATTTAATTTTGTTGATTCCTTCACAAAATTAACAATTTCTCTTGTAATCTTCTTATTTCATGACCATCTTTTCTTTTTCTTCTTAACATTTCTAGGTGGCCTAATAATTCACATCCATAAGAAATACAGTCTCTTTGACAATATATTCGTTTATAATAATTTTTTTGTTTATAAAGCATTGTTTCTTCTCATTTGAAAATAAATTGTTTACTTGTTTTTTCCATTCATGTAAGGATTATAGAAAAATTTAAAAAAAACGCTGTGGTTATTTCAAAAGACGCGGAAAACTTTTTTAAATTTTTTTGCTGCTTTAAAACAACCTTGTTGAAATTTTAAAAAACGAGTTCAAATACTGTATATATATATATATATATATATATATATATATATATATATATATATATATGCATACATATTTCGAAAATATTCTATTTTTTGTCTTGTTCAACTTTTAATTTGTTTTCTTCTTGTTTAAATGTTTTGTTGTTCAATGTTCAAATGTTTTATTTTGGGATTTTGTTTTATTTTATTTTCTACTATTATTATTATGATTATGATTATTGTTAATGATAATGTAAACAAAAAGTGATATAAATACACAATTATTATTGTTTATTAATTATATTTATTGAAATTATTTTGTAAATAAATGTAATGAAAATATCTTCACTTTTGTCTTCTTTTTCTTTTTATCATTATTAAGTAAGACATCTTAAAGTGAAGATCTAGATTCTCTTCTTTTAATTTTTTCAATATTTTACAAAATTTTTAAAAAAAAACGTTGATTGTGTTGTAAAGAAGAAAACAATAGGAAATTTATAGAACTCAAAAATAGTAACTGACTGAAAATAATGAATAGTGGTGCAATTTCGTTGATTGATTGAAGTTAGATATTAACAGTGTTGAGTCCCGGCTGGATCAGTTGTCTAAAGGTTAAGTGTTTGCGTGAGACACCGATAGATCCTGGGTTCGAATCCCGCTATAGCGGGATCGTGGATGAGTACTCGTAAGGAGTCCTATACTAGGACGAAATAGCCGTCCAGTGATCCCAGCTTTTCCATGGTGGTCTAGCTTTAATTGACTCATGAACCCAAGTATTAAATTATTTTCTTGTTTAGGTTGTATAAATATAAATTTAAAAGTACTGGATTCTATTAAATAGTATTCTAATGAACAAGAACACAAGTGGGGATAACCAAACGTATTTGAATACAAAATTAAAGAATCCCTTAGTACAATCTGAAAACTATACAACAAAAACTTCACTTGAGAAATGTCAGTCAATCGTCTCAGACTTAATTGTTCCTTCATTTCTATGGCAATCATTCACTGTTCTTGTTCTCTTTTCTTCGATCTTCTTAACCTTCTGCTGCCAGGTATTTAAATTTTGATTGACGATGCATACTATCGATATCTATCGACATCAGTAGCACTTACTTACTTACGCCTGTTACTCCCGATGGAGCATAGGCCGCCGAAGAGCATTCTCCAACGCATTCTGTCCTGGGCCTTCTTTTCTAGTCCTATCCAATTCTTGTTCATTTTTCCCATGTCTATCTCCATTTCCAGCCGCAATGTGTTCTATGATCTTCCTATTCCCCTTCGACCTTGATGATTCCATGTGAGGGCTTGTCTTGTGACGCAGTTTGTTGCTTTCGTCAATGTGTGTCCAATCCACTTCCAGCGCTTCTTCACGATTTCTTTTTCCACTGGGATCTGATTTGTTTGCTCCCACAGAAGATTGTTGCTAACAATGTCCGGCCAACGGATCCGAAGTTTTTTGCGTAGATAACTGTTAATAAACACTTGTATCTTCTGGATAATGGCTTTCGTAGTTTTCCAGGTTTCCGCTCAATACAGTAGAACTGTTTTGACATTTGTATTGAAAATCCTGACCTTGGTGTTGGTTGCTAATTGTTTTGAGTTCCAGATATTCTTCAGTTGTAAATATGCTGCTCTTGCTTCGCCCATCCGCGCCATCACATCTGCTTCGGATCCTTCGTATTCATCAATGATGCTGCCCAAATATGTAAAGGTTTTTACATCTTCCGAATCCTCTCCGTCAACTGCGATTGGATTGGTGCATGCTGTGTTGTACCGGAGAATCTTGCTTTTCCATTTGTATGTTGAGACCTATTGCTGCTGAGGCTGCTGCTACACTAGTCGTCTTCTCCTGCATTTGTTGTTGCGTTAGCGAAAGAAGAGCCAGATCATCTGCGAAGTCTAGATCATCTAACTGCATCTTAAATTTCCACTGTTTCACGTGCTTCCCTTCAGATTTTGACGTCTTCATGATCCATTCGATCACCAGGAGAAAGAGAAAGGAAGAGAGTAAGCATTCTTGCCTGACACCGGCCTTTACTTCGAACGACTTTGTCAACTGTCCTCCATGAACGATTTTGCAGTTTAATCTATCATAGGAATTCTGTATGATACTGACTATCTTCTGAGGCACGTCGGTGAAGCTTCCATAGTGTTGTTCTATCCAGGCTATCAAATGCTTTTCCGTATTCAGTGAAGTTGATGAAGAGTGATGAATTCCATTCAATTAATTGTTCTACAATGATCGTAGAGTTGCGATTTGGTCTGTGCACGATCTATCTTTACGGAATCCTGCCTGTTGGTCGCGAAGTCGGGCGTCTACGGAGTCCTTCATCCTGTTCAACAATACCCTGTTGAGGACCTTTCCTGGTATTGAGAGAAGAGTGATTCCCCTGTACTTATCATAGTTGCTGAGACCGTTTTTCTTTGGTATTTTGACCAGAAGTCATTCTTTCCAGTCTTTTGGTACTTGTTCGTCATCCCAGATCTTTCTGAAGAGAGTTTGGAGTATCCTTGCAGTTACCGCTACGTCTGCTTTCAATGCCGCTGATGGAATGTTTTTTGGTTCTGCTGCTTTGCCATACTTGATTTGTCAGACGGCCATGTTTATTTCTTCAATTGTTGGTGAGCCAACATCAATTGGGAGGTCCGTGAGTGCTGCTTCGATGTTGGGTGGGTTCAGTGGGGCTGATCGATTCAACAGTTCTTTGAAGCGTTCTACTCACCTGTTTCGTTGTTCTTCAATGTTGATGATTATCTTGCCTTCCTTGCTTTTCATCGGTCATTCTGGTTTACGGTAATTCCCAAAGAGTTTCTTTGTTGTGTCATACAGTTGTCTCATGTTTCCTTCTCTTGCAGCCTTTTCTGCCGTCATTGCTAAATCTTCCACATATTTACGTTTGTCAGTTCTGATGCTCCTCTTCACTTGCTTGTTTATTTCTGTGTATTCAGCCTGTGCCTTGGCTTTTTTTGCTCTTGTTCGGCTAGTATTCATTGCTGCCTTCTTGTTCCTCCTTTCTTGAATCTTATCTAGTGTATCGACCGTGATCCAATCCTTGTGATGGTGCTTCTTTTGGCCCAGAACCTCATGACATGTTGAAGTGATTGCCTCTTTTATCTCTTTCCAGTTGCTCTCCATAGTAGTTCCTTCTCCATTGAGTAGATCATGAAAGGCCTGCTGAGGGTTATCTTGAATTTATTGAGTTTGTCATTATCCCGAAGAAGAGCCGTATTAAATTTTTGTGATATTGTCCTCCCCGTCGTCCAGTGCCTCTTGAGTTTTAATTTCATCTTGGCGACCAGCAAGTGATGATCTGATGCTATATCAGCTCCTCTCTTGGTTCTCACGTCCTCCATCGTCCTCCGGAACTTTTTGTTGATGCAGATATGGTCGATTTGGTTTGGAATAATGTGATCCGGTGAGGTCCATGTGGTTTTGTGGATGCGTTTATGTGGGAATATAGTGCCTCCCATGACCATTTTATTGAAGGCACATAGGTTTGCAAATCTCTCACCATCTTCGTTCCTTTCTCCGAGTCCGTGTCATCCCATGATCTCTTCATATCCGGTGTTGTCAATTCCAACCTTGGCATTTAAGTCTCCCATCAGAATGGTCAGGTCCTTTATTGGCCACTTCTCGACGATTGACTGCAGCATATCGTAAAATTGATCTTTAGCGTCTTCATTGTAGTCGTTGGTAGGCGCATAGGATTGGATGTCGTTCATTGTTATGCCCTCTTTCTTTGTTTTGAAGGAGGCTTTGATGATCCTTGGTCCATGAGATTCCCATCCTATAAGTGCATTTTGTGCTTGTTTGGACAGCATCAATGCAACTCCTTGTGTATGTGGGGCATTTTCTTGTTCATGTCCGAAGTATAATAGCAGCCCCCCTGAAGCTAGTCGCTGTTGTCCAACTTGCGTCCAGTGTGTTTCACTGATCCCAAGCACCTCTAGGTTGTATCTCCTCATTTCTGCAGCAATTTGGAAAACTCTCCCACATTGTGTGAGCATTCCATGTATCCGAATAAATGGTTGCTCTGATTGTCAGAAAGGGGCATCGGCCTCGTGACTTCCGAAGGAACTCGGCTTTCATCATGAGGCGTCATAACTCTTCTAAATGAAGACCTTCTGACTCCCAGGGCAGAGTTTAAATGGTTTGAATAATTTTTTCTGGTTAGCGTTTTTTCAGCGAGTTAGTTTTCTACGGGATGGGGTCGCTAACCCCATGCCCAACCCTCCTTCTTTATCCGAGCTTGTGACCGGCAGTAGCCCCCGGAGGGACTCCAGGCGGAGTTATATCAGTAGCACACATTGCAGTATATTTGTACATACATTTAAGAGTTTAGTTGGTGTTATGAACTGAAGATAGTGAAATTTCATGTTAAATAAATCTTGAGGCCCAGAAAAGATATGTCATGAATGAAATCAAAGAGATATACAAAAAGGAATAAAACAAAATATTTTGTCTTGTTTGGGGTTGATAAATATTGTAGTGTCGGTTACTATGTTAAGCCCGTATAGCTTATTCTTGCTTACGGACAAGCCATTTTATTCATTCTTTTGAAATCACATTTCGACCTTGTTAATTATTCGCTTAACAACTCTGACTGTCTTTATGTGAGCGTATGGGCGCAATTTTGATCTTACTCATCACATATCCACAACTTATTTTTGTGTGACTATAAATATTGATTAACGATCGATTAAATAGAGTTGGTTAACACGCATTCTCCATTTCGCGTCATTTTGCTTTGTCCCTCTTATTATCTCTCCATAACAATGAGTGTACAAAGTATACGTATTCAAAATTCATTCTCATATTTGACTTATTTAATTCCGTTATTCACTGACGCGATTTAAGTCGATGATTTTATACGAGGATAGCCAGGATGTTTATTTCGACCGCAGTTATCTGATAGCCATTATAAACGATCCAAATGGAGTCAGATGTAAGGGCCACTAAAATATCATTCAATAGATAAATATGATATCTGAAATATAATTATAAATTTGGAAAGATACTATGTCTTATTTATCGTAATAATAATATTATTTTATAATAGTAATATGATAGCAATAATCAATAATAAGAATATTATGGATGTTTATTCAAAGATCGATCCGTTATATTGACTTTAAGATTCAACAATCTCTATAAATCTCTTACAGTAATTATTAATTATGTACTCACCAGGGACTATTTGTGAGAGGTGATTTCAAAAGTTCCAATGATGTGTTGTGACTAGTAGAGTTCAATCATTTCAAGTATGAGATAATTAACCACCAAGTACATTTGAAGATGTTTGGGTGATATTGTGAAATAATTAAGTTAGACGTGTAAACGATTAGATGCCTGCTCACTGGTCTGGAAGTTAAGCACTCATCCGTTAGATCAGATGTCTTACACTCGACCAGTGGTTAGATAGTGGATGGACACTGACGCGGGGTCCCATACTATGATGAGACATATGTCCAGTACTCGTTGATGTCCAATAGTTTTCTAGCTAAGATCAGTTAGTTTTGTTAACCGAAAAATAAGAAAGATTTATGCTTAATTTTAAATATGTCAGAGGAAGGCTTTGGTAATGATCTACCATCAAGATGACCAGTTAGGTTAAGAATATGATAACCGTATTATGTGCCATTATGATCAGTGACAAACTCTAAAAATTTCATCAAAGGAGATTTTCTTTCCAAAAACATCATTTATTCATGTCGTACAATTATATTTCACAGTGATTTAACTAATAAAGTAGTTTCTTGTATAACAAATAAGGAATTCAATAACAAAGTGTTCAGGAATTTCAAATGTCAAAAAGTTGTTGCGTAACTTATGTGAATTTAGGGAAATAATAACGTGAAATCAAATGCATGAAAGGGAATCGTCCTTCTGATGAGTACCCAGAATGTGAGGAAGAAACCAGAATCCTGAATGAGATAAGAACAGTTGCTTTTGGTGAACTTTAGTTGTCAAACTTTGATTGTTTATTCCTCAAATGTCAACGGAACAAAACTGTTTACTCAAATGCAAGGATACTTGTAGATAATAAAACATATACACATGCTTAAATGTCTGTGCTACCAGTTCCTGCCATCTAGATATTTCAACATGTTATCAGTTTCCTTGTTTGTTTTAACAGAACATTATGTCAATTAATTGTATTTATGAAAAGATTAAAACATTTCGCTGAACAAGTTACAAAAGAACCCAATCAGAAACATCGTGGTTGCTGACAATATACATCGAAAATAATATACATTATTCAGGTGTTGATTCCTGAACTACTAACATTTAATTGGCGATCACTTAATATTTATCGCAAAGATCGATCAAGAAATAAGAACAGGAAACATGTTGAAATATTTTCTGCTGAGAATTCTATATTGTACCAAAAACAGTAATATTGAACAAAGCAATGAATAATAGTAGTAATAACAATAATGATAATAATAATAATGATAATTAAGGCTTCTACAACAAACTAGTTTAAGACTCGTGGAATAACTAAGAAGCTCACTTCTATATAAACTAATCGCTGGCAATACTATTCAAAAATGCAATGAAAGCTATACAATTGAATCATTGAGCGCGGAGAACGAAATATCACCAAAATAACTCATTTTAACTACAAATTTTCGCTATCATCACAAAGGGTAATTCTAAACTGTGAAAAGAGGTATGTATTAACAAAAATTTTCTTGAGTATGAAAAAATGTTGGGCTTACGGAAGAATGAAGCCTTGTAATTGTCACATTTTCACATAGATTTCATACTTGAAAGTGTTATAACTTGTGCCATGTGTCCTATTAATGTATAACGTGAACAATGAATTATCAATCAGACCAATGACGTATAAAACAAGTACGAGCAGTCTAGAGTCCTTATCAGTCCTGCTTCTGTCTAGCCCAGCCAGTTAAATCCAGAACACCAATCTCAGCCTTTGCGATATGAATCGTTTATTTCAAACATACTGGGTTCATATACAAACCAAACAGATCACATCTTACCATAAAATGTAAAATAACATTGGTACAAGATTTAGCCAAAAGTGTCTGTGAATGTGGGAGATAGTAATTGATAGACTGGGTATAACTCAAGAATGGTAAATCGTATAATAACAGTTCATAGGTCAAAATCAAGTTTATGATAAGAGGAAGACGAATATGAATAGTTTAGTCATTTAACAATTATACACTAAAAATATACGTATAGTATTGGTCTATAGATGGTTCCCAAAAATTACCATTCATTATTCTCATCGGGATATAACAGTAAGAAAGAATCGTTAACATCGCTGCAGTCCATAAGTAATTGAACTGCACTTCTTTCGAATACAAACGTTAGACTGTGTAGATAATCTTGAAGAAAATTTATAGTGGGACATTGTGATTAAAGTTGACGAGATGGTCTAGTATTAAGTTATTGACTGTTTTATATCTCCTTATTTAGAATTATCCAGGGTAAGCATCATAAGTCCTTTGTAACGTTTAAAATTAATATTAATTTAAACACAATTATATCAGCTCTTCACTAATAGTAGTATTCGATGACTAGCTATTTGCTTTGAAATGAGTTTCCAAAATATTCAACTGGAGTGTGTGACCATTAAACCTAATTGAATATCACATAGTAACTACTTTTAAATTGCCCACTCATATAAAAGGGATTCGTTCTTAGTGATTTCCTTAGCTGACAATATTCACATCAAAACATATAACTGTCTCTTATTGTTTTACAACCTTAATTTATATTTTCATTTGCCGCAATTATTTCTTAGTTATCTAACTTCTATAAACACTGTGTAGTGAAGGAGAACACTGGTGAGGACAACCGAATGTATTTGACAACAAATTACAGAACTAGTTGGTAAAATCTAACAACCACATAGTAAATGCTCAATTCGCAAAATGTCTATCAGTTGTCTCAAATGACTTAGACTTCCTTTGTTCTTGCATTTCCACACAAATTGCATTCTGTTTCCATTCTTTACTGTTCGATCTTCTCGTCTCTCTGCCGCCAGACATTCTATTCACGACTCACGTCAAATACTACTTATGTCTACATAAGTAGCACACATCACAACTGAACGATTTGATTTTAGTTAAAACTACTTGTCAACATCCTGATTTAATTTATGAAACAAAACTTTGGAATCTCTATGGTGAACACAAATAGTTCAGAGATATCACATAAGTTAACCATATTGATTATTAAGGATCAGGGAGACAACCTATTATTTGAGCGTTTAGTTGTAAATTTTATAATTGTTATAAGTGTAAGGACATACTTTAATGATTCTTTAAATAATAGCTATGAATCTTGGTCTATAAATCGAAGAAATAATGATATATAAATCCGTCCATTTGTCTGTAGACAATTCATCTTTTTGAATACTTAGAAGAAGGCAAATAACCTTTTTAGAAGTCCCCATATAGCTCCTGGCCAGCGTTTGGGGTTAATAATAAAGGTTTAGGGTTTCAGGTTTATAGATTTAAAAAAAGGGTTGGGTTATACAAGTGTGTTGCATAGAAAGTACTTAGAAAGAAGTCAATCATTTTATTTGTTTAACACTATAACTTTTACTCTATAAATTCAAAAAAATGATTTTTGGAAACAATTTTTAACTTTTCTGAACATTATAGAAAGAGATTTCTGCTGTCAATTTCCACTACTCTGACTAGCTAAACTCTATACTATACTTTCACCCATGGATTAACTATCGTATGAACATCAATATATGAATGTTATATATAAAATGTTTATCTCAACTTGTCTCAGTATTATTCATACCACAGTCTTATTTACTTAGTCAGCATGTATATCAACTATTGCAGCCTACATACCAAAAAGAAAAAGAAAAAAGAAAACAGATCGAAAGTATTATTGGATAAAAGTTATGTGAAAATGAAAAACACAATTGTTACTATAGTAAACTAATCACACTTTAATACAATTTATGATAAAATATGATGTCGTTAATTTTCCAGGAAAAAGAAAGAAAAGAGAGATACAGTCATTGTAAGTAGAAATATATTTACATATTACGTGATATTAAGTTTTATATGTCTGATAAAATGTACAAATGTTACAAACCCACTTAGCTTATTCTAGATTCCAGACAAAACAATCTATTCATTCATCATGAGTCACATCTTTGTCCTTGTTAATTATTCACTTATCAACTTGAACTGTTTATATATATATGATCGTATATGTGTGTACACTTCTTATCCTATTCACCACATGTTTGTAGTTTATTTTTGTTCAGCTATAAATATCGTTTCACACTTGGTTAAATCGAGTTGGTTTACATACCTTCTGCACTGCACTTTATTTCACTTCACTTTCTTCTCTTCGCTTCGTCTCTCTGATTGTCTGTGTAGATCAATGAGTGTACAAAATATACGCATTCAAAAACCTATTCACATATTTGACTTATTTAATTTTATTATTCACGGACTCAATTTAAGTCGATGATTATATGCGAGGATTAGTGACATGTATATTTCAATAACAATCATTCATGTGATCCAAATGGAATGAGACCTCCGGCAACTAAAACATATATGTGTACAGGGAAAAAATTAATTTTATGAAATGATTTATAATTAGTCAACCACCAACAGAGAAAATAAAATTGGAATAAAGGTGAAATAGAACAGAAGAAAATGGTTGCTTCTTGAAAAAATTGCAGATGGTAGAGACAAGAAAGTTATAAAAGTTACAAACTTTTATAACTGTTACGTTCATCGAAGCTTCCAGGTCACCCAATTGAGATACGCGCAAAAAAATCGATTTGTCTACAATAGCGCGTAAACGTTTTTCTTTTCGTTTATCATCTAAACGTTTTATAGCTTTACGTTTCTTTTTTTCCTTTGTTTAACTTCTGTAGTGTGAACAAGTTCAGTTCGTTGTTTCTTGGAGAATTTCATCTTACTCAAGTCATCTTCGACTTCTTTATGAAGTTGTCGTAAATAATGGGCATCTGACTCATGTTTACCTTGTTTCAAGACCGAAACATGATCATCTTTTTTCTTCATACCTTTAGTAACACCGACAGCTGGATCATGTAGAGTTTTCCATTAACCCTCTTTCATAAGTAACATTTGTTTAAAACTTTCTGGAACATAATCCTCATCATTGACTTTAGGTGGATGATTGTGTATTTGTAGATTTGAATTATTTGTGCCAATATTTTTTTAACTTTTCATGCTTTTTTGTTTTTAACCAACGAGTATATTGAACAGGAGTATTACTGTTTACACGGGATTTAACCACTTCTTTGTACTTTTTACGATGACTAGAATGCTGGTAAACTTTGTTTTTATTCATTTTACCTCTTGCAAGCTTACATACAATTCACTGCTACTTCATCATTACTTCAAGTAAGAAACATCTGCAATTTTCATTTGAAAAAAGATCGCTAGTTAGTTAATCAAGCAAAACACGCCTGTTTGTAAAGTCATTTTTTGACTGACGTGCAATCTAAACTTTAGTTATAGATCAATGTATCAAATGAATTAATGTGACTTACAATAAACATGTTTTAAAGATTATTTATTTTTTTCACTATCCAATTCCTTGTGAAAATCAGACTATGAAATGATATATGATAGTAATCTGATTGCTTCCACATGAATAGGAAATTAGGGGAAGACGTTGGAAGTGGATAGGATATACATTCAAGAAATCATCAAACTGTATCATGAGGCAAGCCCTAATTTGGAATCCTGAAGGGAAACGAAAAATAGTAAGGCTAAAGAACATAATACGTTGGAAATTGGAAGCAAACATGAAGAAAATGAATAGCAACTGGAAATGATTTGATAGGACAGGGTTGGATGGAGATTGCTGGTGGGCGGCCTATGCTCCTCCACGAGGGGTAACAGGCGTAAGTAAGCGATTTGATTGCTATTTGTTCATCAGTAAATAGGGACGATAAAAATTTCATCCCAATAATTCTTTAGAATCATTCAGCTTTTTTTAATTGGTTTTTACACTACAAACTGACATCAGAGTCTACCGTTTATTATGGCAGTATCAAAGCTATATATCAGTGGTTTTTCTTAGATGTTAGTGAATGCTTAAAATAAAATTCCATTCTCATTCAACCAAAAGTTTAGACTGATAAATTTATGTTACCGTATGTATGAAACCAGTTAATTGAGATAATTGTTTAGTAAGTGGTAAGTACTTAACAGAATGTTAATATAGACTTTGTAAATTTTCTTAACGGAACAAGATTGTAGACGTTTCCAAGACTGAGCAATATATAAGGACGGTGTGATTTGTAACTCAAGAAGATGAATTTAATTCGAGTTTTTTTTCTAAGTTGTATAGGTTTTGTACAGTTTTGTTCGGGCTCCGAAATGTGGATAAATTGAAGATAACTCTTTTACGATGACAGATCAAAGTAACTATTGACTATCTACATACAATCACACTTTATTAATGACAAGTACAAAGCAAGTAGGAAGAAGAAAGACTCAACTTCGCATATCTCATGAAAACACATTAAGATAAGTAAATATCAATGTATATGTAACAAAGTAATCAATAAAAGTAACGATTAATTACATGGCGTTATAATAACGCTCAGGTATATAAAGATAAAATAATTGTTATCATTGTGATAGATGTGACAGGTCATAATAACATTCATGCTAATAATGTTATATGAAAGGACAATGAAAGCTTCTTCATAAATCACCTGCCTTGGGTAACTTCTGTGTTCCATTAATTCAGTCCAGTATGATTTGATAATTTACACATTTTTAAGCACAGATCTCATACAGCAAACTACAAAGTAAGTTCACATACATTAAATAAATCATTTGCTTATCTTCCTTGATTTGTTCTTTGCATACTCTATCATCCTTTTGATCCTGTTGTAATATTAATTGTTTGCTGTTTTCTTTCCTTTCCTCTTCGTTTCAATCTTCTACTAGTAAGCATTCCACTTCCGATTCCTTCTTTATACTACTAGTACTACTACCACAGCTACTACTTATATATGTCCGTATAAGTAGTGTACACCATAGTACAGCTTAAGAATAATATTTTCGAATGACTTTCTATAGGAAACTGAGTTTGAATCTCTGATATGCTTTGTTACAGAAGACTTGAATGTACTGACTATCTTACGTAATCCATCATTAGTTATAAACTTTGTTTATTCATTATAAATATTACCAATCAAAAATGTTTATGAAAATATCTGTGAGTTATTGTTCATCACGTGACACAATGTAAAATCAGGAAAAATTTAAAGATTTTTATTTTCTTGTTGTTGATACTAGGGCTTTAATTTAACCAGTTTCCATTGGTGAATGTGCATAGTGAGCGAGTTTTTTCAACGTTCCTATTTCATCGGGACATTTTAATAAAGTTGTAAACATACAAATTAATATATACAGTATACCACGAAAAACCAGAATAAACTTAATTAACTAGTTACAGATTATCAACTGTTCTTGATAATATTCTGTATTTTACTGCGAACTAGTCTTCTGATCACAATAAAGCTTGATTATGACTAGCATGAAAATTGAATTGGGTGTTTTGTACTATTTACTCTTCGTCAATTGAAGTTACTCTTTTCTGCTGTGGATGAGGGCACTGAGATTCCACCCTATTGCATTCTTGTTCAAACACCAACAGGTTATCCTTTAGGCTATTAAGTTAAGTCGCTAAGGTGTACACCATATTTCAATCTATATATATGGGTTTGTTGATATTGAAAACAAACACTAATTAATCTATATACAAACGATAGGTAGATCGATTTCCGCCTCTTCATATCCTTTTAAAATAAATGAGTTTTTGTTGCTCATTAAACAATGATCTAATGGCATTGATCTTACACTTAATCATTCTAAACATTAAATTGTTAATTTTAGCCTGAGACATAAATAGCACTTAAATACCCTATTGGAATCCTATAAAGCTTGTACTATTAGAAAGTTCCTGATAAAAAACAGTATCAAAGGTCATTTATCTTGGTTTAAGTGCTTGTTCTGATCTCTTTTGGTCTTCTCATGTTTTATTGTTATTGAAGAAAGTTTTCCTTTTTACTTAATACATAGAGAGGCTGCATGCTTTTGGTATTACTCGACATTTACTTTTACTACTTGTTAATTCATGAATATTACCTATTATTCTTGACTGTTCCCCATTATTCTTTACCGAGCCTTTGCGAAAAGATTCTGCTATATTGCGGAGAGTGCTGAATGAAGTTATTAGGGTGTGTGGTGAATCTTTTGAGATCATTTTTAATGTGGTTGTGAATAGACATCTAAAAGCTTGCAAACTTCTGATATGTGCTATTTTATCTATTACTAACCATTTACTTCATTCATATCTTTCTCTTTGTATATCATCTGGTCGAACGAGACGTTAAAACATTATAACCCATCCATGCAAGCAAAGGTACAGAAGCTCTACAATATATTATCTTGAAACTATATTATGTGATGAAAAGGTTATAAGAGCTGACCTAATCAGAAACATGTATTCTCAAATATATTGCTAGTTAAAAGATATATAGATTCTGGTCTCCCAAATAGTTTATTTACTCATTTCATGTACACATTTATCTAGTTGTCGACTTTCTTTTCACCTTTTTGTTAAAGAAACTTGGGTGAGACTATGATTTATGGACGAGATTTGAGCGACGCTAGACTGGTCTTGAGAGTGTCTACCTGATTACTAGGACCAAATGAAGGTTATAAATTAGTGTAAGGAATTCGAATTATAATTTACAGTTGATGATTAAGGTTAGGAATTAGACTTAGGGTTTTCATCACGGACTGAGATCAGCTATAATGCCAAGACTCTATTTAGCCAAATGGGTGAATGATTTTCTCACCAAACTCTCAGACTTGTTATCTTATATCTGATTGGTCCGTCCATAAATTATAGTCTCGCCGAAACTTGTTGTACTAAATATGTAACATTGAATAAAGACACTATAATATTAATAAGGTTCGAATCTCAAAGTGAACTTAAACACTGAGTTGGATTTAAATTTAGTCGATGAATTCTGATAACGAATAAATATGAGTCCTGTATTTCACTAATGGCCACAATTCAAAGTTGATGAAATAAATAAAACTGTCCTTCAGAAAAAGATGGAATACTATCAAGCACGGTCAGCAATATAAAACTAGAAAAATAAATCTATTATGGATTTTTATGGAATAGTGTATGCCTTAACTTATTTTTATGGTTATCAAAACTATTAACCTTACAAAAACGTTTACTAATTAGATCAATGGAATATTTCCCTATTATCATTAAAGCAGATAATCCTAAGGTGAAATTTTGAAAATCCTTTATGAATTCCATTAACTGATAAGCCACTTCCAAATGTATCTCGCTCTAAGTAATATCGACAGCCGCTTGTTGATATACAGATACTCATCCATATCATATAATTTGATCTGGTGAATTCATATCATAATGAAACACTGACCTCACCAACCAAAACCAATAGATAACAAAAAGTATTGCGATGTATGCTACTGATATCATTAAATATGAGTAGTATGTATCATTAATTGAAAGTTCAATGCCTCGAGGCAGAAGCTTAAGAACATCAAAGAAAACAGAATGAGAACAAAGAATGATTAGCGTGGAATAGGAAGAACAATAAAGTCTGAGACGATTGACTGACATTTCGCAAATGAAATATTTACGATATGGTTTTCAAATTTTATCAAGATATTCTGTAATTTCGTATTCAAATATATTCGCTTGTTCCTACTTGTGTTCTAGTTCACTACAGTATCTTTTGTTTCAGTTGCCCACAATTATATTAAACCGTTAAAAGTAACATGTAACTGAATAAGATAATTGCTTTAAAAAGGTTCATCTAATTATCGTACATTTAAACCAATCTAAAAATGTGTAAATGATTAACGTTGATTAACTTAAAACTATCAAAACTGAACTAATTAAATTAACGAGACCACGTAACGATCTGAATCAAAGTATAAAGTATAGGAAATTTTCATCACATTGATCGACAACCTAAAATGTTAATATCGAATATTAATCTTAATCGACTATGATAAATATTATCCAGATTTTTTTAGAATAAAATTCATTCAACAATACCTAATCAGAAGTCATCAATAATGGAGCTAATCCGTATAGGATATGAGGCAGTTATCTACCAAAGACAATAAAAGATGGTTTCTCAATTTAGTGGATTGATTAAAGTTAGGCATTAACACTGTTGGATACCAACTGGCTCAATAATCTAGAGGTTTAAGCATTCTTGCGTGCGAGACCGAAGATTCCGATTACGAATCCCACACTACCGAGAAGTTCCATACTAGAACAAATTGACCATCCAATACCTCAAGGTTTTTAGTAATCATATAACATTAATCCAACCATGATCTCAATCAAAAAGATTAATAAATGCTTTACTTTAATCTCTACTATATCCCCTAGTAACTCATATTATTTTGAATAAAACATCTGTTAGTAATTAATACTGTTATCATTTAGTTATATTAATGGGCAACATACATCATCAAGTATCATTTCTTTTCTTTTTCTTTTTCTTTTTTTTTCAATTTTATTTTTAGTATTAATTTAATTCAGTTAAAATATATTTTTGGTTCAATATGTTCAATGTTTACCTTTTAGTTTGTTAAACATTTTTACAGTCTATATTTTAGAAGAAAAAAAAGAAAGAAGAAGAAAGATCACAGATGTTTTGATCAAACAATTTCCACCTGTTCTAAGTAAATAAACAATTGTTGTCATGTGTTAATTCATAAAATGTTTCCCTTTTTCTTCTTTATCCTCTCCTTCTTTTTCTTCTTTTTTCTTTTTCTTCTTCTTCTTCTTCTTATTATTATTATTAGAATTCACTTTCACTTACTAAGTAATATAGTTTAATTAACTGATTTCTTTTCTTTTGTAGTTTTATCAAAATTGAAAATAATCTTTATAACAAACTAATTTTAGTTATTTAACAAAGATAGATAGTGGCTAGCAGTGGAATCCAGTTTAGACACGCTTTTCGTCCCATTTTGTGATTCGTCAGCTAGGTGTATCTGCATTCCATAGTTGTTGTTCACTCTATAACTCAAAGCCAGTAACGTTCACTTGAAACGCCATCACGTTATCCACTTAGCTACTGAGTTCTAATGGCTATTATAGTTATTATAAAAATTAATGAAAATTGTGAAACATTCTTGTTGTGACTATTTGACAGTAACTATTCATATTATAAGAGGTATTAAATTGATAATATTTATTTTTAATAGTTGGATTCATGTGGCACTGAATGGTTGTTTTGTCCTAGTATGGAACTCCAGAGTAGTGCTCATCGACGATCGTGCTCGCAGGATTGGAATCCAGCACTTCCGGTCGTTCGCGCAAACTCATAACCTCTAGATCATTGATAAGGTTGGTATCCAACAATGTTAATGTTTAACTTTAATCAATCCACAAAATCACAACACCACCCGACTGAACTCCATTGGTCACAGCTTCTCACTAGAATGTGAGGAAATATCTCTTGAAGCCAGACACTAGTACGCATATGATGATTATTGTCATTATTTTTAATGACAAACTGATCTTATTCGAGTTCTACCAACTTCGATTAAACATTTTATCAATAAGAATCTTTAATGAACATTAGTATTCATAGGTTTTTGAATGCTAATTTTGGATAATATCTGTTAAATACAAAATTTATCTTTGTGATTTCATATCAAGTACCTTGTACATATTATCATGAATAATAGCCTATGAGGTCAGTGATATTCAATTTTATCCGTGTTAAAGGTTACAGAATTTGGGATTACTTTCCTCGAGTTGATCATAGTCTAGTATATTAAATCCTAACTAACATGAATCATGATTGGTTTTAGTAGTGCAGATTTGACTGATCATTATCTTATTCTAAATTTAACTTCTTTATTTCAGAAATTCATTTATTTTCATCAGATTATATACTCTATTTTTAGGATTTCGTCATTAATAATTCTGTGACTTCAACTTCTTACTGGTTTCGTATTCTTATTTCTGAAGTACATCTTCGCTGAATACTAAGTTGACAATCAATGATTGACTGTTATGAATTAAGCTGTTATATGACTGAATATAAAATCGCCGAATAAAATCAAACAAACTTGCTTTTTTACACCTGTTACTTCCAGTGAAAAATAGGTCACCATCCAGCATTCTCCAACTTACTATGCCTGAGACTTCCTTACTAGTTCTACAGAATCGCTGTTCATTCTTCTCATATCTGTCTTTATTCCTCGGAATAATGTATTCTCTGGTCTTCCTCTTCGCTTTGGCTTCGACGATTCCAGGTGAGGGCTTGCTTTTTGACGCAGTTGAATGCTTTCCTCAATTGTGTCTTATCCACTATCAGCGCTTCTTCCAGATTTTTTCCTCCACTGGGATCTGGTTTATTCTCTCCTATAGTAGGTTGTTGCTCATAGTGTCTGGCCAACGAATCCGAAGTATCTTGCGTAGAAAACTGTTAACAAACAGTTGTATTTTGTGAATGATGGCTTTCGTAGTTCTCCAAGTTCCCACCCCATACAGTAGAACTGTCTTGACATTTGTATTGAAAACCCTGACTTCGGTGTTGATTGACAACTCTTTTGAGTTCTAGATGTTCTTCAATTGTCGATATCTTACACTTGCTTTGCCAATCCGCGACTTTACATCAGCACCAGATCCACCATGTTCATCAATGATACTGCTCAAATATGTAAAAGTTTTAAACATCCTCCATCAAACAAAATTTGTTTTATATATACATACAAAAAAATTATTATGATTAGTTTACACATCATTTTAACTTAACTTATTGGTTAGACCACAAAATATCAACATTGGCAACTATTTTGATTTACTTTTTAGATTAGATATCTTATATCTACAGATTGTTAAATTCGATTTGTAAAAAAATTATAAAGAAATACACACACACACACAGTAACAACATAAATGAAAATTAAAATAATAAAATATAAGTTTAACAAAATTGCGTGCAATCTACAGTTGTGTAATGTTTTCTATAGTAATAAAAATGTCAAAAAGAAATCTCTAACGGGTGGTTGATAGAACAAAGAATAAATAACTAAAATGACACTCAGTAACATCTAGAATATTGTTATAAATAAAAGCAAGAAAAAAAAAGTAAAAACATAACAGGATTTTCAAATATTTCGTTACTAACCTACATATATTTAACATTTCTATTTTCAGTAACATAAATTATGGATACCTCTCTCTTCCCCCTTCATCTCTCTCTCTCTGTGTCTCTTAGTTGCTATTTGTTTTTCCTTTTTCCTTAAAAAAATATGCATCATCCATCTGACCTGATTATACAGTCACGGATACTTATCAAAGTTGACTAATTTCATTTTTTTTGAGAAAAAAAAGAGATTTTCCATGGGAATTACAATGTATTGAGGAAAACGGTAATTGAAATTCGAAAAATAATAACAAAATAAATTATTATTTGTATTTTTGAAAGATTAGTTCAGTGTAAGAGTATTATTGTTGGTATTATGGTATATGTTACTGATATCGATAGATATAAGTAGTATGAATTAATAATCAAAAGTGAAATGCTTCAAGGCAGAAGGTTAAAATAATCAAACATAAGAGAAAGAGAACAGTGAATGATTGCTACGAAAATGAAGTCTGAGACGATTGATTGACAATTTGCAGATCAAATATTTACTGTATAGTTTTCAGATTTTACTAAGGGGTTCTGTAATTTTATATTCAAATACATTCGATTATCCCTAATTGTGTTCTTGTTCACTACAGTATGATTTGTACGAGATTAGAGTTTGCGCGTTTATGTTGATAAGCAGTAGTGAAGTTTAAAACTTCTGTTTCATTTTATCTAATTCACACTTGAATATCAACAATATGTATATACTAACATATACAGGTAATAACTACGAATAATGTGACAACTTCAGTGATTCAGTAGCACAGAAAGTTACTTGTTAATGTTTGAAATATGAGATACTGAGTTTAAAGTTTATAATAAACGCCAAAACTAATGTGTCAATTTAAGTGAAGTAGCATAAACTATATAAATCGTGCGTACTTGATTCTGCTGCTAGCTGTAATTAAAAAAAAAATAATAAAACGTAACGACTATTCATATCAGAAGGGCTTTTTGTTTATATTATAGTAAATTCAGCGGTTGAGCTTATGAGTCAATAGAAGCTGGACCACCATAGAAAACCTGGGAGAACTGAACAACCGTTTCATCCCACCATGGGACTCCTCAGCAGTGCACATTCACGATCCCGCATTGCGGGATTCTAACCCAGGACCTATCAGACGCACTCAAACGATTAACATTTAAATCACCAAAACGGCATTCAACGGCGTTAATATCTAACTTCAACCAACCCACAAAATTAAGCAACACATCCACCGTTGTCTTTAGTGAGTTACTATCTCACAACTGACCTGGTTGAACTCCAATAGTCACTACTTCTGACTAGAACTCAAGGAAATATCTATTGAAGCCAGTCAATCCAGTACAGTTTTTTAAATCGTGTATCGATGTTAGTTAATGAGCTTAAAATACTTAAAAGAATCGTTAGTAATATTTCCCATTTTTAAAAATTTATGCTTATACATGAAAAGGAACTTTAATATCGAGTTTTGTATGATTTTCATAATAAAATGAGTCCAACCTGAGAATGATCGGATAACAGGACAGTAGTAGTCAGCTGTTTTCTTTTAATTAGGGGAAAGGCATTATAAATTGTCAACTGGAAATTTTCAATTTCATGTATCATTTATATATTAATAAATCGTTGAGTAGTTTCTTGAATTTACCTATTTACACTTTTCATGGAAAAACACAACAACATCTCCAAGTTATTGTTTCGTTTCCTTTTTGATTGATACCGTACTTTAATGTTATCTCTGCGAATTATAGGTGTTCAGTGATATAAAGCCACTTAACGAAACTGTAAAGATTGGGTAGTTAGATAGTTTTTGGTTAAAACAATCCCTAAACCGTATGATTTTTTATCGAGTAACATGTACATACATATCTCATTGATTGATTGATTGCTATATTGGTCATTTCATAAAATCTCACTTAAATTATCTACTTGCAGTACGTGACGCAATATAGTGCATACATTTCCAGAGGTTTTCTGTTTAAATCACCGGTACATACTATAACTAAAGACCCTATACTTTAACACTAATGTATTGCCGAATCATTGGTCACTATATTTACTGACTCGTTCTGATTAACGTTACTTCTCAAAACAAACGGGAAAATTACTAAGATTTCCTAACTATCTAACCGACCGATTTTAACGTATACAGTAATACTATTACTGTGTGTTACATATGTCAGTAATTAAGTTACATTATATCAATCATTAAGACGAAATTTGGACTCGCTGTGAATATCATTTGAAAGTTTAGCTTCATTTTTAGCATATTAATGATAAATCCAACGAAAATTGATCAAACAATTTTACCAATATAATTAAACTACTAATCAGTAGTCAAAGTTTTAATTAGAATATTCGAAAGAAAACGGAATTAACTTATTGAGACATAAGAACAAGAAAATTTGGTTCATAGGAAAGTTTTCATTTAATAAAATTCACTTTCATAGCCCGTATAGCATTTCTCTACATCTTTTTTTTCGGAAGACTGAATTGTCAACAAATTTTGGCGTAAACCCATTTTCACAAGCATTTTTCTAGGACGTTCATTTCGTGATCTACAAAATCAGTCCGCAAATTTTCGTTTTCGTGTAGAAAGGTGTATGATCAAATCTCTCTTCATAATTTCTTTTCAATAATTACTTTAAAATGAATAGAGATGATTTAGAGAAAATACCAGTTTAGCCTATAACATTGAAAAATCCCTTACTCATGGGATTTTTATATTTATCACTCAGTATCCCGATCATTAAGTTATTCAAACAATTAGTAAATTCTAATCGAACTGGAATTTTCGGCAACTTGTAAACTGAATGAGTATAAACACATCACATGTGTATGCTCAAATACCATCTCACGTTCAAACGGTATATGAGGGAGTATAAACAACATTGCAACTTACATATCCTTGTCTCAGCCAGAAGATCAAGCTCATATGCACTTATGATTACTGCATAATAGTAATAACAATCATTCACCTGAGCTACAAATCTTCTCCATCACTTCTTAGTATAGTTCATTCTGGTAATTCAGCCCTTCTACTCATCTCACTCTTTTCAGTTTTTGTTCACAATATGAAGTTTATCTCATCACTAAATGAGACCTCAGTACAAAACACTACAAATGAACCACACTTTCAAATCATCTTGACTGATGGCCATACTAAAGCTTCATCTGGAGGGTTCCAGCACCAACACGACGTTAGCTCTTACTCGTAAGTATTTGTTGTGAACTTTACTAATTAAAAACGGGAAAATGTTGTTCATTCCCTTTATATTCCGAAGAACTTATATGTTGTAGGTATAAAGCCATAAATGTAAGATTATTATTACAAATTAGTTTCCCCTAATTGGACTTTCTATCAGCTTTGTGTAATTATCCCTGAAATTATCAAAATATTAATCGATAATTATGGATAGTTGTGAACAGAATTAAACACCGAAACTAATCATTAAAATCTATGATAAGTAAGAGCTTCTATCGCAACAATAAATCACTCTGGAGAAATATAAAGTATCATCTCACTAGTTAATTTCTTTGAAGTCATAAACAAATCTAGGTTAAAAAACCACTAAAAACCTGGAAGCGCTGGGAGGCTGTCTTGTTTCAGCATGGAATTCAGAAGTGCACATCCAAGATTCTGCACTCCATAATCGAACTCAGAGCCTTCAGTCGCATGCGCGAACGCTTAACTTCTAGACTGCCGATCGGGACCCCAACGGTATTAATGTCTAAATTCAACCAATCCACAACATTGCGTGAATATATTTCAGTGCCTTCGGTGAGTAACTGCCTCACACCCTACACAGATTAGCTCCACTGGTCAAAACGTCTCACTAGAACTGCTTAAACTTTTTCTCTATGCTAGTCATTAGTGAGTACATGATAATTTTCAGCATGAGGTTCCATAGATCGTTGAATTTTATTAAAATTAAGAACCAATCTAAGTTAGAGGCAGTTACTTACCAAAAACAATGAAAGGTCGTCACCCAATATCGTGGATTGACTGAAGTTAAATATTTTCGCGTGCCAATACATGGTCCGTGCCCTACAGGTTGAATGTACGCGCTCAAGGTCGAAGGTCCTGGGTCCGAGTCCAGGTTGCGGGGTTGTAGACAATCCTGAGTAGTTCCATACAATAACAAAACGTCCTTCCAACGCACTTAGGTTCTCAATTGTTATCTAACTTATATCTGTAAATGAATTTAGTGGAATTCAACGATCTCAATTGCTTTTGGATTAGTAGTTGACAAAATACATGAAAAAATAATAGAAATAGAAAGCAAACAAAAGTACGTTTTTCTCAACCTTTTTCTCATAAACGATGAAGGCTGTTTAAATGCTTTACTTTTTAAAATCACCTTTCAAAATGACAATATGTTACTTTACGTTGCTATTAAATTTGAATTTACCTAATTTATACCTGTACACATACTACTTGAAAATATTCAGTAGTTCACTTTATTTTTGACAATTTAAAGAGTTCGCATGCTTACTGAATACCGTTTAATCACCGATATCAAACACTAATCCTATATGTTTTCATTCACATTTGATGTTTCAGTCCTTTTTTCTACATTTAATAGCAAATATTAGTGTTTGTCTTGCTCTAACTCCATCGTAAGCGATTCTCTTTTTAAACTGTCTATTTTGGATGGTTTCGTCATTTTTCTCTCTTACTTACTTACTTGCTTACGCCTGTTACTCCTCGTGAAGGAGTATAGGCCACTCACCAGCATTCTCCATCCAATCCTGTTCTGATCAATCATTTCCAGCTCTTTCCAGTTGTTATTCATCCTTTTCGTATCTGCTTCTATTTCCCGACGTTATGTGTTTTCTGGCCTTCCTCGTCATCTTTCTACATAATCCAATCACTTATTGATATATTTCTACGCTTTCTATGATTATAACTGGAACTTTGTGAAATAAAAATAATAAAAGGTCAAACTTTGACCGTGTATTACATATTATATGAGTTCATTGTATTTGTAGTACTATCAAACAGGTTACTCATGAGCTATTTCTTGACTATACACCTTATCAAATTTTGAAATCAATTTCCAAGCTAATTCTTGAGTAAATGATAACTAATTACATTGTGTAATTACACTAACCATTTGGTTTAATGCCCAAACTTAACTGGGTGAAAAAAAAAGACTTTGATCAACTGTTTAGGCTGCAATATGATAATTTTATTAACACTTAACGGAAGCACATAGAAAAATCTAATTTCATCAATTTTCACATGCACGTTAATGTTTATACAATGTAAGACTAACTGTTCATCACTTTATTAAGTATATTTTCAAATCATTAGTGAATCGATAAATCACATAAGTTAGTCCCTTAATGACAGATAAAGTAAAACTTTGCACAAATGTATATCTGTCCAATTCATTACACTAAATACGAGGATATATATATATATATGCTAGTGATAATCATTAGGTTGAAAAAGTGAGCAAAGGAGATAGTAAACAGATGAAGATTCCAATGATCATCACCATTTCTTGGTTTGTCTGTCTCTAGCTTTATCACAACTTTATCACACTCTACTCCAGACAGAATGGAGTTTGGGCATGAGTGATATTTAAGTCTGCAAATATATGTACCAGATAACTTAGTTGTTAAATGTTTACAGTTTCTTCAGTCAATTTATCGTCTCTACTTAGAACTTCACTCCTGATATCAAAATGATTGATTCATTAGTTCCACCAAATGCTAGTAATACGTTGAAGACATCCATGATCAAGTAATAGAGACTTTAGAAAGTTTCCTAATTTCGGTGCAATATAGAATTCACAGCAGAAAGTATTTCAACAAGTTTCTTTTTCTTATTTCTTGATCGATCCTGACAATAAATATTAAGTGATCACCAATTAAGTGCTAGCACTTCAAAAATCAACATCTGAATAATGTATATTATTTTCAATCTGTATTGCCAGCAATCACAATATCTTTGGTTGTACTCTTTCCTAAGTTGTACAGAAAAAGGTCGTAAACATTTCACAAACGCACCTGAATGGGTTGCGCAATTAATTGACATAATGATCTGTTGAAGCAAACAAAAGACAGACAACTTGTTTAAATATCTAGATCGCAGGAACTGGTTGTTCAGATATTCAACCAGGCTGCCATTCACAACACATATGCAACATTGTAAATATACATATACGGTTTTAAATGTTTAGCATGAGATTTTATTTTTGAAATCATTCATTAGTATCATTGAAACGTTATCATTAAGTGGTATCAATTGAAAGATAATTGAAATATCGGAAACAAAGTGAGAAGAACAAGATTTGCAGAGTAACATGGATTCATTATATAGCGAACAAGAACATAAGTGGGGACAATCGAATATATTTGAATACAAAATTACAGAACATCTTAGTAAAATCTGAGAACCATATCGTAAATACTTGATTTGCGAAATGTCAATCAATCGTCTCAGACTTTATTGTTCTTCCAATTCCACGCTAATCATTCTTTGTTCTCATTCTGTTTTCTTTGATGTTCTTAGACTTCTAACTGAAGGCATGTCATACATATTACTTATATTACATTTCAAAGTTTCTCATTAGCTATAAATTATCTAAATTTTCATCAGTATTATTAGTACAAAAATAATAAATATATTTTTCTTATATCCCAATAAGTAGAAAACTTGTATTTCTGACGTTTCGTAACTTAATGTAAGCCACCACTTCAGAATAAACTAAAGAAGTGGCTTACATTAAGTCACGAAACGTCAGAAATACAATTTTTTCTACTTATTGGGATATAAGAAAAATATATTTATTATTAACTTTCTACCAAATGCTCAATTTATTTGAAACTATCAAGTCCGAACTTGGTATTGATACTTATTAGTACAAAAAGTTTTCTATGGCGTAATCAACGAAGTTTACTTCAGAACGATATAAAAAATAGGGAAAGGAAATAATATATTTAACAATAATAGTTGTTGTGACTCTAAGCCCGGTTTAATATCACGTGATTTATTCGCCAATCGAAATGCGACTTATACAATCTTAGTACAGTGCCAAACCAATGACGTTCGGCCTGTATGAACAGCCTAGCTTCCTTATTATTCCCTTATTCTTCTAGTTCTTCCAATTGAGTACAGAACTCTAATAAAAGCTTTCACTGTGTGAATCATTTATTTTAAACATACTTGGTTTATATACTGACCAAACAGACCGCAACACAACATAAAATAAGAAACAAAATTTATACAAGATCAAGCCAAAAAGTGACTGTGAACGTGGGAGACGGCAATTAATAAACTAAGTATAATTTAAGAATAGTCAATCGTATCATAGTTATCTATAGATCAAAATAAAGCTTATAATAAAATAAATATAGATATACATAATCTAGTTACTGTATAGTTATACAATAGGAATATATATGTATATAATATTAGTCCATTAATAGTTCAAAAAAGTTACCTATAATTTAATCTTCACTAGAATATAACAATAGCTGAGATTGATTAGTATTCAAATATTGAAGATGAAGTTATAAATGAAAACGAACGAGTTAACTAATTATTAGTATCTGAGTGATAACTAAGGCAGTGTCGTGAGTAAATCTCAATCGAATCTACTTTAAGTTATAAGTTACAATGAAGAGATAATGTAATTAAATGTCAAAACCATATGTATATATCTGACCATGGTAACGAGAGGTTAACCACACTTTTGTTCTAGATATAAAGGTCAGGTCGAAAGAGCTTGGTGACTATGACCTCTCTAAAGCAAATTAAAAGTAACGTTCTCTAATTTTTATATTTTTAAGTGTCTTTTGTAATGATCACGTTGTGTTTACTAATCACTAAATGTTTAGTCATCTCGTATTCTTCAATGCTTCTTGTTGAATTTGTTTGAATATACGTCTTACCTAGGACACTCTTCATTGTATACTATTTTTTTCGGTTTAATACAATCTTCTGGACCTATTAAATAAGGTTTTCACAACTAACGGGATAAAAACCTATTTAAGTTTCTTTTCTGAATATGGTCTTTTTCGTCACATCATTGTTCCTTCGTTTTATTTTGAGGTCAACATATTACCATGGTCAATTTAATAATAACAGGTACCTCGTCAAACTCGTAAATGGTAATGTGAGTTTTAATCACACATAAATAGTAAAAGCATAGTGTTGAGAGAAGCTTGAACAACACTCCAATAAACCAAAATAAACTTAAGCCCGTTATTGTTCGCCAGTTAAAAAGAAGTCATTGTGAATGATTGGTTTTTGAGAAAAAAAAATACAACTCTACTATAAAGAATTTACTCAATTAATGAATCCATTAATATCTTCCCGAAGTTTTCCCATCTATAAATAAAAAATACAAACATAGATTCATTCATATGAATACAGAACACCCTTTTTCTTAAATCCTTATACAGATGCGAAATGAAGGTTGGGAGTCCCTACATTATTAGTAGTTAATGTTTAAGGACTTAAGGCTACGAGTCTCAAAATTTATGGTTAAGAGAAGGATTATGGGTTTAGAAATTGAATTGATTTACATGGTAGATAGAATCTACATAAAAAGAATTGAGTATTTGATATCTATTATACAATGACCAAAAATAACTTTACGTTTTACTTTTGAACTCTCTGGGCACTACTCGGTTGTCCATTTTACATGATACATGATAGAAGTAATTAGCTTTTTGGATTTCGCACGAAAAAGCAATAATCATTTTGGCAATTTTCATTGGCATATCCCCACACTGTTCATTTACCCAAATGTTCACAGGCAAAATTTCCCTGTGTGCTTGCTTCCTGTACGCTTACGGATTTTACCAATCTTTAATAATAAACTATCTTTATAACTGATGTTCAGACTTTTAAATAATCTCGAGTAAATCCATAATTCTACTAAGAGATTTAACCTGCATTAAATACTCAGTTAACAGGATATATTTATTGGAGTCAGATATAAGGGAAATTAGTCTCCACAGATTTAAGCATGAGCTGATTCTCAGTAGTAATAGTAGCTTGTCTGGAGACGCATAAAACCGGTTCAAAAACGTTAACAAGTCAGTTATAGTTAATAATATAACGTGATACAGATATGTGCCATCTCGTGTTTTAATACCATAATGACATGAAATTAACATGATAAATAGTTAAGAAGTCTAAAATGTAGTAATCTTAATGATAACGATCATACATTGGTAATATGATTAAAAAAGAAGGTATATTCAAAGAGATACTGGAACTAACTATTCAAGAGAAGATAATGAGTAGATGTATTAGCGTCACTATGACCGTTTCAAAGTCATGTCACCAAATATTTTCAATTACTAAAGCCAGAAACTGAGAAAACTCATGAGTAAACGTGAAACTACAATCTATATTTAGTTCTTATTGATTATGCAGTAATAGGCTCTTGATTTTGACAATCTATTTACTCATTGTCTAATAAAGAATATGAACATTTGTACATCATTACTAACATCATCATTTCTTGTCTCACCAATATAATCATTAATGAATACAACAGAAGTATACGTATGTGTATCATACTTAAACCAATGTATGGTTCTATAAATTCAAGAAGTTTATTCCTCCATTATTTTTTCCTATTTCAAAGTTCTTAGAACAATGGTTCGTTATACAGATCTTAATTAATGGTAATGATTCCTTGATTTAAAACTATATGCTTGATGACAATAAAAAACTCTCCGTAAACTTACTTGCATACGCCTGTTACTCCCAATGGAACATAGACTGCCGATCAGCATTATCCAACCCACTCTGTCCTGGGACTTCCTTCCTTGTTCTACACAATTGTTGTTCATTCTTCTCATATGTCTCCATTTCTCGATGTAATGTGTTCTCTGTTCTTCCTCTTTTCCTTTGGCCTTGACGATTCTTTGTGAGGGCTTGCCTTGTGGTACAGTTGGATGCTTTCCTCAATCTGTATCCTCTTCACTTGCAGCGTTTCTTTCTGATTTCTTCCTCCACTGGAATCTGGTTTGTTCTCTCTTGTGGTACGTTGTTGCTAATAGTGTCTAGCCAATGGATTTCAGTCATATGTTTACATATATCACTCACATAATATATTTATGATCTCTTGTTTTTTTTTCAAGGAATAAACTAAGCGAATAATATATAAACAGCCGTTATAAATTAGTTTAGAGCATTTCAGTAAATCACTTCATGTTAGATTCTAAACTCCTCAAGAATCCCAATAATAATATCCGGTTAATATGGATTTTTATTTAATTAATATAAATCTTTACATTATTTAGAAGTAATAATGAAAACAACTATCTGGTTAATCAATACAGTACATTTACCGAATCAGAAATCAATCCACAAAGTGTATTACTGTCAAAAAAATCCAATATAAATCATATAAACGTGATATTTTTTTTCAATTCATTTAAAAGTTTCCATACATTAAAAACAAGAAGTTCAACGAAAGTATCTCTTTTCAATCAATTTATTATCAAGTTGTACAGCTTGAACTTCATGTTTTTAATTTTTACATTTATTAACAATAGAACTTTAGCTTCAAATTTCCAACAGTCAATATCCATCGAACATTAATCAATTACAACTTTATGTCTATTCAATGCCCAATTATAACTTGAAACAAATTAAAAATAACTTCACTTACATTTGATCCATATGATTATTCTTTATGTTGATGCTTCGACTAACCTGATATAGAGAGCAACTCCATGACATTATGGAACTTCAATAAATTCGAAGAATATAATTGTTTCCGTCATAAAAGTGCTCTCTCCATCAGAACTAATTCATAACATTTTCTAATGTTAGTCTTATCATACTAATTGAATAGAATGCATCTCAATGAAATTGAATAATTTTGTATAAGATACTACATTTTATATTATAATTCTTTGTGAATGTTATAGAATTGGAAGACTAGAATTTCATAAACACATAGATGCACACACGCACACACACAGACGCACATGTACACGTAAATAAATGAGTTGACTGAATAGAAACGGACGTTGTTGTTTTTTTTTTTTTAGGTTTCAAATTGTAAATATGTAAATATCGTATCACCAAATATTCAACTAACTAACACTATCAATCATCATAATTCTAAATACATACATGTACACATGAAATTAGACTAGTTTAATAAGAGTCGAAATTGTTCGATCATCAATACAAAGGTGATAGTTTATAGTTATAGTTATAAGTTTATACAATTTGTGTTCATTATTTGTGTTATGGTTACACATATACACATAATCATGTATACATATGTGTGTTTGTGTAATATACATTTGTGCAAGTATTATATATTTAACAAAATCCAGTCATAATTGTACAATTTTAATATACACATGACATATATATATATATATATATATATATATATTCGGCCATTTTATATTATACATTGAATGAATATAGTAAATAGCACTGCTTTTAAGTATCTAATTTACTCTAGATAAACATTGAAAATAAACTATTCGTTATGTTACTTCATCATTTACACATGATATTTAGGTTACATGCAAATTAGATAATGTTATGAAAAATGATATATATATATATTCATATAAGGAATTTCTGTCCTCGTTTAGACAAATGTACAAGTTTATAGATGTGTTGGTTTGTTTGTGAAGTTTGTTTTGTTTTTTCTTTCTTTTCTTTTCTTTTCTATATTTTACTCAGAACTAGTTACAATGATAATTTCATGTCAAGTGAGCCATTCACTTAATTGTTAGTTTATATATGAAAGAAATACAAAATTATTTAGAAAATTATTCAATTTTTCAATGTGAATTTTTATTGACGTAAATATTCCAAATCTTTTTTTTTTGTATAACCTAACACCATAAACGGAATTAGATTTAATAAAATGTTTGTGTGTATTTTTGTTGTTGTTGCTAACCGATTAATCAATTCTTTTAAAAATAATGAAAATGTATCTAACTTGTAAATTGATTAGTTAAGAGAATAAATTAATACAAAATCTTTGGAAATAATTATTTTTTTTTTAATTCTTAATTCAAAAAAGGTTTTAATAATTCAGTAAAATAATATCAATGAAATGTTTGTCCTTAGTTTTAAATATCTATCTCATTCCATCTTTCTCCATAGACAATGCAATACTTGATAAGGGTAAGAAACTATGAGTAATATTAAGATTAGTGAAATTGGGAAGTAATATTATACAAGTTTTGTTGAGTAATTCCTTGAAACGATAGAATGTTTAGTAAAAATCCCGTAGGAAACCTATTCAAATACCTTAGATCAATATTGATAAATACATATCTTGCAAAATTTTATTCGAATCACTAAGACAATATCGAGACAATCCTCACAGGATACATATATGTCAATAAGAGACTGATCAGTTACAGTCCTAAATGTCAGTGGTATGATTCAAACAATTAATACAAAGTGAATTAAAACTTCACTTTATTGAACAAGCTAATGGTTATGAAGACTCAGTAGCTAGAGTGGATAACACGATGCCATTTGAAACCAACAGTAATGAGTTCGAATCTCATAGTACACAACAATTCTGTAATGCAAGTACATCTAGATGACGAGTCTCAAATAGGATGAAATGTGCGTCCTAGATCTCATCTCTAACCTATAAACATAAATCAAGTTTTTAAGTGAACTATTCAAATCTTCATTCTAACTAGTATAACTGTGTTTTGAGTAATTTCAGTAGGCTTGAAACTATAAATTGTTAATAGTTTCTTACAAGAACAATAACTGAAGTAGTTGGACAGAAAATCAGAAAATCCTAGAAAAACCTTCATATTAATAAATTCAAAGAATATTAAGAAAACAAACACTTGTTTCTAATACATTCATCACCGGAGACTCTACAGTTATAAATTCAAAAATTATTATATTACATAGTGGCCAGAATAAAACACACATGAATAAATGAATAAAACAGTGTCACATGTAATCATAATGACGTTTAACGAGGAAACAACACGAATGTGAATTTAACCAATCATACATCTCTTAAATATTTGACTGTGTTCAGATTCTGATTATATAATATGTAGCTGACATGAAAAGAAAAATCCATGGGGGGTGTTCATAACGGTCTGATAATTCTCATAGTCAGACAATATCTTGCATTCTATATGTTAATAATTCTTAAGAAATCAATAATTTGTAAAATTTTTTAGGTTGAAAATCAGATCTTAATACTTAACTATAAAATATTACACATATTACTATACATAAACTGAATCCGAATCATATAGTACTAGCAAAAAGAACTGTACATATTGACATTGATCTCGTTAATAAAGTGACATTCTTAACCCTGATGATTACGTATTTGAACATTAGTTTCATCAATAAATAACACATATCAATAATCTGACTAAGAATATCTTGATACCTTTGTACGTGTGGCCTGTTTAGATTTGGTAAACACCTTGTTCATAGAAGAAATTATATTAATTTGGGCCTTAGACAGACTTATGATTCTGTATCCAACCTGAACAAAAAATTTTTTGATATAATTATGAAGCTGGAAAAATGAAGTGTAGGGACGAACTAGTTGGAATGGAAACAATATTTTACACGAAATTGAAAAGCGAAAGACTTTGATTATTTACCAAATAAAATGCGCAATAGAGATACACTTAAATGATGATCAGAGTGTTTTAAAACTGTTTGAAAAAAAATCTTGTCATCAATGAGTAATTGTGGCAGCATGTAAGTGCTCACTTTTTGATACAATACATGCAGTTGGAAAGCAGTAGGACCTAACAATGTACTAACTGGAGCAGTGAATCAAGGCACAATTAAGACACAACTGAAAACATGTCCCACGTCCCATTCAGAAAGATTTAGGAACAGGGAAAATTGATCACGAACTGAAACGAAGGACATCTCATCAAGATACTAAAAAATGAGATCTGAACAAATGTAAGAACTATAGAGGAATCACATTACTATCTATAACACGAAACGTTCTCAAAAGAGTGTTGTTAAACCTGATGAACGACTCAAATGACACCTAACTTCGAGATCAACAAGCTGGATTTCGTAAAGTTCGGTCGTACACAAACCAAAACGCAACACCATGAATTATTGTTGAAAAATTAATTGAAAGGAACTCATCACTATACATCAAGCATTCGACAGTGTGAATAGGAGAACATTACGAAAATTTATTCGACACTATGGTGTACTTAAGAAAATTGTCAATGTCATACGGAATTCATACGACAGACTACATCACAAGGTGGGGCATCGAGGACAGCTGACAAGTTCATTGGCATTGAGGACCGGAGTCAGAAAAGTCTGTCTGCTCTATCTCTTTACTCTTTCTTCTGGTGGTTGACTTACTATGAAGACCTCCACACCTGTCGGAAAGCACGAAATGCAACTAACTGATTTGGACTTTGCAGATGACCTAGTTCTTCTATCCTATACACACAAACAAATGCAGATGAAGACAGGAGTTACTATAATTGTCTCAAAGTTGACTAACAGTCTGTTCTGCCAACAAGAACTACATAATTTTCCTCCTGCTCTCGACACATTTATTTTAAGAATCCATTTCCTTAACTTGATTCCTCATCTCATAGTTTATCACTTTTCTTTTCTTACGGATCGGCACACTGAATCTATTTTTTGTACTTCTGTTATGTGCTGTATGACTATGAAGGTCCTGAAACTTCCATCTTCTTTTTCGTATTGTTTCTTTGATTCGATAATTTAAAGTATGCCCCAAAATCATTTCTGTACATTAGCATAAGCGACATCACCTGAAAAAAAACTACGAAGAAGTAGGTAACTGTTTCCTTACAAAACCACTAGATCAATTGCAAGCGCCCTAAATGAAATCATTAGTTGTCGATCACTCTGATTCGCATAGAGTTGAAATCTAAAAGCTGCTGTTTCATAATAAATTTACGAGGGATTCATGTGGAAACTAACTGTTACTAAATAATCAATTGATATTTCGAAAAATCCTTCTACAATAATTATTTAAACTATATCAGTTTATAATAAAAAATTTTTTTTGATGGAGTTTTGTTCAGTAACCTGGATGGTTTGGTTGTGGAGCTTTCATCGTACTTCTGAATGACATCATCAGCACAAACTTCAAGTAGAAGTGAAGTGTTCGAATTTTTCCACATGTGGTTTACAGCTTTTCCTGTAGACCTTGATGTTGATTGATTCTTGTTCACTTTAAACCTGTCATTGCTAACAACTTTGTTTTGATTGTATCTCCTATTGCTGATTGACCTGAGTGTCAAGCTTCTAAAAATTCTCTGGTATTTTTGAAATTGCCTTAATTCAAATTTTTCACATTTTTCCAGTCGAATATGTGTCAGCATGTGGAGAAATTCGGACACTTCACTTCTACCTAAAGTTCGAGCTGATGATGTCATTCAGAAGAATGATGAAAGTTCCACAACCAAACCATCCAGTTCACTGAACAAAACTCCATCGAAATCATCTATCTGAGCTACAAATCGTTTCTATCACCTCAATAAAAAAATTGTCTTCAGTTTGAATAAATATATCTCTGTAAATCACTTAACGAAACAATTTATTTAGTCTGTTTAATATAGGTGACAATCGTAAATGAATTCAAGTTACAATAAGCTTGTATATTAATACATAAACATATTGATTTAATTTGGTGCATAATTTAGAATTAAACCTCAAATCTCTTAGTCTCATATGAAAACATGAACTAAAGTATTACATTAGATGATACATTATCAAAGTTCAATTTAGAATAGATTGTATTTCAATGGTTTGTTTAATATATATTAAAATGAATATGTATGTATTCTATATAAAGCATATTAAAAATGACTTGAATTTAAGTATGAATAGCATAAAATTATGTTTAAAATTTATTTTTAATCAAATTAATTTAAACCTTGTTGATACGGTGATGTATGTTACTTATATCTGTCGATATAAGTAGTATGTAATACCTATCAGAAGTAGAATGAATATTTTGAAGAAAACTGAGAAGATCGAATTAGAGAAAACAAAAAAAATGTGAAAAGAAAGAAATTATAAAGTGGAAGAATCAAATAGAATATAAAAGACAATTGATGGATGATTTCCCAAATCAAGTATTTAATGTATGATTCTTAGATTTTATGAAGACATTCTGTAATTTTGTATTAAACAATAAATAGGTCCTCCCATATTTGAGTTCTCATTCATCACAATACTACTACCACTTGCGTTTGTTATTTTCCGTACATTAATAAATATTTAATCATAACTCTATAGTTTGAGACTCAAAACAATTGTCAATGAACATCAAAGTCAGAATTTCCAATACAAATGTCAAGACAATTCTACTGTATGGGGTGGAAACTTGGAGAACTACAAAATCCATCATCCCGAAGACACAAGTGTTTATTAACAGTTGTCTACGAAAAATACTTCGAGTCCATTGACCAGACACTATCAACAACAACCGATTGTGGGAGAGAATAAACCAGATCCCAGTGGAGGAAGAAATCAGGAAGAAGCGATGGAAGTGAAGAGGATACACATTGAGGAAAACATCCAACTGCATCACGAGGCAAGCCCCCACGTGGAATCCTTAAGGTCAGAAGAGGAGAGGAAGACCAAAGAGCACATTATGCCAATAAATGGAGACAGATATGAGAAGAATGAACAACAATTGTGTAGAACAAGGAAGGAAGTCCCAGGACAGAGTGGGTTGGATAATGCTGATCGGCAGTCTATGTTCCATTGGGAGTAACAGGCGTAAGAAAGTAAGTAGATAATAACTATAGTATCAAGTACAAACTTAACCCAATAACGACTTAATCGAATTATACTTAACATTGTTAGTGCATTTAATGAGATTATGGTTCAACAAAGCTTATTTCATAAGAAAAATTACACTAATGAATGAGAATTGTGCAGGTAAATTATACCGATGATATTTCATTATAGTCTAAACCTTCTCACGTATGATTTGATTTCATTTATATTCCTTAATTGGAAGCAGTTTATAGGAACATTTCAACCTAAATACTGTTTGTATAGTAATTAGATAGTCTCAAGATTATGTACACCATTTTGTTACTTATATCTGTGTAATGTTTCATTTACATTAATATCCGGCAATTTCTCTCATATTATACACTCTTTAATTTTTCATTCATTAAAGAGGTGTTTCACTGTATATTTCTTTATCTTAAAATGTCTATGAATTCTAAGAGCGCTAATAATGAGTTCATGCATGATAATCATTAACCTATTCTAATCTTTCTAGGTATTTTCAATGAGATTTTTACACACGACTTAACTTTTGAATTGATTTGAAACTCATAGGTTGGATTCAAGAGTACTGTTAAAAGTTCATAAATTTTTTTTCTTTAAAGTGATTAACATGCTACCAAGATGATATTCTCAGTAAGTAATGGAAGTAATTCATTGTTAAATTTATTCTACTGAAATATCAAATTATTAAGCTTAACAGTTAAATCATAAAACCCTGTCAGTCATATTTCAGATTTAAATTCAGATTTGTGTAGTAAGAACAGAAGGCCTACAGTATATGTTATTCCTTTCCTAGTATCGTTCTGTGAGTGTCTAGTTTTCTCTTGAATGAGTCAATTGAAGATGCGGGCACCACTGCTTCGGGTAACAGGTTTCAAGAAATGACAACTTAGTGTGAAAACCTGGATGTCACGGGTATATTGTTCGTTCTTGGCTTCTCTACTCATGTGTTATATTCTCTTGGATTTCCTGATCTTATGGGAAGAAAATAGAGGATATATTAAGCTCAAAATCATTTGTTAATATTTCGTACATCAAAATTGGATCACCTCTTAATCTTGTGAGACCAGACCATGGGTACAGGCACTTTCCTTATACTGTACCTATTAACCTTTGTATCCACAAAGTTCATGTAGGCACACTTCGTGGCGTTGATAGGTTACAGCCATTCTTTAGACTAGTTAATTACATTATTTAAGTCTACCTGAAGTGTGCATGCATTTACGTCTCCCGTTATTACTCGCCAGATTTTTATGTCGCCAGGGTATAGTAACATTGAGAACTGTACTTGATAGATCATTTATATACAGTATAAGAAGTAAGGGACCTAGGACAGAACCTTGAGGTACGCCACTAAGTGCTGGTCTCCAGGTAGAGCACTCGAAATTTATTCTTACTTTCTGTCTACGACCTAATATGAATTCTTTAAGCCATTTTAGGAGAGGTCCGGCAATGCCAAGGTTGTCCAGCTTTAAGAGCAGTTTATTTGTTCACACCTTAACAAATGCTTTGCTGAAGTCTATGTAGACAACATTCATTGATTTGCTATTGTTTAGAGCCTTTATCCAATGCTCCATTGTTATAAGGAGGTTTGTTGTACAAGCTAAACCTTTTCTGAAACCGTGTTGTTCACTGTTTAACAGGTTGTTGATTTTCAGGAATGCCATTATGGTCTTTTTGACTACTTTTTCCAGTATTTTAACCACGACACCGGTGAGGCTGACAGGTTTGTAATTCAATGGAAGTTGTCTTGATCCTTTTTATGTGTTGGATTGACGATTGTATCCTTCCAGTTCGTAAGTAACACACCTTGGCCAAGTGACATATTGAATATCATTGTCAATTAGACAGCAATATATTGTGCAATTTGTCTCAAGATTTTGGGGTGTAGTTCATCCGGTCCTGATGACTTTCCCGTGTCTAAGGTGCTAAGAGCCCTAAGTACATCGTCTAGATCAAAGTCCACGGTGAGCAGACGGTTTTTTGACTTTGTATTTGGATCTAGTTCCTCGTCTTTAAAAGCCTCATGAGTGAAAACTGTCCCGAAATAGTTTGCCACGGTCTTTGCTTTTCTTGATCATCCTCTATCATTTGAGATTCACTCTTTTCCGTAATTAGGTTGGAAATCCGATGCTGTATCCTTGTTCTGTAATTTATGTACGAGGATAGTCTCTTAGACTGCTTGAGTGTAGATTGTACCAACTGCACTTCATATTTTCTTTGAGCTTCCAGGATTTTAATTATACACTTGTTTCTTACTGACCTGTAGTGATCAATCGTACTTGCTGTGCCAAGGCTGATGGCAACATTCCAAAATTTCTTCTTTTGTCTTAGTAAACGTCGAATATCCCGGCCTATCCAGAGATGGCAGTGTTTCTTCTTCTTTGGCAGTGTCCAGAGTACATATTGTTGAGTTACCTGATTATATAACTGCCTGAAACGAGTCCATACCTCTTCTACTGACGCCGCTGAGTCAGTTATCAAATTCTCAACCGTTGCTTCAGAGTTTATCACCTCCATGTCTGTTAGGATGTACCGGAGCAACTGTTTGACAGGCCATCTCAGCCATGAGCTTAAATAAGATGACATCATGACCTTCTCCTTAGAGGTGGAATGAAAGTCATTTGACAGACATAATCACCACGTGTGAAGACTAAGCCCAAGATAGACGAGGAGCTTCGTAAGTCATATCTGGTGTGATATCTAATGTGCTGCAATAAAGCTAGCGCAACTGTGGTTTCTAACAGATCGCAATCAAGTGGATTTGTTACTGACTGCACTCCTAAGTTTACCCAGTTTATATACGGTACATTAAAGTTTTTTGCTACGAGGCTTTTACCCCTATTACACCAGGACTTAGGTTTGCTTAGGAGAAAGTCATCCACTACACATTCTGGACTGCCGTATACTACAACAACGCACCAGTTCACCCGTCCCTGAATAATGTGCCACTGTCTCAACAACTCGTATGACTAGGGTGCTTTTAGTGTACAGGATAACCCCACATCCCCTACGGTTTAGTCTATCAACCCTACTGGATTAAGAACCAGTCAACTGAATTTCATTATCAAATACTTCTGACGTTAACCATGTTTCTGAGATAGCAATGATGTCCGGATTTTCTAATATACACCATTTTCTTGAGATTCACCATTTTATTTCGTAGGCTGCGAGCATTGGTATAACATACCTTTAATTCTGTAAACTTTCCCTTACCGCCCACAGTAGCTTGGGGATCTTTTTGCTCTGAACTTTTAAAATTTGAAAACCCTTAAGAACGAGGTTTCTTTCACCATATATATATATATCACCATAACAACATATAACGAATCATAGTTGCAACTTGTTTATCGTTTGTTTAATCCCACGTTCTGTAAACATATTTACCATAATGTACAATTACATATATCTACCGAAATATGATATCATAACCTATTAGAAAAACTATATAGAGTTTATTAAAACCTACGCAATATCTCAAAATAATGCCGATATTAATATGTTATTTAATAATTCCAATCACATTGTTGATGTGTATATGTGGGAATTGAAAAACATATATTTATCTTGCATACTTTTTAAAAATTCGTTTTCTACCGTTTACTTTTCAATAGCTCATATAAGAAATTCGAATAGTTGATCAGTTCAGTAAAATAAATAGATTTATTGAATCTACGCTAATTGTTTTTTAAGTAGTGACCAATGTTGTGTTATTCATTTCTTAATGCTGATAGAATTATTATCGATCAAATTGCAACATAGTTGTTAGTTCAAATGGTTGAACATAATGTATACTAGAATAGATGTTCAATAGTTAAAAGTTTTAAGCAGTTTAAGGTGTAAATTCACTAGGGAGAACCGATTCTTTCAAGATTGTACGTATTTCATGTTGATGAGTCTCAACTAGTATGAAACTAAGGTTTCTAGTCAACTACTTCCAAACATCTCGTATCTCAAGAAAGTGCACGCGATCTATAGTCTCATAGACTAGTGATCACAAAGCAACTTTATTAAAAGTATTGTATAAGCAACAAAAATGAAACTGATCACTACTCAGTGATTAGACAATCTAATTGGTTGAAACTAACTAATAGGTTTCGTATTAACACTTAATAATTCATGTACATTTGATTGCTTTCTCTCAACTCTCTTTCATCACTTAATAAAAACATGAAGAACACAGATGTATCAATTCAGTTATCTTAAATCATCACATTCTAAAAAGTGGTTTTCACTAAATTCAATCAACATCAAATATAACCGAAGATGATTAGTGGCTAGAAGTGGAATCTGGAACACGCATTTCGTCCTATTTGAGACTCGTCAGCTGGATGTACCTGCATCTCAGAGTTGATGTTCACTCTGGGACTTGAACTCAGTAACGTTCGCTTGAAACGCCATCACGTCATCCATTTAGCTACTGAAACCTGTTAGCCACCTGCTTGTGCAGTGGGTTGAAGCTTAAATTCACTTGTTGTTTGTTTGTATTTTTCCATCATTATTTATGACTGCAATTGATCAGTTTCATGTGCATCTTGTGCAGATTGCCTCGATATAATCTTAAGTTACAAGCTTTTTAATTAATCACAATTGATTGATCACTGGGTGGTGACCAATGTCATGCGTGTCTAGTCCTTATTATTAGTGCAGATCGAATGCTATCGACCATGTAAAGTAAAGATGGATGGTGGCTAGCAGTAGAATCCAGAACGCGCACTTCGTCCTATCTAGAACTTGTCAGTTGGGTATACCTGCATCTCAGAGTTGTTGTTCACTCTGGGACTTAAACCCAGTACCGTTCACTTGTGACTTAGGGCTAAATCGAGAAAATCCGCACAGGATGTACAATTTGCCAACATGACACTAATAAATTGCAGTCTTAAATAACAATCGAAAGATACAAGTAAAACAACACCAATTGTGAACCAAAACGTAACATTGATCACTACATTATTATTGACATAATAAATTCAAAGAAGTTTCGTATTAACTGAACTATACCATAGATTCGTTTCTGGTATATTTTGGATATACATAAACAAAAGTACAACTTATATATATATATATATATATATATATATATATATATATGAATTAATTTATTCCATGTATATTTCATTGTTAACAAATAATTAAATTCATAATAACATGTCAGTTTGAAAATGAATCTAAGTTATACATTACACAATTCAATTCTCTAGAATATGTAAATGAAATGGCAGTAAAATGTATAATTTTATTTTTTTTTATTAAGAGAACTTTTCGTTTTTGTTCTTCTTTTTTTGTCTACAAAATGATATAATATTATTAAATAATATGATTTGTATTAAAATTAATATTTGCATATTATATACTACTGATAAATGTATATATGTAGAATGAAATCAATCATATAGTAGATAATAATAACAATAAAACATTTGCTAGTCAAGTTTAAATTAGTTATAATCTATTCATTGAATTATTACATTTAATACTGTTCTTTAAATATTATAGAAGATGCTATTAAAATTAAGACAATGGACGTCCAGTGCTTCCAGGTTTTCCATGGTGGTCTAGCTTCAATTGACTCATGACCTCAACAATTGAACTTACTAAAATCTCCATAAAACCCCCTTCTGATAATAATCAACATATGCTTACAAGTGACTGGCTTCAAGATGTATATCCTGGAGTTCTAGTGAGAAGCAGTGACCAGTGGAGTTCAACCGCGTCAGTTGTGAGATAAGCACTCACTGATGACAATGGTGGATGTGTCACTCAATTTCGTGGATTAGTTGAAGTTAGACATTAACACTGTTGGATGCCGGTTCAGTGGTCTAGTGGCTAAGTGCTCGCGCGCTAAACCAGCAGGTCCTGGGTTCGAGTCCCGCGAGGCGGGGTCGTGGATGCGCATGATGTTTAACATACATTATAATGACAAATAAAAGCCTATGGAACTGTATCCTTCTACAAAGATTCTTTAGTCAATTGAATTTGAACAATGCATGTTATCAAATATTCAATAATTAATCAGTAGTGTAGCAGCAGCTTTGGCACCAGGCCTCAGTATACGCAAAGAAAAAGTCAAGATCATCAAATACAACACGGAGAATACCAACCAAGCAATCATACTTGATGGAGGAACTCTTGAATATTTGGAAACATTCGCGTACCTAGACATCGTCATCGATGAATAGGGAGGATCTGATGCAGACATAAAGGCAAGGACTGACAAAGCAAATACTGCAATCTTACAAGTGAAGAACATATGGAATTCAAAACAACTGTCTGTAAGCCAATATCAAAGTCAGGATCTTCAATAAAAACGTCAAGACAGTTCTACTGTATGGAGCTGAAACGTGAAGAACTGCCACAACCATTATCAAAAAGGTACAGATATTTCCAAACGATTGTCTACGTAAGATACGCAATGCTCATTAGACGGGTACCATCAGCAATAGCCTACTGTGGGAGAGAACAAATCAACTTCCAATTGAAGAGAAAATTAGGAAAAGACGATGGAAGTGGGTAGAAAATACATTGGGGAAATCATCAAACCGCATCTCAAGGCAAGCTCTAACTTGAAATCCTGAAAGGATGCGGAAAAGCGGAAGGCCGAAGAACACACTACATCGGGAAATGGAAGCAGATATGGAAAGAATGAATAATAACTAGAAAGAACTGGTAAGGATCTCCCAGGACAGAGATGGATGGAAAGTGCTACTGAGCTGCCGATGCTTCTCCACGAGAGGTAACAGGCGTAAGTTAGTATGTAAGTAAATAAGTATAACAATCAGTCACAACTTAGAGACTAAAATATGAGTTCAAACAAAGCAATAACCAAAGTATTTGCAGAATACTATGAATTCATGTTTTCTGTTGCTGGTTTCACTTCAGCTGTATATAAACCAATAAATATAGTTCAAAATATTATTATGGAATTTTTTTCAAGAAACAGACGTATAAGATTTGTTTCCATCATTAAGGAAATGATAATTTCAATTCAATTTTCAGTTTTATCTTCTTTTATTCTTTAAAATTTCCTTTGCACTATTGCGTAACAACATTCTAGAATATTAATAATAATGAAACACATTAAACAGAAACTTTTAATTCTTCTTAAGTGGACATCCTGTTGATTTATGAATAGTGTATTTAAGGTTATTTCCTATGCCATAACGAATTATGTATAATCATCTACAACTAGAGAAAGTAAAGTGAAAATAGTGAGCATGGAACAACAAAGCAATAATTACTAAAATATATCACTCAGGTCTACCAAAATGTATATGTTATGTGATATACTGTGATATACTGTTCATGTTTGATATTATTCAAGCTAGTTACGGTTGTCAGAGAAGGTATGAATGTAAAGTAACAGCAGATAGTGAGTTTTAACTAGTGGATTCAGTAATAAGAATGGATAAACATATAGGTGCTGGGACATTTCTTGTTGAGAAATATCGGTAAACATAAACTGTAGTGAGTTCACTTCTTATCGGTTACCTTCATGCACTTAAAATTAAGTTAGACATTGAAATAAGTCTTCAGTCTGATTTAATTCCTTTACACACACACACTGTGTGTGTGTAGTAGTAGAATATTACTCAGCGTTCTTAATACTTTATTTTTATATTTTATAGGCAATTTTACCATTCTGTTACATAACAAAATAAACACAAAACACCATTGAATGATTCATTAGCATATTTTGTTTTAGTTAGAATTTTAAGACAATTTATGATGATAAACTGAATGAGAAATCTGAGATATGTATCGTTATATATTGTTCCATATCTTTGTGACTGTGTGAGGGCATGTGTACATGTATGTTTGTTGGCACACCAAATATATTGGTATACATACAAAGTAATCTTCATTGTGAATTAATTAACTCGATAGCTATAAATGTTGACTATAGTTTAAGCCATGATTGGTATAGTGTAACTTTTTCTCTAGTGAGTCAATCATAAAGAATGACAGTCGTTAGTTGTTGCAATATAGACCGAATAAACTAATGCTTGATATATAAATTATTGGATTTCAACACAGTTGATGAAGGACATTGTGTTCATGGTGATATGTAGCGATTCTCAGTTTCCCCTAGTATGGAGTCGTGAGTTTACACTGTCTATAAAACACAAACTAGAAAGTAATAATAACTCCCGTCCAACTTATGATTTCTTCCTAGTTGAGTTTAGCTCTTGAAAATAATGACAACACAATTTTATCATCTGTTAGTAATATACTTCATCAAAACATCTGATAATTGAACTGCCAAATATCTAAAGGTACATGATGGATAAATTATTATCCAGATCTTCAACTCTAAAATCATTATTATTTCTTAATATTTTTTAAGTATTTATATATTTATATACTAGACACCAGTTAATTTCAAAAACCATCTGACGTTATCTTTAGTTAAACTGACATCATCACCAAGAAAGTTAGATGTTCCTCATATATTTTAATCCAATCAGCAGAATATTTACAAGTTCACGTATCCGAGTTTAGCTTTAATGGAGGCTAGTGATACTACCTAATTGTTTAAACCGATATAGGTTGAGTGAGGTTCAAAATTTTATCCTAGCAATCCAAAATGAAGTGCTTAACTACCACTCCAGAGAATTTTCAATTAAATCTTTGATCATGAACATGTTTTCGGAACACAAACACAACGAAAATATGAGAAAAGTTAGTCTATAAAGAAGATATCTCGAAAGTATTTGTCATTCCACTGAGAATCTATTTTATTGCGCATTGTGGGAGTTTTTTAATATCTCCTTATCATTTATGTAATTCATCAAAATGTTTTTGAAAAGTTTAATTCATCTGTCTCCTTAAATGCTACAAAATATATTACAAGGTAAAATAAATTATTTGTAGTCTTAATGTATCAACGCCACTGAATTCATCTTCATCCTTGTTTTTTTTGGTAAAGTTGTAATGCTACATCACGTTTTCCAATTCCTTATCAAGGTTACGGAATATGAAGTGAATTGTTGAGTCATTGCATATGACCAATGAAATACATATGCTTTGATCATTCATTTTAATCGGAAATAAAAATGTTTGTCTCACTTAAGCTACTTACAAGTAATATAAATCTAATTCCAAAACGTTAGTATTTATGAACTGTAATTTTGACCTAGTTTACAAACAGCATTGTGATTAAAAAGTTAGAGGGAAGTTTAGGTTGATAAGTAACGAAAAATACGTTGTTGAACACGATGTGAACACTAAGAAAGTGTCAATCTTGTAAGTGATTTTAAAATACTTAGTACATATTCGTATCAATCTACCAAGAATAATAGTGAAAATTACTCTGGATGAAAACGAGTTCTTAGATCCCACAGAACCTAGCCAACAATGTTAATCATATTTTTCTACCAAACTTATAATAGGTTATAAGCATTCAGTAAGATTTGCTATTGATATATTTTTTAACTGTCACCATTCAGTCTTCTGGTCGAGGAATTTGATGAATTTCGAATGTGTGGCCGCAAATTGTGCCAACTGCGGAAAACACCACATCGGACAAAGTAGACGCCCTCTTCATCTTCGCCAGCATGAACATCAATCAACAGTCAAACGCCATGAAACTTCCTCATTTATATCAATGCACGTAGACAACCGCAGACACACATTCGACTAGAAAAATGTGGAAATTTTTTATAGAGGAAAGTTTCAAAAACACCAGAGACTTTCTAGGAGCTTGGCATTCTAGTCAATGAGCAATCAACAAGCACATTGAAGTCGATCCAATTTATGAACTGATCAGGAACATTATGGTCAATCATAGTACCAAAAATCAAATCAAAGGGAGACACAACCAAAACAAAGAAGTAAACAACAACAGATTTATGGTGAACAGCAACCAATCAGTACCATGGTCTACAGGACAAGCCGTGAACCATATGTGGAGAATTTCAAACACTCCACTCCAACCTGAAGTTTTTGCTGATGATATCGTTCACGACCAAACCATTCAGCTCAGGGAACGAAACTCCATCAAAATCATTCACCTGAGCTACAAATCTCCACCATTTCTAGTTGTGGAATAAACCTTTACTTGAGAACTAATTGGCCAAAGTTACATTCTCTTAGCAATTAAAAAGACTTACAAGATTTCAGATGGTCTTCGTTATTAAGTTAAGACGGTTATAAAAATTTCGTTCGGAGGCAGTTCCTCTAACATTTTGACATTAGACTAATGTAATTTCCCCCATGTGATCTAATTAATGACTTCTAAACTGACAAATGTATAAATTCAGATTGATTTTACTATTGTTTAGACCACTCACGATATTGCACAAAAAAGCTAATTAACAGCTTATAGACTGAGTAAGTTATCACTCACAGCATAACGTACAAAACTGAAGTGCAGGTTTAGGTTTACTAGATTACGGTCATAGCGTTGATATTTATCAAATTCAGTAAACGAGTGTGATACGATGCCTGAAATCTAGGTTTAGCCCTCATGTCTTAATTAGTAGAAAATTGAGTGATATGTAAACGAATTTTCTTTAATTCCTTATGAAATTTCGTCATATTTATTTCGCGTTAATATTCTATAGGTAAACATATTATTTTTTTAATGAAAATCTATTTATATGACTATTGGTTTTGTTTTTGATCATTAATCATTTTAGGGCTTAAGTCAATAATACGGTCTCGTGTGGAACCACTGTTTGGTCACACCAATATCATTGAAGTTAAGATTCTGTTCATAGGTTTTAATCATCAGTCACTAGAAACTTCATTAATAATAGGGGTTGAATACCAAGTTCCAACCAGATTAAAACTTCAAACACTAATGATTTTGAAAAAAAGCAACATAAAAAACCACGCCGTTGTATTTCACAACAAATATGCTACAGTAACTCTGTAGTGTCGTTTATTATGTTTAGCCCATATATCTTATTCTGGCTTTCGGACAGGCCAATCAACTCATTCTACTTGAGTCATATTTTGACCTTGTTAGTTATCCGCTTACCAATCTTGACTGTTTTTATATAAGCGCATATAAGTGTGCACATTTTTTGTCCTATTCATCACATGTCTGTAACTTATTTCTGTGTAACTATAAATATTGATTAACGCTTGACTAAATGGAGTTGGCTTACCCGTCATCTCCAATGCGCTTCGTTCTGTTTCGTTCTATTCCACTCACTTCATATTCAAAATATATGTATTCAAAGTTCATTCTCGTTATTTGACTTATTTAATTCCATTATTGACTAACGCGATGATTATATACGAGGATAGGCGACATAAATATTCCAATAACAATCATTCATTCCATCAAACTGGAGTAAGAACTCGGGTCACTAAAGTGGAGAGCTCATCGACAACATCGATCTATATGATGACAAAATAAAGGGCCCCACTAAGACTCAGACAATGGAAATTCAAATGAAAATCTTAGTATTGGACTCCTGTGTTTACACTACAGGAAGGAAGTTGGATCATTAGAATTAGGACAAATAGTTATTGAGATTTAATCTCCAATTATTACGTCTTTGAGTCAAATTAAAAACCACGTCTACCAACCATAACAGAGCTATCCCGTAGCACTTCACTAATATTGTTATTCGACTCAGTCACATGTTAACGTGAACACTCATCGCCCATTTACATATATTATTAGGTACAGTTTATCGCCGTCAATAGTGTACTTCAAATTTAAGTGCATAGGTCGCACTATCCATATTATTGTCTTTACGGTTAGAAATATTGAATCACTTGATCAGCGAATTGTTCTGAGGCCTCAGAAATACGAAACTCTGCTGAGGATCGACATATGACACAAGTGGGGCAGTTTCTGATGTATGACTGATGTTGACCAAGTCAACGTTTAGATCCTGTCAACTTGTTCCGAGATATTTAGCATATCACTATTAGTGTTCATTGGCTATAAAACCACTGCTTACTTAGCCTTGTATCTAAAGTTAAAAACCACAAACCCTCAAGAAATAGAATTAATGATAACCCAACTTTGATTTTATTCACCCGTTAAATCTAAGTTTATTTGATTGGTCCATAGTTATTCCGCATAGAACTTCTAAGAAATATTAGCGAATATGACACTGTAGTAAGTAATTTCCTACATACACGATTCTAACCTATTTCTCAAATTGTCGAGCACATAGTCTTAGCTTAGCCAAAGTCAGAACAAGTAAGTATAAGCTTCGTACATCCAGAGAGATTTCTTCGGTTGCCATTATCAACTTCGCTGTTCAAAACTGTTCGTCAGAACCATAGCTTTGTCGACAACGACTTTAGGTCATAGACTTCTTCTTGCCTCAATATTACTAACGAGGACTAAGTCGTTTGGTTGTCAACGTTTTAGTATGTTCAGTCATTTGTCCCTTATTTTGAGAGTTGACAGATATTTTCGTCTCCAACTATTCTGAAGTGTTGCAGTTAACCTTTGAGCTTCTTTCTATCTCCTATAGTATGGTAATGTCTAATCGGCGGAAACCTCGTCGGATAATAATATCTTATAAATCAACAACAGTTTGTTTGGGGTTAGAGCCCTTAGGATACCGGAGTCACCAGGCATTTTTACCAGTGGTCTATTGTTTAATATCATTTTAGCCTCAGCCGAAAACGTTTACAGTTTCATCGATCAGTACATTTTGAAATATAAAGCCCTTCAAATTCTTCTTGTTGATCTTATGACGCACCCCCATGCTCCGTCTCGATGACTTACCCTAATCGGGTTGAAACCCCATCGGCACACCCAATATATCGAGATTGTTCTCTGTCTTGTTTTTATCCCAAGAGCATATAGTCTGCTTCAAACTGGCGTTTGCATGTCCTGTCAGCGTTCAGAGTTTTTTCTTAAATTCCTCTTCATATGGAAGCTGGTTTCTTCTCTCCCAAAGTTGGCTGTTACTGATGGTGTCCGGCCAATCGACATTGTGTATCTTGTGTAGACAACTATATATAACACTTCTACTACTTTGATAATGGTTGTAGTAGCTCTCCACGTTTCAGCTCTGTACAGTAAAACTGTCTCCACGTTCGTATTGAAGATCCTGACTTTGATGTTGGCTGATGAACAGTCGTTTTGAGCTGCACATTTTTTTGAATTGTAGGAATGCTGCCCTTACTTTGTCAATCCTTAGCTTATTATTTGTTTTGCGTTTTCTCGCTCACAAGTTTGTAGTTTCAGATTAGATGACACACGTTTATAACCATTTACATCCTTCGTTTAAACTATTATGTACGTACTTTTGTTTAACTCTCGAGAAAATATTCTCTAGAAATACGAACATCCATATCACTCAATTTCGTCGACCTTAATCTGACTCTAATTGTATCGTTTGATTATTGCTATTGAAATATACATGCCAACTATCCTCGTATATTGCTATTGCTTAATCCAAGTTAGCGAAAAAACAGAATTAATAAGCCAAATACGACATAAAACCAGCCACTACAAAATATTCCCCTAACATTTCAGCTAACTTTGTATTATCAAGTACATTCGCGCACATAAATAGCAGAATAAAACAAACTAGGTATTGTAGTGTACGCTACTTATAGAGACAGAGATAAGTAGTACGTAACACTAATCAGAAGTGGGAAATTGGTAGCAGAATGCCAATTCAGGCTAAGCATTAAACATTAAGCGTGACTAAAACTTTAGCAGCTTAGTCACGCCGTTCACTTCCAAATCATGTAGGCCCACAATCATCACACCTGCATTCATGATCTACAACGCAGACAAAAATGCAATTCGGAGGAACTAAATGAACTTATACAATTCAAAAGCACTATTAGACACATAAAAATGCATTATGAAAATGAGCATATAGACGCAAACGTACAACTATATACAAATCTCATAGTCACGTGTAAAGACTGCAGTATGTGGGAAACGGTCGGGATAATTTGTGTCCAAAACCGAAGATAAATTGTATAAGTGTGTATTAAAATAAAGACCTTTACAGAATCACGTGTATTATAAGCACTTGAATCAGTGTATAATATCTAAACAGGACAATTATTGGAGAAAATAGTTTCCGCAGGGAATTGAAACCTGACATGTTGTGAATATCTAGCTGCTTCCTTTCAGTGGGTATTCTGTTATATGTATTTAAAATGGTCAGCATCAATAGTCTACTCAAATGTTATTTATTTTGTGGACTTATATACAAATGCAGCAAAAAAAGAAATCGCGTAAGGGTTAAGTGAAAAAAGTCAAGATAACATTGTTAACCATTTTTTTGTGATAAGCATTTATAAAACACGGAATTCTTCTGAGGATTTGGGATTATACGAAAGTATGAAGTTGGTTACTCATTGGAATAACAGTCAGACACCGTCGCGCTTAGACTGTGTTTTTACAAATGAAAAATTTCTACTGATGACGGCTTCATCCGCAAGTGCAGAGGACTTTCCTTAGTGAAACTGAGCGCTGACTCGGTGTTCCGTAAACTACAGCACCTAAGAATAGACACTTCTCCTGACCCGGATATGGTCCACTCTGCTATACTGAGGGAAGCAGCTTCAATCCTGGCAACACCGCTTAGCGTGATGTTCTCACACTCGCTAAGTCAAGGCAAACTACCGGATATTTGGAAGCTGGCTCATATCACACCCATCTTCAAAGGAGGTCGACGCAGCGAACCTTCAAGTTACCGACCGGTGGCTCTTCTCCCTATACCTCCAAAGATCATGGAGTCCCTGGTTCACGATGGTATACACGACTATCTGCTGTCCTTAAATTTCTTCTCACCCCAACAGCATGGTTTCAGGAAGGGTTACTCCTGTATGACGAACCTGCTGACTGCGGTGGACAGATGGACAAGCACCGTTCATCGCAAGGGGAAGGTGGACATGATTTACCTTGATTTCTCTAAAGCTTTTGATAGGGTTAACCACATCTGTCTTATTAGCAAGCTCAAACAATTGGGTATCAAACCTTTAATTGACTGGCTCAGTTCATATCTGACAAATCGACATTTTAAGGTCAGGGTAAACTTTAATTTCTCAAAGGCTATGGAATGTCCTGGTGGGTTCCCTCAGGTCTCAGTACTAGGACCTCTCCTCTTTGTGATTTATATAAATGATCTTCCTCAACTTGTAACGTCAGACATATTGCTCTTTGCCGATGACGTGAAACATAGGAAAGAGATACGCACTTCAGGCGGATTTGACTCGACTTCAAAGTTGGGCAGACGATAACGGACTTACCTTTAACACCTCAAAGTGTAAAGTAGTCCATCTGCGACACATCGCAGATTACAGTTACAACCTAGGAAACTCCTCTCTAGTAGTATCCCGAGGCGAAAAAGATTTAGGAGTCCTGGTGTCCTACGACTTAAAGTCTTACGATAACTATGACAGAAATGCCTTTCGAGCAAACCTCGCAATGGCAATATTGAAGCGCAGTTTTGGTCAATTTGACGGGAGAACTTTCCACATAATCTTCAATAGTTTTAGAGAACGGAAACATAATATTCCCTCCTACACTCCAAAAGGATAAGAACACTCTGGAGCGTATCCAACGGCGAGCCACGAAATCAGTTCGGGGACTCAAATTTAAACCTTATGAAGAGCGCCTTTGTAGTGGACCCCAGCAAATAGAGATTATTGAATGTACATCTATACACTAATTTAATAATAATATACCATAAAAAGTTAACAGTAAAAATCCTAAGTGTCTGTGTACGAGTAAAACCAAGGTTAACAGTTTAGTTATAATACAAATGGTATATTATTGAGCAATATGATAATAACAATTATTAAGGAATGAATGTTACTTGAAGGCTGCTCTCTGGGATGACAACTACAAATATATCCACTTGGTTAATGTAGATTCCCTTGTGAATGATGGCACCGACGGCGTGACGAGAAAGACAGAGTCCAATAGTATTATGTAATAGTAATCCAGGCCAAAATACCAACGTAGTGTGAGAAGGCCTAAAAGGATAATATAACACTATTATAGTCTTCGGTCAAAGGCCGTGGCAAATAAAGCAAAAGGGCAGACGACGTAGATAACGTGCTATATTTCAATCAGCGCGGTAGTAAAAGTATATTCAATTTTCTAAAACAATTATCATCATTTTTTTAAATAAGTGATACAGAAAAACAACAGATATTGAATAAAATGTGGTTACAAAAAGTCACGGAATATACCTCACCATATAACTCCCCCCCTAGGGCATGCGTCAGTGGAAGTATGCCCGACGTAAAACTCTAAATGCTGTGGAGGGAAAAGAAAATTACACAACGAGAAGAATAAACAAATGTTATCAAAAAAAGTCATATGTGTATACGTATTTACGAACAAAATTGTTTTTCTCTTTACTACACCTTCAATCACTTAACCTTTACCCATTAGAGTATAGGCGTCTTAGAGGTGACCTTCTAATGGCCTACAGTATCCTTAACACTTTTGAACATCCTCATAGACACCTACTTAAGCTTAGTCCCAACACTAACCTAAGGGATAACACCCAGAAATCGGAGATACAACATCGCAGAACAAACTGTAGGAACAACTTCTACTCCTTAAGAGTTGTCAAACGCTGGAATTCGCTAGTCCAATCAACTTCCCAGGAGTCCTTTAATAGGCGACTTGACCTATTCTTAAGGACTAATGATAGTATCTTACTATGATTTACCAATTTCTTTTTTTCTCTTTTATCGTTACTATACCTAAGTTCTTGCCTGGAGCTATTGGTGATCCCCTGCTACTAGACACGAAGCCTGTTAAGCGAAATCTTCTTCTATTCCGTCCACAACCATTTGAACCATTTGAGTATTGGATAGCGGTGGTAAACTTGATTAATATCTTCCAAAGTACGTGCAGTCGATCATACTACTAGTGGAAATGAATAACTAAAATTTTATCCTTACAGTTTTCTAAACGATCAGTGCAAGGCTTTGTAGTGTTCCACAAATGAGTTCAGGGTTCTGTAAATCAAAAGTTCAAACCAAATTAGTGTTTGTCAGCTATTTCTGTTGAAAAATGTTTGAGACATAAAATAAAGCTACCTTTTACTTCGACCTTATTTTGTATTTAAAAACAAAATAAAGGATCCATCATGTTGCCAGATTTCATTTGTTGTTATTTATTCTAGTATACTGGATCATTATTTGTTTGTATGTTCGAATGAGTTAAACGCTCAAGGATTTCTACGGGTTTAAATATTTTTTGCATTTACACTTGTTGGATCTTTCTCGTCGACTTCCCCTCGTATCATGTCAGAAGGCTATATTTTGGCTGCTCTTGAATTCTTAATACAATATGGTGGAACGCAAAGCATTAAAGACTTGTGGGTACTAATGTGTAACAAATTTCACCAAGTTTCTGATTTTAAACATGGTGTTGGGAAAAGTCATCATAGTTTCGAAAAATTTTTGTTATCTAACCCAACAATCTTTAATGTTGCTGATAGTTTTGTTTGTCTTACTGATATTAGCAACCCTTTAGAAGATGAAAAGGACTACCCACATCAGTATAATAGTCGTTGCAATAATACTTCTTTTAAAAATACAAAAAGTATCCGAAGTAAATACACCATAGAGTCAGAGGCTTCGGCCGTTCGATATTTTCAAGAACAGTTGCTAAGAAAGCCAGAACGATGGGTTCCAATAAGAAACTTGGCTGGACATTTATCACAGGCATCTCCTCATATAAGACTAAGTGTGGGACCACAGTCCGAATTCCTTAGTTTTTTGACGCGGCACTCACTTATTTTTGAAATCCAGGGTGATCTGGTTGGATTAAGGAACAGAACCAAAATAGTTTCCTGCACACCTCAACAATCTATTAATAAAAAGAAAGGAGTACGACCATTGTCATCACATTTTCCTGATGATCTACACCGGATATCTGTTCCCAGTACTCGTATAGACAATAGCTGTTTCAGTCTTCACCGAACTGGCCACGAGGAACCGGCACCTAAATCGCAAAGTGAAGATAATATTATTGTGTGTTTAGACGACTGCAAAGCTATATTTTGGCTAATGTACGTCATAAAACATAACTCAAAGGATGAAATTATGATTTCAAGATTACTTGCAGAGCTTTCAAATGCCCCCAATTTGGTGAGGAATTGTATTGGTTGGACGCAGATCGAGCTTTTGGAGTTTCTCAAAAAATATAACAGAATATTCACTGTTGATGAGGTTACCGGTGTCGTCGCAGTACACTACACAAACAAACTTAATCTTTTTGTTGCCTCAAGGCATATAAATGACTCTTCTTGTGGCCTAATAGTTTCTCAAAAGGGTTGCATCTTTTGTGTAAACAGGCTATGGGGAATAATTGACCTCGGATTTCACGAACATGTCTTCTTCGACAGATCGCTATTTAAAAATGTTACGGACCTTACTAAGCATTTCAAGGTAAGTATTTGCGCGTCCTCATATGTTAATTTTTCTTTGTTCTATGAGAGTTAAATAATTAAGCGGTTTAAGCTAAAATCTTAATGAGCCGAAATACAACCTGATAGTGAATGAGATTTAAAAATGTAACAAAAGTTGAATGAGTATATCTTGATGATTTCGATTTTGGGCATTGTCTAGCCAGAGTTTTCAATATCTTACAAATCCCTTTGAAAAGCACACTTACCTTGTTGGATAGTATCTGATAAATAAGTAATCAAACAGCTTATTTTAAATCTAGAATGTTTTTCTAAGTTTTTATCAGTTCTTTATTGTTAAATCTGAGGAAATTATTAGTTAGAAAACTTTTTAATCACTTTATTTTACTGTTGTCATTTCTGCAGTGCTATTTTAGAGAAGTATATTTATGTTTCTACCGATTGATTTGCCAGTATGTTTTTAGTTATATAGTATTAAAAACAATGATTTTATACTACTATGATCAGTTTTATCACAAGCTCTCATTGTAAATGTCAAGTTTCTGTTCCCATCATAAAGTTATGAGTGCTTATTAGTAGATTAAGTTCATATTTACGAAGCGTTGTTTGTTTAGTGTACATATTAAGTAATCAAAAATGGCTTTTTGTAATACCATGCAGAAACAGACGTTTCTTGAACGTAATTCTACACCCTCAAAAAATAAAGTCATTGATGTTTATATGTGCTCATCAGTTGTGCGAAACGTGCACTACCGTAAGAAAATGGTGGAAATGGCACAAATAGAACATGGGCTCAAAGTTAAGTAGATTTTAGGCACAGACTTTGGACAAGAATCATTACATTCCCCGATTATTGTAAAGAATAATTTAAAAATCCATATGTGGTTCTTAAATTCAATCCAAAAGCGCAAGTTCTGCTACTGAGCTTAATTCTATACGTGTGTAGAAATTTATTGACCATAGAAAGTTGCTGAATCTACAAAAATGAGAAGGATAAGTCACTCTGGTTATTTATGTTTGCTGAATGAAATGATGCAAACAAACACAATTCGATCACGGAATACTGGCTAGTGGATACTACTGTTTGATCTTACCGAGCATTGTAAGCTTCAGTATATGGTCTAAAATGTCGCCACAAAAACAGAGATAACGTCTTGTAAAATCTATCTGTTATTGCTTTTTTCAAGTGGGAAAGATGAAGTTTGTGAGAAAGAGTGAATGAGAAGAAAAATAGGAAGTGGGTTGATGTTGAACAGAATAAACTTGAGTACTTATGAAAGTATCAGTGTCATTGATATTTGATGCAACACACCACTGGTATCGTCCTAATGAACAACTATTTACTTGAATTTTAGCATGTAATTCGTCAGTAATAACGGTAATTATTAGTTACTTTTAAATTCCATAAAGTATTATAGATTACAAAATATTTATGTGCTATAGCAGCTTTTTCGTATACAGTTGCTCGTTGAAATATCAAGCGATCAGTTTTGAGAATCCGTCAGTGAGAATACAAAAGTTCGATTAAAAAAACAGTCCACACCATACTCTATTAGTTTGGGAAGTACCATCGAATAAAATGGGGTGATCTTTCTAAACTCTCCCCTATTTCTTATCGAGGACTGCTGTCCTTGAAACATTTCTCTCTTGTTTTCTGTTAAACATCTTGTTTCAAGTGCATGTTACGTAAAATCCCTCATCCATTTTTATTAGCATATGGACTTCAAATTAAATTATTTTTAATCTGTCACCTTATTCACGTCATCGCTTGTGATTTGTAGTGTTTTTACATCAGTGATTTGGAATAAAGTAAATAATTTTATGTACTTCATACTGAATGCTATAACTCCCATTTAATAATACTACTGATCTTGTATATTTTACTGATGTTTCTTATATGTGCTTATTGTGACAATTTTCGATTACTTCATGTTCAGCCTAGTTTAAAGACACTTGTTGAAATTGCTTAACCCAAATTTAATGCATTTTTCTCTGCTCACTACTTAGATTCATTATGTGGATCGATCATAGTAGTCGATCAAGAAGAACTAACTTCTCGTCAATGCCTAACAGTTTATCATAGGTTTAGTTGTTATCACGGGTCAGTTATTTATATTACAGATTCAAAATTATCACGCCATAACACTCTTTTAATAAGTTATTTTTCGTTTCATCAGAAAATGAATACAATTATATACTGATATTATTTGGGTATTCAACTATACACCGTTCGATGTTTGCTTATCTAAAGAAGTTAAGGTTATAAGAGAGTGATTTATTACTTCCAGCTGTCACTTTTCGAAAAATCACAAGCGTATAATAGGATAAATCTTAGATGTATAACCGGTAGTCTTGTTTTGTAACATACACAAAAGATAACTTTGTAGATGGACCGGTTTCTTATCATGCATAAAAGTGTTTATGAAGAGGTAAGAATATCAGTCTTCAAAAAAGCAACGGTTTACTGAAATGTATCAAAGGACTAGACAAGCAGATACCTAAACCCAATTTTCCAGACGACTGTAACCGGTGTGTTTTCTTATTTTTTTCCTCTGTCAATCTTGATGGGACTCAAATAGAAGTTTTATCATTAAAACCTTAGTTTTGTGATAGACGCAGGCCTGTGGATCAATTGAACACTGATGTTCATTTTGAGAACCTATTTACCTGAACATAAAACTTGATGCCCTCGGCAGAGGTCGAACATGAAGGATTCAAGACAACACTGGTCGGTCGGTGTAACCAATTTAAAAACAACAAGCGTCACACAAAGAGTATATTGAATGATCAACATTGAGAAGCTATCTGGTAGCTAAAATCGAACAAGCACATTTTTGTCACTAAATCAGACAGAGAACCGGTCACTGTCATTCTAAACAAAACCGACTGGATATATAGGGTGAATACCTGTTGAGTGACCAAAATAAGTTTCGAAAGCTTGGGTCATGTAAAGGCCTCAATGAAAAACCAAACTTCGAATAACTGCGGCAATAAATCTTTTGAAACAGCATCAATAAATCTCTGAGTATACCTATAATGGAGTCAATCCATCTGGAACACATACTCCTTGACTCTATGGCCTACCAAAGGTCCATAAACCAGAGGTTCCTTTACGTTCAATTCCATACATGTCAAACTCACCATAATATTCAACAACAAAATGGTTGGCTAGATTGTTAGAACCATTACACCAAGATTTAGTTAAGTACAGCGCGAATGACATATCTGAATTCATGGATACAGCAAAATGTGTGAATATAAGAGGTAAAACCATGTTACCACTAGACATAACATTTTTGTTCACTAACATTCCTCTGACAGAAATCATCAGTTACACATGTTAACAACCGTTAAAAAAAATAGACACTGATCCCAATAAATAAGATGAAGGAGCTTCCCTTGAAATGCACTATGAATCTACAGTTTATGTCCAACAATGAATTTTATAGACAGACAAATGGAAGAGAAATGGGATATCCCCTATGCCCGATCCTCGCTAATATTTTTCTAGCCAAACTGAGAAATAGACCATTGAAATACATCTTTAAAAAGCCAAATTATCACTGTAGATACTTAGATCACACACCAATCGTGTGTGATGAAAGTATCGACATACAAGAGCTGTTGAACAGTTTCAATAATGCCTACCCATCTATTAAATTCATCAGCAAAGAGGAGAACGATAATAGTATAGCTTTCCCTGATGTCCCACTTCCTAGAAGGATAGATGGTTCCATAAAAAGAAGTATCTCTAGAATGAATACTTGGACGGGTCATTATACCCATTTTTATAGCTTTTCACCTCTTCAATACAAAATAAATTTCATGGATGCGCATTTCTGAGGAGTCCCATACTAGGATGAAACGGCAGTTTAGAGCCTCCTGGTTTCCAATGGTAGTCTGGCTTAGATCGACTCGTAAATTTAACATATAACATTGTCAAACTCATTAACACATGCCTTATTTTGGCCTTTGTAAAATATCACAATAATTATGGACTTATAACTATAAAGCCTGATGATGAAGTTATTGAAAAGATTGTTCGCTCAAATATTCTTTGTTTCTAAAGCGTATCGTACAAAATCCTATAATAAGTTTTATTTTGTGTCCCACTGCTGTAAGACTAATTTTGTTCTACCAAAGGTCCTTAACCATCTTTTATATCTCTTTAAAGTGTAACCTCTTCAGAGTTCGATATCTTTTCTTATTCTATCGATCTACATTCTCGATGAATCGTTTGGTATGTCGTGTTGAACATTTCATAACTTAATACAAATTCATGCACTCAACTTCAATGCACACCTTCTTGTATGGTATCTGAAGACATTATCTGACTGTCTAAAATGAACTAGGTAATATGAAGGTTCAGACGTTACAACCAGTAACTGAGTGTTATTGTGATGTGAGCTACTTATATCCACATAAGTAGAATATAACGATAGTCAGGAGCAGAATGTATTACAGTAGAAGATCGATAAGGAACGAATGGGAACGGAAAGAAATTGGTATGAAAATGCAGGAACAATGAAATCTGAGACGATGGACTGATATTTGCAAAAGAAACAGTCAAGTTTGAGACAATTGATTGATATTTTACAAACTAAATATTCAATGTATGGTTCTCAGGTTTTAGTGAGGTGTTCTGTAATTTTGTCCCCGCTCGTCTTTTTGTTTACTACATTATGATTTCAGATAAAACATTGGTTTACTCTTCATATCTTACCATATAAGAAAGTATATCATAATCGAAACTTTATTAGAAGACACCGGAATTTCGAGTATGTAAAACAATTGGATCAGTGTTCCCGTTAATAATATATTTAGATTCTGTCTTCAAATGTTCAGCATCACCTTTCTTTATTCAGGAATATGTAATAGAAATATAATAATTTCAATAAATAGATTATTGTCTGGTAAGATATCTTACTCTATAGGATTCCTAATTTAAAAGTGAGATACCATTTGATATTTATTTAGAAGTCAGACTATGATTCAGTGATTTTAAACGTTCAGTCAAGAATTCTAAATAGCACTTAATACTCACTACTTTCCGACTTTTCAATATGTATATTATAAAACCCAACAGAATGTTGATTCTCCCAGTGTTACATATTTGAATTTGTAGTTTCCAGCTTCATATTAATAAATGAATCCGCATTGCGACTCAGAAACCGAATAATAAAAACTGAACTCTCTTTTATTCGAAGTGAACACACATGTTACTTAATATACTGTGTAAGCATTAAATAGCCATCAAAATGCAACAGCACCTTATTGAAGACCGCAGTTGACTTTGCACCATTGTTTCATACATTTCCGTAACATTTTCCATCTGCTTCAGTTTAATACTATCAAAAAGGTGCTTGTCACTGAAAATTAAATATATATACTCCTGCTTGTTCACTGAGTCGTATTAGTGCCAATCAATATACGTGGATGAAAAAAACATTAGGTAATACAAAACCATTCTCTCTACAGTTAGATTGTCTATTCAACTCAGATGAAAATTATTAAATATTTTGGTTGTAATCTGTCTTAACAAAAGTTTATTAATGATAGTATGATTTAAAACGAATTACAGCTAGACGTATGCATCTTATAAAGAAATAAGACGTTTTATTTGAAAAATAATTCCAGAAAACATGTCGATTGATAGGTATGATCATGTCTGATAAAGATAACGATATTACTTATAAGGGTCATATATATTATTTTAAATTGTTTGAATTAATGTAACTCCAAAATTGTTGTGGGAGTAAATTTATCACATAGATCCATTCGGGATTAATAATTCTTTGTGCGGAGACTAGGAAGCTATGAGGTTTATGACCTAGAAGTTGTTGAGATATAGAGACCTACTTTGAGAACGATAAACCGTGAGAATAATTGTATCCCAATCTCATCACTGTATGATAAAGCCTTACCATTTGTGGTTAAGTCTAGGTTGAGAAAAGAATAACCAAGGCAAATGCAATCACATCTAACAGTGCTTAGTTCCAATCCTACACACTGACTTATTTGCTATGAATATTTCTCCACATGCAGTATCCGTATCGCTATCGTATTTTTGTTATAAGAGTATTCCTCTTCTTTAGTTTCTAATATTTGAACTGTTAAGCCACTACTTCAAAACAAATATAAAAAACCGAGTTCATCAATGACTTGATCAAATAAATAATAACTGACAGTAATAATTATGTCATATCACATTTTGTTTTAAATATTGTCAACTATCATTGTTTCATTTTGAGATCAAATTCTCTATTTTTTTATTTCACTTTCATTTTTAGATTAAAGAAGTAGTTTATTTCAATGCTGTTTTAGCACCTAAAGATTCTCGTGCGAAATGGCGTGCTACATGTGTTTGGAAAGAAACTGATCAAATAATTAATCAGTTAGCTAAAGTCAATCATTCAGATAATAATACTACTAATAATAATAACAGTAATTTAAAACATTCTGATACTCAATCCCAACATCATCATCAGCAACTTAATGATGATCCTGATTCCGGTTTAGATAATTCTGATGAAATAATAGATCCCAAAAAAAATAAATTGAACGATGATCCAATAAATAAAAGAGATCAGTCAATCAAATCTTTATTTGATGAAGATAATATGTCAGCAGAATATGAATTTATTATTAAACAGTTTGCTAATGTACGTATGGCTGATGTTTGGGAGATTGAACATTTAACAAGTCAGTTAAAATGTACAAATTCAGATGTGCTCAATAATAATACTAATAGTGCTGTTGTAAATAATAACAACAATAATAATAATCAGTATAATCGTACCAAAGATCATCATCGTCTATCATTATTATCACAATATAATCCAATTGATCATGAACGTAGTTTATCAGTTAGCAATGAATCACTGTCTGATCTAAATACATTATCTGAAATACCTAGTATTATGTCTGGTATACAACTGGAATCATCATCAACAATAGCATCTTTAAATTACTCTGAACATGAAACTGATCATGGTGACAGTTCAAGACAATTATATAAACTGCCTACTCATAAACCAGGTTGTCCATGTCAGTGTCTATTATCATCCACACTAATTCAAGAGAAAAAATCCATGAACAGTGTAACTACACAAACATTGTTTACAGGTGAAGTTAAAGGAAAATTTTTTTATCATGAAACACAAGATAGTCATAATCATCATTCTTGAATTCTATTGTTATTAACGTCGTAGCTGTGTGTTTCTTTAAAATCATTTTTAACCATAATTTCTCTTTATTGACTCACTTTTTTTCGAATCCATTTTTGATAATCATATAGAAACACACAATTTATTTCATATACTGAATTAGTCATTAGTTTGTTATGAATTTGTGTATTCTATATTTACTCCGATAAGACGGTTTTTTTCTCACTGACAATAAAAACACCATTGTATGATTATCTACATGCCTTATGGATAGTCTAAATACTGTCATTAAAATAGAACAGAATAGGTAAAGCACTCAGCTATCATTATCATTCATCGTTACTTTTATCTACCTAAATAAAATATTCAAAAAATAAAAGAAGATAACAATAACCACTAATCAACTTCGTCTCTTTTGCATATATGCATATATATATATATATATATATATATATATATATATATATATATAAAAACGAAAAATCGATTGATTTTTCATTGATATTGTTGTCAGCTTACATGACGATGTTTTTAGTCTGTAGTTATTTATATTCCTGGTTTTGCTCATATTTCTCTAAAAAAATGTTTTTTTCTAGTAGTAGTTCTTGTTGTCGTTGTTATTGTTGTAACTTTTCTTGTTCTTTTTATTTTTTTTTCTTTCTTTTTTAAATATTGAAAAATGTAAGCATTTCAATCAAGAATAAATTGAATACTTTTTTTCTGATTAGATTATTTTTAGCGAGTTAATTTTCTACAGGATGAGGTCACTAACTCCATACTCAACCCTTCTTCTTTATTCAGATTTTGAACTGGCAGTAGATCCAGAAAGGCTCTAAGCGAAGTTATTTCAATTAAAAAATGTACTAAAAATTATAATAATTAGTTATTCTTTTAATTTCGAACATTCAATAATACATGTATATCTATTGTTTTAATTAATTAATTTATAAATAAATATTTCTTTAACATGATTATATTTTGTTTATTTGCTTATTTTAAAATGGAATTTTTAATCTTTTAAACGATTAAACAAAAGAATAAACTCTGGGATATCTAATACTTCTCATGATATATAGCTATATATATATATATATATTTCATTTTCTATAATATTATCTTTACTCACCTTTCATATTGTTAAACCATCTTATAAACTTACTTCCCTACATTACTTACATTGATAAGTGACTTTAAATGTGAATGAAATAAATAGGTTACTTGATTACTTCATAAAACTTGAATTCTCTTATAGATTCAATCATCTATCTACATAGAATATTATTACATAAATGAATTAGTATGATTTTTCTATCAACAAAATTCATATTTCATTATTAATCGATTGTAATGAAAAGTTTTCTCTCTTTTTTTCTCTCTTCATGTTTTTTCTTTTCTATTTTTAATGGCTGTGAATATACTAAAGAATATTTATACATAAACATAATTTACCATTGTATTTGTTAAGTTTTTTTTTTCTTGACATTTTGCATAGATTACAATTTGCAAACTGATTACAGTGATGTTGTTAATGTCCTAAATGAAATTTCATCAAAAATGAATAAGTTACGTTAAAATATATAACTTCCATTAAATATTGATAAATAATCATATTCATTGGAAAGGTAGTTATGTTAAATGAATTTATTAAAATATAATTTATTTTGTATAATAATATGTTCTACTTTATTATAATTTATTTGTTTGTCTGTTTAGTAACTACAGAAACTAATGTGATGAAAAACTTATTTTTTATAAAAGAAAAATTTAGAGTTAATCAATCATATTCCCCTTAAAAATAATTACTAATTTATCAGAAGGGGTTTTGTGGAGATTTTAGTAATTTCAATAGTTGTAATCATGAGTCAATTGAAGCTAAAACACTATGAGAAATCTGGAAGCACTGGACGTCAATTTTATCCTAGTATAGGACTTCTCAGCAGTGCGCATACATGATCCCGTTCCCCGTAAGATCCGAACCCAGGACCTATCAACGCTTAACTATTAGACTACTGAGCTGGCCAGCATCCAACGGTATTAATGTCTAACTTCAGATAACTGATAGGTCCTGGGTTCGAATCTCGCGGGGGATGGAATCGTGAATGCGTATTGCTCAGGAGTCCCATACTAGGATGAAACGGCTGTCCAGTGCTTCCAGGTTTGTCATGGTCGTCTAGCTTCAATCGAATCATGATTTCAACTATTGAAATTAGAGAATTATGTGAAGAACTATGATTTTCTCTATAAAATAAAAATAGTCGATAGATAAGACTAAATTTATTATATCTCTCTAGATGCAATGAATTTCCTCCCTAATGTCCGCTACCTAGGAAACGTGCATTTTATATGCAATAAACTGACTGAAAAAAAGAGCGTAAAAACTGGGACCCACTTTTTTGCCCTGATAGAGTCAATTATCAGGTATACGATGAATATATACTTTGAACTTCACAACGAATTTTGCATGCAACTGGATATGGTCACAGTAAGATAATCACTAAGCCTATTCCTTGTAGGTAATTTTTCGATGAAACTAAAGGATTGTATACTTAAAATTGAAATAAACCAATTAGTATTATATAATCACTACATAGACGACGCTTTTATTGCAATTGTCAATGTAATCCATAAAATTAATATTCCTAAAAAGACAACAATATTCATCCATTTTTTCTTGTTTACATTAGAGGACGAACGGAATAATAACGTTGGAATATTAGATTTCTTTTTAATGTAAAGATCCAATAGAATGTTGAAAAGAAGTATATGTAGGAAATCATCATTATTTAGTCAATAAACTTATTTTTTATACGGAATAAATCAAGCAAGAGATCTAACACATAATGCCAATTTTATTTACTAGGACGAGACGACTGTCCAGTGCTTCCAGGTTTTCCATGGTGGTCTAGCTTCAATCGACTCATAATTTCAAATATTGAAATTTCTAATTTATATTAATAAATTCCGCTCATCTTCATTTTTAAAGTTCAAAGCATTTTTAAGACATCCTTAAATGTTATGCTCTTTGAATACTTTATGATTTCACATTTTGCTAAAATTGTGTGCATGGTTAATTATTGTAAAAATTAGTTGATCACCGATCATTGATTGAGAAGCATAAGGAAATTAACAAGTTCAGTGTTTTCGTCGACAAAACAGGTCAATTTTTGCCCTAACTTTGGGTCATTCTTGCATTGTCTATAGTACATATTGACACATATGATCCTGTGGGAAAGATCTATTTCTCCTATCGTTTATCTTTCGAAACACTTCTTAACACTTCGTGAATTTCCCAAAAGTTTTGACGGACATTCACATAAGCTCTTGGTAGAAATGCAAACTATCAGATAGATTCCAACTTAGTCATCTTAATGTTAAATACTTCCCGTTATCCCTGAAAGTCCTGGGTTCAACTTCAGGAATCCCATAATAGAATGAAACACCTACCTTTTAATTCATAATTCTCACTAGTTTTCTAACTACAGTTACTGCTTGATACGAACTACAAAAATCATAGTTTGCTTGTTCGTTGAACAGATATTCTATTTACTTTCTACAAATCATTAACTCAGTCAATCAGCTGGTATGGGAATTTTTTCAAACAAATGTTAGGCGATAATCACGAGTCCAGAATAAAATTGAAAGACCATTAGAGAATTCAATAAGATTAGTTACCACCTATTTATCATATGATGCTACATAAAGTCGAATATTTGTAATCTGTTTAAATTATTGGTTATTGACACCAGTAGAAAAGAAATTGTATTCATAAAAATTAATTTCCAGTTATTTACATTGACAATTAGAAATAACAATGTTGAATTAACCTATAATATATCTTAAATGATTTATTACCCAATAATGAGTTTTGTCAACAAATGTATAGTGTAGCAAGATTTTATCAGTAACGCTTATTCTAGATGACTTATTCACATAAGATAATCTCACTATCTGACAACTAGAACAAATCAACTTTTGGATTTTAAACCTTATAACTAAATATAATGAATTCAAAAGTCACAAAGCAGTGTCACAATATGCAGTCAGATGTATTTGTCATATTCAAAAATACAATTGTTATGATGGCAAGGTAGTAAATAATCATCAGGAATAAAATACTTAAAATTTGGATAGTAAATGAGTGAATCTGTCTGAACTGCCGTTACTGATTCTAAGGAATATTTTGTAGACTTCTGAAATACTGATTCCTTTCTCAAGAATCTCATCTGGCAAATGTACGGAAGGTACCGCTAATGCATATTGCATAATCAGCAATGTGATTGCGATGGTGAAAAAGATCTGTAGCTTAGGAAACTAGATTTTTTTAAAAGTATTATTATGTTTGTTGGCTTCCTAGTGTCGATCAAATTCTATTGATCTAGTTGCAATATGATCATTAATGTAAGTGACTCGATATTGAGTGCTTTATGCTTATCAGTTATGTAACCGGAAACAGACTCCAGGAAACTCTGACCCTAGGTCTTACTCTAGTTGACACTTTGGAAAGATATACCTGTAATCTTAAGGGAACTGATGGCTGTTGAGAAATCATTGTCAAGACTATGATAATGTCACGACTCGACTTGTTGTTTTTTGAAAGCCTGCTTTTTATTAACAAACCAGGAATTTATGAAATTTTAAAATGTCTCTACCTCTTAACTTTTTATGCACTGCGTAATGCTTTGTTTAAATCATATTGAGTACCAAGTAAAAATCTTTTATTAAACATCTTGTAAAAGCATTCAAAATAAAGCATGTCAAGTCGTTGGAGGTAGTCAACAGAAAACCCTGCCCGACGTAGGTTTTGTGCGAGGCATACTGGCAATCTTAAGGGAGCTGAAGCTCCCCAAGGGATTTTAATCTGCACCAGTCAGTTGTACGGTCTGTAATGTTACCAATGTACTATTTGGATCTTGACTGATCTCCTGTAGGACTGAAGTATTTTCCATTGATTTATCACATGTACCTAGTCCTTTAGCGCTGATCAAATTTCAACCACTAACTTCTTTTTCAAGATTACGGGTACAGATTCTTGACGATTGTTAACCAGCAGAAAGCCTGGTTTTAGAGTTTTGCTCCAACTACCCATCATTCAAGCCGGTCATTGTAAATTTAGTTTGATGGTTAATAAATTAAGGCTGCTAACTATAATTTGAATAATTTTCTGGTTAGCGTTTTTTTTAGCGAGTTAGTTTTCTACGGGATGGGGTCGCTAACCCCATGCCCAACCCTCCTCCTTTATCCGGGCTTGGGACCGGCAGTAGCCCCCGGAAAGGGGCTCCAGGCGGAGTTAACTATAATTTACAAACTTAAATGCCAACCACTAATTCCTGGTTTCCTTTCTTTTGTGGTTATAATGACGTTTATTGAAAGACTCTTTATGCAAGTAAGTCTTCCATTCACTAAACAAAACTGTTTCTCCTTTCAGTCACTCTCATAACTACACTTAAATTTGATTAGAAATTTGTAAAAGTTTAGGATTGTACATCAGTGGAATCGTAGTAGGTCTTATTTCACAAACTTTTATCCTAATAGCTAACTGTAATTAGTTTGAAGTGAAATCAATAAACGAACTCATTAAAAAATTAATTACTTGTCATTTTTTATAGTTTTCATAAGAACTAATATACCTTACATTGACTTAAAATTAACACACATAGAAATCTGCATCATTGCGTTAAAGTTTCGGCTTTCTCGGAGTTCGTACTTTAGCCACCTGAACTTATTAATAGAGATATTATCACTAATCTGTGTGGCGAAATACACTTTATGGATGGTTTCCAGTGACGTCTAAAATAGATCCTGAGAAAATAAAGCCAAATTCTGGTGAATCAGAATATATGTGATAGAAATGAATAGTTTATTACAACACACCCAAAAATGTTAGGGCTAAGAGTTTAAAATTCAGTATTAGGACTGAGAGTTAGTGTTCGGAAACAAAGTTCGGGTTACGAATAGAGTGGAAAACTTGTACCCATCGTAATGAACAGTTATACAGTCAATTCTTTAGTTTTAAATATCAAGAACATTTTATTCCCGTTCAAAAATCCACAAATAATAATAATAATTACAGAATTCATGCCAGTTTACAATCATAATCAGTTTGATACAGATAGCGATATGAAATGTAGAGAACAGATATGTGATGTTAAATTGTTTTAAATTTACTAGCTCAAAAATTGATTATGTAGTACATTTTTCACAAGTAATACAGCAACGAAAGGCATCAGACGGGAACATTTAATTCTTTCTAAGCGGACATCCTGTTGATGTATGGACGGTGTATTTAAGGTCATTTGCTGCGCCATAACAAATCAATTATAATCAATTACAACTACAGAAAATAAAACGGAAGCAGAGATCATAGAACAACAAAAGTAATAGTTACTACGATATGTCAGTCAGGTTTATCATAATATATATGTCAGGTTACTTTCTGATCTACTGCTCATGTTATTACTGTTATTTACGGCTGTCAAGGTCAGTGTTAGTGTAAAGTAACAGTAGATCGAGAGGTTTACTTGGTGGATTCAATAATAAGAATGGCTAAGCGTATCAAGTTCCTATAATCTCATTTGTGAAATAAAATACAGGTGTAATGACATTAAAAGTATTCATGTTTCAAATATCATATTTTAATTGTTTGTTTATAATCCTTCTTTCCATGAAAAGGTATTCATTTTGTCATTGTCACTCAAGAACTTGCTTAAAGCTATCCTTATTCTTTTGTTTTGCCATGTTTATTAATTTTAAGCATCATAGTAACTAAATATTGACAGTTTCTATATTCATTTGATTGGTATATTAGTGAAGTATGCCTTTAACATCTGTAAAAATATATAAACAGGTTTTTTAGATACTAACAATAAAGTGTTATATCGTCTATTTCTTTTCGTTTGGTTGTCTAATATGGTCACTATGCTGATATGGTACAATAGATTTTATTACACAGTGAATAATTGATATACCAAATAAGTGAATGATAACACCAACAGTGAGGGTTGAATACAATAAGTACGAAGCTCTGAGTAATAATAAATTCTTTTGAGTTTTTAGTTACGACATACTATTGTAGTGAACAAGAACACCAGTAGGGACAACCAAATGTATTTTAACGCGAAACTACAGAATCTCTTAGTAAAATCCGAGAACCATACTGTAAATAATTCATTTGCAAAATGTCAATCAATCAAGTCTTAGACTTGATTGTTTTTTTGTTCCCTCACCAATCATTCTCTGTTCTTCTCTTCCCTTCGATCTTCTTAATCTTCTGCCTCCAGGCATTTCTCCTTCAATTGGTGATACACACTACTTACATCTGTTGATGTTGGTAGCACACCACACTATGAGCGTTAACTAAGAAGCAGGACAATAAAATACAGTATTTCAAAACAATCATACCCAACTATTCACTATGTTTATATAACTCAGCAAAAGCCTAGTTGAAATGTTGGCATTATGTGTAGGAACTATTTTTCTCTTTTACGTGTTATTTTATTTAACTTTATTTCTCTTCTTATAAAGGTTAACCTAAGGTCCATGTGGATGCAAAATTTACCCATTTTCAAGGACATACATTATCCCCTTGTTGATGTTAAGAACTATAATTGATCATTATCTGTTGACATGTGTGCATCCTAAATGGATTCCTTCAATAAAACTACTTAAACATGAATGCTTAGTAAAGTAGAACAGTGGATAGCACTGAAATTCAAGATGCATGTTCTGTCCTACCTGAGAGTCGTCAACAGGGTGTACGTTCATCTCGCTTTTGCTGTTCACACTGAAACCCGAACCCACTACATTTCACTTCATGCACCCGCGGATTACCCACTGAGCTAATGATTCCAGATAGCCATAAGCTTATGGAATGATTAGGAATTTTGTCTTCATGAGTTGGTGTCGCCGTTGTTGATATTAAGGACTATGGTCGATCAATCTTTATTGGTATATGTGGCTATTGAACTCATTGAGGAAGTCGTTGGTTATTTGCGCTTACAAGCTCAGTGTATAATGCATTGATATTCGAAGAGCAAGATACTGGGTTAGAGTCCTAGCGTAAACATCAACAGTGAGTTGTATGTACGTCCCGCTGACGAGGCTCAAATAGGACGAAACACATGTCTCGGATTTCTAGGAAAGTCACTATCCGACGTGAACAAAATCCAATCCCAACTTTTGTTATTGGTTGTTTTCAACTATTAGTTTAAATCGTTTATTTTATTAATTCATATCAATACCATTGGGATTAGAAGAGAAGGATAGTTACTTAAAAAACATCATAACTGATTTAACTCATTTGAAATCACCAATTTAAGATATATTCAATCGTAAATATGTCCTCATTCATAAATTCTCAAGTTTCTTTTGCTTTTATACAAGTCTGTTCTCCAACTATATTGTTTATAGGTTATTGTATTTTGGTGAATGATGACTTCCTTATTAGTGTTTACATATTTACGTACGTGTATATGTATGTGGTAAGTTAAGTTATTCATTCACTCATTACCATGGTGACCTACCGTATTGAGGAGTAGGTATTGGTAACATATCTTAGTTTAGTTATGTTTTTCTGCGGTACATTCAGTTTGTAAAACAAAACATATAACTGGGAATTTGAAATTATTTCACTATTATTACCATCTAAAATCGATAAGATTGAAGAAGCAAGAAAAACCTAAGCGCTCTGTATTTTGTGATATTTGAAATGGCCCAACGTTTTGAAAATTATCTATATTTTCTGACTAGATATATCAGAATTTACGTGACTGATTATAGTCTAAATTCATTAGCAAGGAGCAGTGATCAGTGGAGTTAAACCACGCTGGTTATGACAAAAGCATCATCTATGGCAATGAATAATTGTTATGAATTTTGCAAATTGAATGAAATACGAAATGTGGACCGTTGGGTTCTAATTCAGTTGTTAGAAAGCCATACGTTTGGCCAATGGGGTGGCCCTAATTGAAGTTTTCTAAAGATACCGTCACTAGGACGAAACAACTACCCATTACTACCTGATTTTTCAACGGATGTCTAGCTAAATTCAATCCGTACTGTTAACTACAAATCAAACAATTCCTATAAACCCTTAGAAAATGCGTTCATTCAGAATTAAACTTTTTCATTTTCGTACTGTATTTTTTAACGCACTGGTTACATGATTCGCACATAATTGATTTATGTTTTGTCTTTAAGTATTACATATACTATGTCCTAACCAAATCTAGACTACGTTTACTGAATAAGTAACTATCTGGCTTACATTAGGTCACGAAACATCAGAAATATGATTTTTCTTCGCATTGAGATATAACAAAAATACTATTATTATCTGGTTCTAAATTTATTCCTTATAATTCACGGCCAAATATGATGCATGAAGTTTATGCAGCTTACCTATTATGTGGTTGTCACTAAAAGCTTTCTATAGAACTCTTCATACAAAGAAAATAACTGTGTCAAACGGATCTCTAAAAATTCATTTTTCAGATTAGCGAAATTCCACTATATCAATTAATTTCTCCTGCCTTAGACCTGAACAAATAAAATATTCCAAATCATGATTCATTTGTGACATTATTGTGCCTTGTTCTACGACAAAAATTTGCTTCAATTGGTCAATTAATGGTCAGTGATTCGACGAACATCTGTAGGAACCATGCAAACAGTCACCACCCGCTTTGATTCTTATTTGTTATCAAATGATAGAACTAGTTTCTTCTGGTCAGGTCAATTTATCTATTCTTCTTGGGTCATATGTTAACCTTGTTAATTAGTCACTTATCAATCCTAAATGTTTTTATATGAGCATGAACATCTTATGCTACTCATTACATATCTGTGACTTATTTTTGTGTGACTATAAATATTGATTAATGTTTGACTAAATGGAGTTGACTCACACTCCTCCATTGAGCGTCATTTCGCTTCGCTCTCTCTTCTTCCCGATGATCGTCTGTCCAGATCAATGTGTACAAAATAGATGTACTGAAAAACCCATTCTCGTATTTGACTTACTTAATTCCGTTATTCACCGACGCCATTTAAGTCGATGATTAGATACAACAATTGGCAATATGTATATTTCAATACTAATCAAACATATAACTGGATTCAGATCTCGGGTCACTAAAAATTAATTCTTTCTTCTCAGTGCCTAATATTTGCTATTAAAACTTCCACTATTCTAAAAATTGTGTTAATATGGTGTGATAACTTGAACCGATATACATATTTACTAGGTTCTATGTTACTAACGTCTGACTTTAATAAGTCAAATTATAATATTTATTGTTTTATTTCAGAATATATTTTGACATTTCATCAGAAAAACCATCAGTCGTATGACGTAAGTAAAAACATAAAGACAATGAATAAGGATTCATTAGAGCCCTTCCCACCCCCACCCCCAATCATCTAATAAATCGAAATCACCTAGAAATACACCATCTTTTTTATATGATCTATTAACATATCTAATTACTCTTTCACAAAGTGTAATTACATTTTATAAAAGATTGAAAGAAGATATAAACAAATCAATATTGTATATTATTTATTTCATTATAACAATTATTCATATAATCCTATGTAATTATTAAAAAGAAACTTACCATGTAAATTTTCAATGAAGGTAATTCATTTATTAAAAGAAATCTCTTAAATTTAACAATAGTATTATTGTATTTCTAAATTACCTAATATACTTTGTCTAATCATACTTCAACTTTAACTGATATTACATGTGATATTTAAGTATATATATATCAAATAAATTCAAAAAAACTTTAAATGTTGCGCCACATTTTAAATATTTAAAAATGAATATAAATTGAATATATATAATCATGTGATATGTACATTTCTATGAATCGATTTATAAATATCGATTTATGGATCATTTGAACTGATCCTCATTATGACAAAATTGATTTTTTTTTTCAAAAAAAAAAATTTTTTTTTCTTTTGACCTTCTCTTTTAAGAAAAAACAACAAAGGTGAAAATGAATTCATAGTTATTAATTAAAAAAATTAAAGTAATTTCAATGATTGAAATCATAAGTTAATTGAAGCTAGATTATCATAGAAAATGGCTATTTTGTTCTATTGTGGATTATTTAGTGCTTTTAGGTTTTCTCTATGGTAGTCTAACCTCAATTGACTTATGATCTTAATCCTTGAAATTACTATATAATATCTATAAAAATCCATTCTGATAATCAATAAAGGTTAAAATATGAAAGAATCAATAAATAATTAATCAAGTTTTATAATGAATGAATGTCATTGATAAATTTGATCTATTTGGTAGTCCAATGATAATTATCATGACAACATATAATGTTAAAGAATGAAAGTAATTGAAATTTAAGATTATTGAATGACTTTCAAACTACTGTAATGAATAAGAATACAAATGGAAACAATCGAATGTATTTGACACGAAATTACAGAGCGTCTCAATAAAATCTGAGAACCATATAGTAAATCGTTAATTTGCAAAATATCAATCCATCATCTCAAATTTGACTGTTCCTTTGTAAATATCAGTTCATTGTCTCAGATTTCATTGTTCCTGCATTTTAAAACCAATTGCGTTCCGTTCCCGTTCTTTCCTTATTGATCTTCTACTGAAATACATTATATGCCTGACCATCGTTATATACTACTTATGTGGATATAAGTAACCCATACCACACTACGAGTACAAGATAATGGAAATCGATTTGAACTAATAATACACGAATCACTAGCAAATTTGATTACTATTTCAGAACCTTCTATTTCAATAAGTCATAAAGTATCAGAAGAGAAATGTTAACCTATGAATGAGATAAATTAAACTTTTGAAAAAATATTTTGAGGTTGAACTCCACTGGTCACTGCTTTTCAATAGAACTCCAGCACATACCTCTTGAAGCCAGTCGCTAGTGAGCATATGTTGATTAGTATCAACCGCCTCAGTTGCAAGATAAGAACTCACTGATAACAATGATGGGTGGGTCGCTTAATTTCGTAGATTCGTTGAAGTTCGACATTAACATTGTTGGGTGCCGGTCAGCTCAGTGGTCTAGTGGTTAATCGCTCGAGCGCGAGACTGACAGGTCCAGGGTTCGATTCCCGTGAGGCGAGATCGTGGATGTGCACTGCTGAGGAGTCCAACAATAGGACGAAACGGCCGTTCAGTGTTTCCAAGTTTTTCATGGTGTCCTAGCTTCAATGGACTCATGATCTCAACTATTGAAAAATATTATTCCTTGTATATATTTTTAGAAAATGTCAAATTAAATGGAAAAATAATTGACTAAATAGTTTGAGCTGATTAGATCTACGACAGAACAAATTATCTAATAAGGTCGTTCAGATCATGAAATACGGTGAATCAAAATTCAGAATAAAATCATTTCTGTCTTATTGACCTATGTATGACCTAAAATGTTGATTTTTACTTCTACTGCTCTTATCAACTCTGAACCATAAATTAAAGTGAATTGATAAATTAGTATTCTTGTAACAAATTACTAATATTTTGAGACTATAATCTTTCATTGATATAAAACAATCGTCAAGGGAACCTAAATAAACTTATAGACATGCACCTTTAAAGTTAAAAAAAAAAATACTCTCATGTTTCCGGTTGGTGTTATTTATGTGATTGAAAATATCCTCAAATTAAAACAAATAATCACCGACTCATTTTATTAAACATTAGATGATTACTTTACTAGTCCAGAGTAATGTTAAAATACTGATGCATTGCAGTAATTTCAACTCAGTTAAATATAATGACTGCAAATACATGTACGAAATGATAATAGATTGAATAATCTTAAAGACATTTTTTATTAATGACAGATTTCGATTCGGCAAATCATGATTAAAAGTGAAAATGGAAATGTAGAATTAAGATAAGATTTTTTTACTTGTGATATTTAACTGAATTGTAGTTCTACTTCAATCTAGTTTTATCAATACATAAATGTTGACTTTGATTCTGATTGTAGAACCAACTGCTGATCGGGCCAAAAGTTCATGTTTGATCGATTACATAGTAATATTCATTCTCTAGTTGGAAATTAAAGCATATAACTCTGTCATATTGTCTTCTAATAAAAATGCCACAAGTTTTCTTCTTTTTTTGGTTCTCTTACAATTTATTATCATGAAACTATGTAAAGTATTCATCGATTCTTTTACACGTGTACAGATCAATGTTAAAATTGTCATTTATTGTTAATGTACACTTCTATTGATCTTATTCATTGTGAACTAAAGTTTCCTTTGAAATTTATGTCAATCAATCGTCAGATAAATAAAATAACTAGTTACCTTTTGTAAAATGCTATTTGTAAATTTAAAAAATAATTGATTTCACTGATTGTCCAGTTTGCACAGAATAAGATTATGTTTAGTTGAGGGAGTGTTATAGAGACGATTTCTATTTGTAAGTAGTATTCGTCAAAGGTTGACCTCGATTTGAAAATGAGAGATAGCTGTTTCATTCTGGTATGGGACTTTTCAAAAGTGAGGACACAGAACATTCAGCTCTCGTAGTAAACACCTAACCACCATAATCACCAAACAACTCTGCACGATACTTCCTGATTATAGTGTAATAGTTAGTTTATTTGTTCCTTACTTAGGGATGCACCTGAAGTTCAAGGGAAACGTTGTAACCGGCGGGATTCAGATAAGTCTGAAGCAAAGCATTTGTCACTAGTGGTACTGAGTAATCATCAATTTACACCACGAATTGATTAAAATTGCACCGTTCAACACCATCCTAGCGGTTCTGAGGGTCAGACGTTCAATACGAGATCAGGTCATTGGTTCGATCTTTAGTGGGATTGTAAGTATACGCTCCTTAGTAGTTTCACACTAAGACGAAAATACCCTCCAGTAATTCCTGGTTTCCCGGCTCTACCCATATGAGATCGATTTGTATTGAGTACATTCTACAAATGAACTTATGTGTATTCATATTAAGAAATCAGTTAATAGTAGCAGGTATATAACTCAATAAATCTGTTCAATTTGTTGGTTCCAGGATTTAAATCTTGTTATATTTATAATTTGTGATCATCCAGTTATTAGTTGATAAATCATTAAAGAATGTTATTCAAAAATATGAGTAATACTAAGGTGTGTGCTACTTATGTAGACATAAGTAGTATATGACGTGAGTCGTGAATAGAATGTCTGGCAGCAGAGAGACGAGAAGATCGAACAGTAAAGAATGAAGATAGAATGAATTTGTATGAAAATGCAAGAACAAAGGAATTCTGAGTCATTTGAGACAATCGATGAACATTTTGCGAATTGAGCATTTAATATGTGGTTGTTAGATTTTACTAAATAGTTCTGTAATGTGTTGTTAAGTATATTTGATTGTCCTCACTGGTATTCGTGTTCACTACAATACCCATTAAAATTGATATATTGGAATAATAATTTTGATTGTGAAGTGATGGCAAACATTTGCAGTTCAGATGAATGCTTCGGAGAGCGTTATGTTCTCTGAGGTAGGTATTTTAATTTGGAAACTTTCATTATCATTCTGGATAATATCATCAGCGCATACTTCACCCAGACGTGAGGCTTACAACTGTTTAACAAGAATTATATTAGTTCATTTTTTGCGGTCTAGTTTCTGACTGATTATCCTCGTAAGGTTCATTGTCTTCATTTTTTCCCTACATTCCCGTTGATTGACTTCTTGGGTTGAGCACCAACCATATTGGTAATTAACCTATCCACAGGCAGAATTGTGTACAGACGTTATTCAAGTAAGCCAAAACCCATTGTATCCATCTCATGATGAAAAATATTGAAAAATTCATCTACCTGTTTTCCGCAAAAAATTACTACCCCATCAACTTTATTATAAAGTGATCAATAAATTAACCCACCATAGCAAAATTGGCCTGACAAATGAGGGAATCGTTGTTCCTTTCATATTTGCGAAATATCTCAGAAATCACGATAATTATTTTGAGATCAATTACAAACCAGCGCGATCGCTTCATTCGTTTTAATACAATAGTGAAAAAGCAGAATGTCATCTGAAAAATAAATCGTAGCAACAACTTGAAACAATATATTGTACAAGATGAACACCCCTTCATTCACTCATTCACAAACACAAATTAGCTGTGTAGATCGGATTCTTTTGTGTAGGTTGGTTATACTATCAGAATATTCATTCTAAAACCTATGGATTAAGGTTTAAAGCTGAAATTAAGTGATATTGTTTAATTTGAATCTTCCCATTGATGTTTAGGACTGAAATTGTTCAGTCTCTTATTGGCATATGTGCATACTGTGCGTTTGCCTCGATATTGCCTTAATTTACAAGCATTATAAGCAAAGATGGATAGTGGCTAGCAGTGGAATCCAGGACGCGCTTTTCGTTCTATTTGGGACTCGTCAGCTGTATGTACCTTCATCTCAGAGTTGATGTTCACTCCGAGACTCGAACCCAGACTAAACAATTTCAGTCCTAAACATCAATGGGAATATTCAAATAAAACAATATCAAGTGAATTAAACTTCACCCCATTGCACGAGCAAGTGGCTATCAGGACTCAGTAGCTAAGTGGATAACGCGATGGCGTTTGAAGCGGACGGTATTGGGTTCGAGTCCCGGAGTGAACATCGACTCTGAGATGAAGGTACATTCAGCTGACGAGTCCCAAATAGGACGAAAAGCGCGTCCTGGATTCCACTGCTAGCCACTATCCATCTTTGCTTGAAATTAAGTGATTGAATTTTTTCAGATTCTTCAACCAATGACTCATATATTCATGAATTACTGTGAGAATTACAAGTATAACTTGATAATTATCAATAGGGGGTTTTGTGGAGATTTTAGTAATTTCAATTGTTGAGATCATGAGTCAATTGAAGCTAGACCACCATGAAAAACCCAATCCCGCGAGGCGGGATCGTGGATGTGCACTACTTAGGAGTCCCACAATAGGACGAAACAGCCGTCCAGTGCTTCCAGGTTTTCCATGGTGGTCTAGCTTCAATTGACTCATGATCTCAACAATTGAGAGATAGCTTAGTAAATTAAACATAAATCAGAACATCTTGCACAAGTAAATAAGTACCCTTTTTATTAACGTGCAATGAAAATTATTGGTTAACAGTTTATTTTGATCAGTTCAATTTCTTTCGCTCATAATAAACATACTCACAACTGTCTGTTTATTGATTATTTGTTTTTCGTGAAATGCCATTACAATAAGTTTAAACATGTTAACATTAAATTGTGGATTAGTGAATCGATAAACAGACACCACTATTTACCGTTTTGTAATAAATATCATTTCTTATTCACTTACAGAGCATTGAAACGTGCTCACCGACTGTTTGTCTGTCTTTCGATCGATTAATTATGATTGTGTTTTTCTGTTTATTAAAGGATCCGTAGATCAGTAGTTCTAGTGTGTTGTTTATTTTAAAACTTGTTGTGTATTGATTTGTGGACTACTTAACCAGCTGTCTACAAATAAGAACTAATGTTAATAATATCATAAAGTGTGTATTACTGACTAACACTATTTGTTTCCAATATCTTTGCATAATGAGACAGATAAATAAGTTTATACACTAATATTGTTCATTTAACAACTCGGAAGTGTTATAAATACAACCTGAACGGGAGAATAACATGAATTTATTCAATTTGCCTCTTTGTAATTCTTATCAGCTGCTGCTTCTACAATCTGTGACTGACTGATCATTGAGTAGTCACCAATCTCATGTTTATCTAGCACTTAGAGCTGATTAAATTTCAGCAATCAAGCTACAGCGTAGTCACCAGTGTAAGTGACTTGATACTGCGTGTACTATGTTAAGATGTTAGGTGGTTGAAGATAATCAACAGGAAGCCATGGATCTAGGTTTCGTGCTGATTGACGCTTGCAACTAAGGCGTACTTGAAATTCTGAGAGATATAATGCTCCTTGTGACATTCTAACTCCTATAACCCAGTTTCGAAATCTAAAGACGTTACTATTCAGTTGTTTGGCCCTAGACTGATCTCCTGCTGCGGTGAGATATTAACAAATGAATCATCACTAAGTAGTGCCTATTACCATGTTTATCGCCAATTGGTCATCAGTCTAAGTGATCACTGAAATCTGTAAGAATAGAAATGTTTTGTATCTCAGATGAACGCTTCCGATTACATTGCAATCTCTGAATTAAATGATTAAATTGTGAAGCTTTCATTGTCGTTCTAATACAATATCGTCTCTCCCTACATCAAGTACTAGTGGGATTTTTGATTATTTCATGAAATGCCTAGTCGAATAAACTGATTTATAGGTGTGAAGCAAATTAATACGTCGTCATAAAATCTAGAAAAGAGTTTGTCCTATCATACAAAAAAAATATCTCAGAACTCATCCCAAAGATTTTAAAACCCTTAATAATTATTACGACCCATAATCCAACAGAATCATTTCACTAAAAGATACTGCAGAAAAGAATGACATATGAAACATTATCTACAAAGTAATTTTCACCAACTGTAAAAAACATTAAATTGGATAACCTGAACTCTTTCGTTACCTACACATATCTGAACAGCGACTAATAGGGATAATATACTACTACTTAAATCTATTCATGTAGACAACCACAAAAAATATCGAGATTCCTGATCGAGGAAATCAACAGTACGTTAGAAATTTTCTGAAAGTATATAATACAAGCAGCGATCAGTATGACAACAGAAGCATATAATCAAACTATACAGTTTTAAAAAATGTGACACTATTAAAAACAATCTGTAATATATCATTATCAAAAATTACAAATGGAATGCAGTATACTTTTACAAAAATGAAACTGATTAAACAATAGATGTGAACATATTTAAGAATTTCCGTCACGTAACATATTATTCATGGTAAAATGAAAATCGGACCATAATTAATACAGTAATGAATTTGAACTTTTTGATTAAACTCTCTGTCGACAAATAAATAAAAATTAGTTATTAGCCTAAGTAATTTATTCATTACTGCCTTTGTGGATTTATTCTACTGATTATTAAAACAGATAATTGTAATAGTCGATACAGAATAGAGAGAATGTAGCTAACCGTCAAAAATACCAACAACGAGATTGAATTAAAAGTCATATGTGTTACACGGGTTAGTGACTAATTGAACTCAGTAGTTAATCGAATAATACGGTAACGTTTGAAGCAAACGACCCTTGGTTTCAAATCCTGGGATGCAGGTACATCCATTGGACGAGTTCCAAAACAGGACGAAACATGTGTCTTGGATTCCACCGTTAGCCACATTATATCCATTCTATATCAACTTGTGTTATGATGGTCATACTGAGGCTATCCCTAATTGAATCTCAATCAAAAAGATCAATAATGAGATAATCCAAACCATTTGAAATTGAATTAGAGTATGGTAACAGTTAGTTTATTAGGATGATAACCAGTAATTAAATACAAAGCTCACATTTTGTCCTATTCGGGAATTCATCAACTGGATGTAACTATATCCCAGTGTTTATGTTTAATAACATGATAGTATACATCTTTGAGAATAATTCAATAGTAAGTTTATTACTAAATGAAGTGAATAAATAAACTTACAGGGTGGACAAAATCGTCCTAAATTATGGATGATGAGGTATAAGGTAAATCAGTATTTACTTTACAAGATGAATTCCATAAAAATAACATAAAGGTCACTAGTATGAATTTACGACGTGTTCAGAACTAACCGTGAGTTACAAAATTAGATTATAAATAATATAACTGATAGAGTGAAACACGTACACTCTTAGATACTTGGATCCTGAATAGAAAATAGAAAGTAGGACTATCTAAACAAATGACTCAAAGCTTAGTTTTTATACAAAAAATTAGGACAACAGACGATTCAGATTATCTAAAAGCTTTGAGAAGAGATCCCAAACTCAGTTATAAATCTAGCAATAGTACAGTCACATTTTGGGAGCAATGTATTTTTTCCAGATGTCTCTTAGGATTTTTCAAAGAACTGTAGTTAGTCAAACTATTTTCGCCGTTTTACCTGATTTTGAAGAATTTTATGAAGAATTATGAGTCTCAAAACTGACGTTAATGAATAATTTTTGTGTAAATAATAACTCTGTTTTATGCTATGTGTATTCAGTCATTCGGCCATATCAAAGGGTCTTTTCTTTGAACAGAATCCTATCATATTATAACTCTGGAAACAATTAGCTCTTGAGAAACTACAGGGTATCAGATTACCCGAATGTTTAGTTCATTAATTTCTCAGTGTAACATTTTTCCAAAATATTTTACTTTCAACCTAATTCATTCATTGTAATAAGTCATATTTCCAGGCTCTTTTACATGTTTTAAAAGACTCCACCTTTAAAAATCCCATTTTATATGAGTTTTCCGTACCCCTTTTATTCATTGATCATATTTGATTAATACCAATTGAATGACATGTAAGTCATTAAATTAGGTTCTCTGTTTGTAAGTTTATGTCCAAACTCTATTCTACCCACATGTATCTAGACGGACAGAAGTTACCTTTTTATATTAATATTAGGCGTAACCTATAATGAAGTAGTACAAGGTCGTGTGCATACAATAATTCACATGATTTTTCATTTCTTTCCATTATTAATGAGAATTTACGTTTTTACAAAAGATTTTAGAATACTCTGATTCCTCTTTTACAATTATTTCCCTCCCCGCTTGTTTTTATATACTATTCACTTCACTCTGGGCGTGGTCAATAACAATATTGATAATGCAATGTAATAAATCTCAATCCATGATTTACGTTTATCGATCACTTATGTAGTTAAATTGAATATTGAATTATCACAAGTAGATGTTTTGGTTTAAGAAATGTACTATTTATAACATTTGTAATTCTAAACATTTATAGGCGAGACTATAATTTACGGACGACCTTTAAGCGACGCTAGACTGACCTTGAGAATTAACCCAATGAGGGTTATAAACCAGCTTGTGGAATTAGAATTATGTTATACAGTTGATGGTTAAGGTTAGGAATTAAATTTAGGGTTTTAATCACTAACTAACGTCAGCTATAATGCCAAAACTCTATTTAGCCAAATGGATGAATGAATTTCGCGCCGAAATCCGAGACCTGTTATCTTATACCTGATTGGTTCGTTTATAAATTATTGTCTCGCCCATTTATAATAACAACTATCAAGGAAAACCTAATCCTAATATGGATGACTTATTTATGAATGATCACTTTCTCAATGTCATTACTTATAGACTTGATTTAGTACAGTTCAATCGTAAAATAAAATATTCAGGCTTTATTTGTTTCTACATATATAAATCTGCCCGCTTTCTGAAAGTTTTATAAACCATTTTGATAGATATACAGAACTAATCAATTATCCGATAAAAAAGAAATTAACTAAGCATTGTGAAATAAAGACTGATAACTATAATAACCAATGCAGCTTGATACCAAGTATAATAATGTAGACGTGTTATCATCCAGTTTATAAGTGTAAACTACTTATTAGTCGACTTTTCAAACGTTCCACAAGATTTTCTAATTCAAGACTATATTTTAAATAATTAATTGCGAATATATTATGTTATTATTAGAATGGAGGATCGTAGAGATTGTAGTAATTTTAGTAGTTGAATTCATGAGTCGATTTGAAAATCTGAAAGCACTGGACGGCCATTCCGTCCTAGTATGGGACTCCCTAGCAGTGCGCAACCAAAATCCCGTATGTGCGACTCGAGCCCAGGAGCTTCAGTCTCGCGCGATATTAATGTTTAACTTCAATCAATTAACGACATTGCCCGACCATCTCCCATTGTCTTTGGTGTGTAATTGGCTCACGCCCGACATGGATTAACTCCAGTGGTCACAGTCAAACGTGTAACTAATACATTGAGTACAACCCATTACTCATGGAGATCAATGATCACTACCATACAAGTAAACGTAATACTTAAAATCAATATCCAATGCAGTACCACTGCATCTTTCATAATTTCTTGATTTCTTACTCTTTCTATTACCATAAAAATACGTGCTTATCTTTTAACCTAATTTATCTATGAATAACATTCTTTTCAGAACTAGTTTTAAATTTTACAAAGCAAGAAAATGTACAACAGTTACAACAAGGTAAGCTTATATTATTATGAAAAAAAAATGTTATTCACCATTGTTTTTGATGAAGTTTTGTTCTCTGAGCTGGATGGTTTAGTCGTGTACATTATGTACATTTTGTACATAATGACATAAACTAGAAACAATGAAAAAATAATAAGAACTGTAGTAGTTGACCGACAATAGCCGTTTGGTGATATTTTCAAATGATTTTAATCATATGATGATGTTTCTCTTACTTTTATATTTTATCTCATACATTTTAATGAATGGATCAAGTCATTTTGTGGGCTTGATTTAGATATTCTTGTAGAGTATTAAATTTTTTAAGTTGATATTACTTCTGTGAATTATTGAAGATAATTCTAATATTTATATGTTGAATTTCTGGTTAACGTTTTTAGCGAGTTAAACTTCTACGAGATGGGGTCGCTAACCTCATGCCCGATACTCCTCCTTTACCTTGGTTTGGGACCGGCAGTATTCCCAAGAAGCTCCAGGCGGAGTTATATGTCGAATTATTTTCATGCTATTATTGTTATTTTCCTTCCAATTAACTTGTGTGTGTTGGCTATTCATATGAATATGAATTTTTGTTACTGTTCAGTGTTATTATTTTTTTTGTTCAATTACTTATTAATATGCATTATTCTCAAATATCTAGATTATGCATCAGTAGGCCTCAATATATACAAGGGGAAGACCATGATTCTCAAATACAACACAGAAAATACCAAAACAATCACATTTATTGGAAAAGCTCTGGAATGTGTGGAACATTTCACTTATCTGGACAGTATCATCGATGAACAAGGAGGATCGGATGCAGATGTAAAGATAAAGATTGGCAAAGCAAGGGCCGCATTCCTACAATTGAAGAACATATGGAATTCAAAACAACTGTCAATCAATGTCAAAATCAGAATCTTCAATACGAAAGTCAAAATAGTTGGATCTATTCTATGGAACTGAAACTTGGAGAACTACCACATTCGTCAACAAGAATGTACCAGTATTTATAAACAATTGTCTACTCAAGATACTCAATGTCCGTTGTCCGGATACCATCAGCAACAGTCTATTGTGGGAGAAAACTAACCAGCTTCCAGTTGAAGAGGAAATTAGAAAAATACTCTGGAATTGGATAGGACATAAATTACAGAAATCAACAAATTGCATCACGAAGCAATCACTAACTTGAAATTTTGTAGGGAAACGAAAAAGAGGAAGATCAACGAATACATTGCATTGGAAATTGGTGGCAAATATAAAAAGAATGAATATCATTTGGCAACAACTGGAAAGAATTGTTTAGGATAGAATTGGTTGGAGAACCCTAGTCGTCAGACTAGATTATTCGGGAATTAACAGGAGTAGGTAAGTAAGTAAGTAAGTAGTTTTAAGGTATGGTTTTATTGAACTGCTGAAGACTATTTTTATCAGGTAAATTTACTGATTACTCAAAGAAAAGTGGGGTAGAACTGAATGACGCAACAAATAATATATCCAATACATTGTAGGCTTTCCTAACAGGTTTCTAGATTCCTCTGAACTCTGAACAAAATTAAAAAGTGGATATTTAATGTAGTGTTTCACTTGAAGGTTAGTTTAGCTATAGAAATCATTAAAAACATTAAAGTTCTAGAATTTCATAGAAAATATGGTAAAAATTAATAAACCTTCAGGAGCTTGAGTATTCAAATTGAAATGTAACATGAATACTTCAGTTTCCAAATCTTAATGAAGCTTTTACAAAACACTGTTTCCATAGAAATAATTTGAGAAATTTTTAAGCTACTTAAAATCCACATGATAACTCCTAAAAACAATATAGAAGAAATAAAAATAATTTAGTCGAAAAAATTTCTTTGAAATCAGATCATTTAGTGAAAATGAACAATCTAGCTTGTAGTTACTTAACAATTAATCAATAACCTTGAATATAAAGAGGGTGAAAAAAAATGGTAGAATGATAGACTGAATATTCTGCTTTTGTGCATATGGTTCATGTTTGAATCCTTAAATTGATAAAGCTTCGATAATGTACAAGAATTGGTAATAATTTTTCTTTGATCCAAATTTTTTCACCGTATAACTGATTTTGAAATTTAATGTGTGATAGGGGACGTAACTAAAATTGATGAAGTGTTTTAAAATTTCAGCATCTGGAACAAAGGTGTATAAGTCCGACTTGATAAAATTTTAAATTACAAACAAAAATATGTCAGTAAAACGATGTATGAAGAAACAGGATTTCAACTGAGAATGAAAGACACAGCATGTCCAAATTTACTCTTAGTCAATCCTTTACAGGATCTCAATCAGGAACTCGATGTCTACCGGTTGAAGTTGGACTTTAGTGTCGATAAAGGTGACGCTTCTCCTTGTCAGTTATTTGCAATAATATTGTATGAGGAAATATACTTACATGTGCTATAAGCAAAGTTTAAGAAACATTATATATTTATTCTATCTCTGTTATACAATGAAAACATGTTATCAGTGTAGAATTTTGGAGATTTTTGAGTTTTAATCGAAACCATGAACCAATCAACGTTAGACCACCATTGAAAACCCGGAAGCATTGGACGGCCGTTTTGTCCTAGTATGGGACTCATCGGCTGTGTGCATCCATACTAAGACGAAACAGAAGTTCAGTGCTTCCAGGTATTCAATGGTGGTCTATGGCTGATCGGTTTATGATCACTCAAGTGACACGTTCGAAGATAAACATTTTCTAAGAGATTTAAAAAGTTTAACTACATGTCTATAAACTAGGAAGATCCTAAAGATCTTAATAATAATAACTTGATCCAGTAAACTCCACATACTATGAACTCAAGTGGATAATAAAACTTTAAAAAAATACTAGAACAAAGTAACAAATCTTCTATTTTTAACTATACATAAAACGCGAAAAAGAAATTCTAGTTATGACATTATTCATAACATAAGAATAGAAATTCTTTGTTATATGAACGAAAATAATAATCATAATAAAAAACAACTTTTAATACTGTGCTAACACGGATCTGAAAGTGACACCTACTAAATGAAGATCCAACAACTAATAAATAAGGCTATTCTTATAATTTCCTATTGCCTCACTTACTTACTTACGCATGCCACTCCCAATAGAGAATAGGCCACCGAACAGCATTCTCCAACTCACGCTGTCATGGGCATTCCTTTACAGTTCTATCCAATCGCTGTTCATTCTTCTCATATCCGTCTTCATTCCTCGGTGTAAGGTGTTCTTCGGAGTTCCCTCTTCTCATTTGATCTTGACGATTCCATGTGTGGACTTGCCTCGTGACACAGTTCGGTGCCTTCCTCAATGTGTGTCCAATCCACTTCCATCGCTTCTTCACGATTTCTTCCTCCACTGGCATCTAGTTTGTTCTCTCCCATAGTAGGTTGTTGCTCATATTATCTGGCCAACGGATCCGAAGTGTTTTTTGTAGACAACTGTTAATAAACACTTGTATCTTCTGGATGATGGCTTTCGTAGTTCTCCAAGTTTCCACCCCATACAGTAGAACTGTCTTGAAATTCGTATTAAAAAATTGTGATCTTGGTGTTGGCTTGTGGACAATTGTTTTGAGTTCTAGGTGTTCTTTAGTTTTAAATATGCTGCTCTTACTTTTCCGATCCGCGCCATCACATCTGTGTCAGATCTACCGTGTTCATGAATGATGCTGTCCAAATATGTAAAGCTTTTTACATCTTCCGAATCTTCTCCGTCAATTATGAAAAGATATATATTAGATACAATAAACTACATAAGAAATATAATTTTATTAACTTAATCTTAATTTACCAGTCGATTTTGATATCAGAGACTAATTTATGTTACCGAATTAAATCATACATGTAGTCAGCTGAAATATAAACTGACTGAATTTTATAATGATAATTTATAATGAAATTTTGTATGTTACTCTATGGACATATTTGAACAGGAGAACAAAATTCCACTGTATGTTTTTTGAAAGGTCATATAAGAATGTTTTTTCTTTCACCTAACACATTAAAAAAATTCAAACGACATTATTATTTTCTTCTGGTTAGCGTTTTTTTTTAACGAGTTAGTTTATCAAAACCTTAATTTGAAATTAGATCAAAATGTTATTTTATTCTATCTAGGGTAATGAAACCATGATCAAAATGGATCTGGAAAAACAAAATAGAATCAGTTGTCAATTAACTAATTCCATGATGGATATGTAAGATGTAAAATAACTCAGAAAAAAAGTATTAGCTTAAAATGTCTTTGTAATAATTAACCACGATTATACTGCTATAAAACAAAACAACATAAAGAATGGTAATTAAACAAATATATAACTTATTGACAAAGCATACATCAATCACACAGTTCTCAATATCACAGTTGAAATTATGTACTGTACATCATTTCAGAAGTGTGAGAAATTAAAGTAATGGTATGACTAAGTATCATGTACTACTTAATAAATGAGTAATCTAGTTGAAAGAGCGTGGGTTTGAATCCCACCTCCATCACCACCCGTAGCATGTACTATTAGCGTTTACTTACAAGCAGGAGCGATCTGAAACACAACAAAACAGTCAGGACAGGTAAATGCCACTGAAGTAAGAACATGGCGTACTGACACAATAGAACTATATTTAAAAATTGAAAGACGCGGTCCGAATACAAAAAGGGAAGCTTATTACAAAATAGGTTTATTCATCGTTTTGCAGGTTCAGCTTGCATAAGGCTTGTTCCTCTAGTTGAAAGGTTTTATGGAAATCAGTTTTGATTTGTTTCTTGTATTCTTCACAAATTGATCTCAGTTGAGGTACAAATGAAAACTAGAGGAGAAGAACTGTACAACTATTTCATTGTAAAGTGAAACCTTCAGATGTTACATACCTATGACCCCACTAAGGATCGAAACTCAAACTTCTAGATCTCTTAGTGAATGTTAAATCAATAAAACGACTGGGATGGCGATCAATGGTCGATTCTCAACGTTGACCATTTTGAATTACTGATGAAATTCAAATATATCGCTAGGTAAACAATTGTCATAAGTAATAGTAATTGCAAAGGAATCCTATACTTTGACGGAACAGCTATTCAAGGATCCTCAGTGTCCAATGATGAAAGAAAATAAAGACCAAAAGAATGTTCAATAAAATTTACTTCGTCCCTTCATGACAAACCTTACTCTTGATTTTGATATTTGTAATCTTATCCACCTCCTACAGTATCATAAAAACTATAAGATCAAAAAAAGATTATTCATAAATGAAACAAGTTATTTTCATTATGAATACGAAAATGTTATTTGACAAATCTCTATTTTTTTTATTTAAGTAGGTGATTTGTGGAAAACTTTAAAATGGTTCTAGCAAATAATTGATATAAACTGAAGAAGTATCCAAGGCCAAGATTGACTGGACAGTTTTTTTCAATACTAGTTTACAACTCTCTATGAGTCAAGTGATGTCAATTCATAGTGAATATAGTTTACAAAATATATGGATCTGCATAAATCATCAAAATAAATAATAATTTACGATTCATCAGTATACTCCCTTGAGATTTATTTAATGTTTTAATAGGAAGTGACAGAATATACACAACAATATGAATGGTGGAGTAGTAATTTATCGATTATACTGGGTAGTAATCAAGAATTCACTGAAACTAAAAGTGAAATAAACACTAGATTTCATTAGAGTAACTTAACCTTATCATGGTCATCATAAGAACTTCACACGTTATGCCCGATCCCAAGTAGATTTATGAATGCATACTGTTTACCAATCCAAACTCGTGAAGGAATGAATACATGTCCAATGCTTCGTAGCTCTTAATAATCATCCAGTTATTGTAAAACTATTATGAAGATCTTCTGAACTGACGAAACCTTTATAAATAGGATAGTAACAGAAATTTTCATTGCGTGTAGAAAAACAGTGAATTTCTAATGTTATCACAATTTTATGCATTATTGTGTTTTATTTGCAAGATGTAAAAAGCTTTACATATTTGGACAGCATCATTCATGAACATGGTAGATCTGACGCAGATGTGATGGCGCGGATCGGAAAAGTAAGAGCAGCATATTTACAACTGAAGAACACCTAGAACTCAAAACAATTGTCCACAACCCAACACCAAGATCACAATTTTTCAATACGAATTTCAAGACAATTCTACTGTATGGGGTGGAAACTTGGAGAACTACGAAAGCCATCGTCCAGAAGATACAAGTGTTTATTAACAGTTGTCTACCAAAAACACTTCGGATCCGTTGGCCAGATAATATGAGCAACAACCTACTATGGGAGCGAACAAACCAGATTCCAGTGGAGGAAGAAATCGTGAAGAAGCGATGGAAGTGGATTGGACACACATTGAGGAAGGCACCGAACTGTGTCACGAGGCAAGTCCACACATGGAATCGTCAAAACCAAAGAACACCTTACACCAAGGAATGAAGACAGATATGAGAAGAATGAATAGCGATTGGATAGAACTGTAAAGGAATGCCCATGACAGCGTGAGTTGGAGAATGCTGTTCGTCAGCTTATTCTCCATCGGGAGTAACAGGGGTAAGTAAGTATATTTTATTAAATGCAATTATGAGGAACTAATATCATTTTATTATAACTGTTTACTGCATTGATCAAAGAAACTTCCAGAAGAAATCTGATCAAACTTCTGGTTATTACATGAAAATTAGGTCAAATAAATTAATTAGGTCAATAACAAAACATTTTTTTTAGAGAAAAGAACGTATAATATTGTTCACTCACATGATTAGCGCTAAAAGTTAACTGATACATTCTTATTCAAACATATATTGTTGTTTCATTATCCAATTAAATCAGTGATCTCGTTCTCAATCTATTCATTACATAAATTTATTGATTAGCAATTATACTCCATGAACCATTCTATATGGTGTATCTTTGTATCATTATAATAATTATATGTGGCAGATAAAGATGAATAATTAAGAAAGATGAAACTTCTTGAAACTATTTTTTTATTGTGAGTCATGTGTATTTTTAATGAGTAATCATTCAGTACTTTGTTTACGGTTTGTATATCTCATCCGAATTGTAAGCTTTTATCTAATTCATTGGATGATGTTACCTTTTATCGTTTATGAATCAAGATTAACGTACCTGTTATTCAATTTTTATATCATAAACGACTTCGTTGATGTACAGGTTGTGATCTTCCACTGATGGTCTTATGATTTTATATAAAGAGAAAAATAAAGAAACAATGAAATATAGAGGAAATTGTCTTTTGGGATATTATCTCGCTTTATTCGAAATCTGTAACGTATTATCACTTAGTTTGACGCCTGTTTTTTTTTCTATGGATCAAAAGCTTGTTTTTAATGTTTAAATTGGCGTCGGATTCTTTTTTGTTCCGAAATTACTGAAATTTAAACTTAACATTATATGTTCTGCACTTTTTTACTGTAATGGCTTAGTTTGAGTATAATTGTATTTTTCTCATTTTTTTTGTATGTTGTTGTCTTGTTAGTCAGATATCTATTCGTGTGCCTTTTTGAGTTAGTTTTAATCAGGAATAAACCTGGTAACAGTTTCAAGAAAATCGTCTTCTCGCTATCCGATTGCCAACCTATCAGGTCACAGGTCAGTCGGTGGATAGTTTCTTTCTTTCTCTCCACGTAGCCGTTTCAGTCACAATCCGAACAAGCGCGTCGCAAATCTCAAGGTTGGACCAAGTTAACTAGCACTTCGAATCATCAAACTGGATCAAGACAATACTTTCTCCTTGTATATTAAGCACAGATAATGGATAGATAGATCAGGACGTAAAATGATTAGTGCGAGTTTTCAGTAATAATAAGAGGAAATAGATAGGCTTGTTGTTTTCGTGTTCTAACTGACCACTGGAGAAAAGAGTTGCGTGAATCATTTGACTTTATGATACCCTGTTACTGTTGGCAATAATTTGTGCTATTGGTTAAACACAAAGTTACTGGTCTGACTATTATTATCAGTCGACTCTGTCCTGTCAAGTGGGGCGAAATAAAACCTTTCAATTCATAACAATAATAAACGCTAATATGGTAAAGGGGATTTTTGTTATAAATTGGTATCATCTGAAGAATCAATATTCAACCAAGCAGTTACCTACAACTCTTTCGTCTCCAGCTTGAAACCGATCGTCAAAAACCGTTTGTCCAGCTTTTGGGAATATTTATCTTTACATTAAAGCCACCTATTTAACTTTACTACTAATACAAACTATTTTCATCACATATTATCCTACAGAAATACCTGGGTTTTTTTCCTATAACCTTCCAGCTTCTCCTAACCGAAAATACCAACAATCTATTTAAGGAGTATTATTTGTTTCTCACAAACATTTATTTAAGTTTACAAATTTTGATTTCCCTGTAAATACTACCATCACCAAGGTGATTTCAATTACTCCTCTTGGTAATTAATTGTAAAAACTTGAAAAAAAATAGTAAGATTACATTTTCTGTTTTCGTTTTGAAAATATTGTTAACTGACAGCTATCTATCTACTTTCTTTGTGTGTATATGTGTATGTTAGGATATTCAGTAAATACTCAACTTAATGTATGCTTTCTAAAATTGTAAAATTACATTGTTTTTAATGATAATGAGAGAAGTATTGAAAACTGTAAAACTTTACAAGTATCAGTGTTAACATACTCATAAGTATTAGAAGAATAATGTCCAAATAAAGGTTTTAACAAATTTTATTGTATCATAGTGAATTTATAGCTTATATACATATAAATATATCATATGTAACATTGGTAAATACATTGTATGAACAGAACTTATAAAACTGATTGAATAAACTATCATCAATCATACACAGATACTTTCTGTCTCGGAGTAAACATCAACTCTGAGATGCAAGCACATCCAACTGACAAGTCCTAAATAGGATGAAACTCGTGTCCTGGATTTTATAACTAGTTACCATCATCTCTGCTTATCATACTTGTGATGTGAGGCAATATCGAGGCAATCTACACAGTATTCACATTGCTGATAAGAGACTAATCAATCGCAGTCATTAACATTAATGGAAAGTTTCAAACAACCAATATGGAAATGAATTATTTAAATCTTTATGTTTCTCTAACTACCAACAATCAAATAATTATTACATTAGAATAGTATTTCGTGGAGTGTTATGAAGTATCAAAGAAGTAGTGGTCCTCAATAAATTTACCACCCACTTAGTTGGTTACAAAAATTATTGCAATCTTTAAAATTTTTTCTGTTATGTTTCGTGATAACTTACGTAAACTTTTCAAATTATAAACAATGTAGAAATCATTCTCATACGAACGAGATTTATACGCACTAGATAAAGCTGATGACCAACAAAGAACACTTTGATGATAGTCTTTCACTATCGGAGATTGAGAATTCAGGAACTAGCGAAAAGCTTGACACTTAAAGTAAAAATTGTAGTTGAACAACCTAATAAAAGTGCTTTCAGGAAAACTGTTTCACTCCCACTTGTTACATTCTGTAGTCAGAACTTAAAAACATTTTGGAGTAAGCTATTAGTGAACTGACTACCGTAATTCAATTAGAGAGATCTTGTGGTGATCGATTAAACTAGGTCGTATTCGTCACAGAAGTTGAGCATTCAGATATATCGAGAATGGAACTGCTATCCTAAATGCCATTAGATAGTCATCGTATATCGTAAATTAACTTAAGTTGAAACTGTACCAATGAACGCTAACCAAATGTGCTTCATGAGACCTGGAAGTTCTATATTTGATCCTTGAAGGATTGTAATTGAACATTATTAAAGAGTTGTATACCAGAATGGAATAAATGTCCAGTTTTTTCTCTTTTCTAATGGTACCTAAACTGAAATCCATGTGTAACCAATTAAAACTACAAATGAAACCGATTCCTTAAAACCCTCAAAGTAGATAATAATAGTTACTGACATTTTAAATAGCTGATAAATGATAAACAAAACGCCTGAGCAATCTATTTAATTATAAAGATCACGAAGCAATTATCTGTGTACTCTCCCTGATTATATATATATATATATATATATATATATATATATATATATATATATTCTCTTTAATTTGTAACCATTAATATAATGACCTGAGCACAACATTAAGCAAACAAGAAAGAAATCAATTTTGCTTCTGTTATCTGTTCTGAGCTTTAAGGTTACATATGAAAATGATGTTTAAAAATACTGGATAAGCAATCACAAGTAAATTACATACTGTAATCACTTCTCTGAGTGGTGAAATATATTTTATCATTGCTCTCAAATCTTCAATACGATGCACTGAATACATTACGTAAAACATAAGGATTATATTTACACCTTGATTACAAGATGCAAGGCAAGGACAGCATTCCTACAGTTTCAGAACATTTGAAACTAAAAACAAATATTTGTAAGCCAACATCAAAGTCACAATCTTCTATACGAACGTCAACTTAATTCTAATGTATGGAGCTGAAACTTCGAGAAAACTACCACAGCCATTATAAAAACAGCACAAGTATTTATAAACAATTATCTACACAACATACTCAATGTTTGTTGTCCGAATACTATCAATAACAGCCTTCTGTGAGATAGCACAAACTAACTTCCAGATGAACAGGAAATTAGAAAAAGACATTGGAGGTGGATAGGACACACATTACCGAAATCATCATGAGGCAAGCGCTGACTTGTAATCCCGAAAGAAAACGGTGAAGTGGAAGACAGAGGAACACATTGCTTCGGGAATCAGAAGCAGACATCAGAACTTGAATGACAACTGGAAAAGATTGTCCAGGACAGGGTTGGATAGAGAATGCTGTTTCATACATCTGTTATCAAATTACAGAACAGTTTATGATTTAGTTATCATCAAAATTTAATTTACCAAATTCCTAAGCCGCTGTTTATACTTAATTCAACAAGTTGGTTTCGTAACACACAAATATTTAGTGAACAGTAACTGTCAGATTATTAACGAAAAACAGGACTAAGGTGACAGTCACACTATTACTTTTTCTAGAGAAATGAAATAATTAATTACAGTTGACAATAGTTAATTTATACTAATATCAAACAGAAAGAAAATAGCACTCAATGAAGTGTTTGTTTAAAAAATTACATGAATTCTGTGAGTTATAAGCAAAGATGAATAGTAGCTAGCAGTGAAATCTAAGACACATGCTTCATCCCATTTGGACCTCGTCGTCTGGATGTACCTGCATCTCAAGTGAATTTAATTATGTAAGTTGTTATAGGCGACCATGAGCATGATATTTAAAGACTGGAAACATATTTTCAGCTTTAACATACTGTTATAATTTGCTATGCTGATTGAAACGTGATTGTAAAATAAATTATAAAGGATAATTTATGCATCAGTTTAGTGTATGTAGTTGCTTTTTTGTTTGAGCTTAAATCAAAAGAATTTACCCTCTCTGGTAACGGTTCCTAATTGTACAATTAGTGCGTTAATCTCTTTATTGTGATCTATTCTCACTTTCTTGCAACACACATCGGTTTTCTATTATCATTCCATTACGTATCCTTACCAGCCGTTAAGATACAATTATTATTTTGTATATATAATAGTTACCAAAATGAAGTAGTGCAGTTACGTTATACCAGTGTTTGCCAAATATTATAAAGGCGTAAATAAAACACAGGCTACCATTGCTGAGAATATCCATATTCCTGTGAAATTTGAATTACAATCAAACCCAAGATAGTTGTATTTCGGCATTGCTAGTAAATTATGAATTATATATTGATGAGCATTTTCAGTAATAACAGAAGCCTATCAATCAAGTTTCGTAATCTGATGCCAAACTTAGGAAGAAAACATGTTGATAATCATAGATTAAACCACGAGATAACATATTACTTAAGCCTATATGGTGGATATTTTTTCCTTACAGTTCGAGGTACTGTTCTGAAACTTTGGAATCAGTAACACTTATCCAAACTCAGTGGGCTGAAATTTCGCAACGGTAGACCAAATTAGAAAATTTTTATCGTATGAAACGATATATATATGTAAATATGTATGCTAGAAATCGATAATGTTTACGTTTTTCTGGAATGTCACTATTTAGCTCAATGTTTCTCCATTATCTACCATGTTCACCTAGCCCACAAGCCAAACACTACACTAATTCATATAAAAGTACAAACATATTTATATACGCTTATAAGGAATGCACAATCCAAGATTTTTAAATTTATTCGTCAAAAATCGTTCCTTTTTTGTCACACAAATATTCAACTTTTCCATTAAACAATAGATTCATCTATAAAAGTGGATGGTTATCTGAATAATTCTCAGAGTCAGTAAAACATAATAAGATTATCAGTTTAGGAGTTGTGGACATTATTAAGTTTTTGATTGAGATCATGAACCGATTGATGTTAGACCACCGTTGAAAACCTGGAAGCACTGGACGGCCGTTTCGTCCTATTGTGGGACTCCTCTACAGTGCGCATGCACGATTCCGCCCCTTGTGGAATTCAAACCCAAGGCCTTCAGTGTCGCGCGTGAATGCCTAACCTACTGGACCACTGAGCCGGCATCCAATGGCGTTAATTCCTAACCTCAACCAATCCACGAAATTGCGCGACCATCTCCCATTGTATTGAGGTAGATACCTGTCTCTACCTAACACAGATTAGCTCCACTGATCACAGCTTCTCACTAGAACTCCAAGAATTTTCTCACGAAGCTAGTCACTAGTGAGCACATGTTAATTATCAATTTAGATGTTGTGGAGATTGTTAATGAGATCACTTTCATTATCTTTCTTAAAGTTAATCACTGAAAAAAAGGAATTGTAAAATATCAGATTGTAGTGAGGTAAAAAGAAAATACTCACAAAATCGGCCTATATGTATGTAGTTTCATAATGTAGCACAAATTAGTACATATTGTAAATATGCTTCACATTGAAAAATGACAATGATGAATGATTACTGATTGACATGCGTTGGCTATAATTTGAAATGAATACTCCTGAAACAGATGACAGTCAACTGACAAGTTTACAAAAAATATATATTTTTATATCAAATAGAGTTTTCCTAATATCACATGAATTATGAATATCATATTATTCATCTTTAGGTATTGTTAGTTAATCTGTGTATGTTCATATATTAAATAACTGCCTTTGTTATATAATGATAGAAATAGAATTTTTCATCGCGTTGTAGATGTTGAAAATTATATTTGATCAGTTGTTAGGTGTTGGGTGGAGGTAATCAATAGGAAACCTAGGACCTATTACTAATGTTATTTGTCACATATCAGAAAGTTGTACTTGCCCTCTTGAAGGAACTGATGCTCTCTGGACTTTTCGATCTCGTGTTAATCAGCTTCATAGTCAGAGACGTTACTAATGAGATATCTCGGCCGTAATTGATCTTTATTAATTTATTCATCCTATAACAGTGTAATATCTAATTTTTGTTCACGAGGAAACTGACAAAACATTTCTTATTGTTAACTGTTTGAGCTGACCAATTATACAACAAGTTTTGTGAATAAATTCGTTATTAAGCTGAAGGAAAACGTAGGTGAAATCTTCCTCGAATGTTAGTATAGCGCAAATGAACTGTCAGGATGAAAAATACTAAAATATGATAAAAGTTAGAGCTTTAAATGAAATTTTTTAATAAAATTACACTCTGATAAATAGATATAATACACCTAGTGATTTATCTATCCTTCTACATACAATAGTGAAAATTATACGGAAAATTTCAATCGGATTTTACTGAATCAATTTTAATCTTTTCCTAGGTAGATTATAAAACAACACGCTCATTCTACTGATATGATCTAACTAATTTATTTCATGATATTATATTCTTTTCATCATAGACACGTATTTAAAGTTTTACTTTGTAATGATCTTATGTATAATCAGAATAACTACCATATGTTAAACACGTAATCCAATCGACTAGTTTAACGTCTTCATTTGTTATTTTAAAGCAATTTCTTTTATTAACTGTTAAATTAACTGTTTGGTAAGTACGAAGTCATATAATCATTCACAATAACCAATATTTACGATTGTTTGCATCACTTAAAAGAAGGTATATATATATATATATATATATATATATATATATACAATCTAATTGTTCACATTTCCAACTTTAATCAGCTCGCAACAGCATCAATTAACTCTATCATGGGTTTAGTGCCTCATTTCTGACTTGACCAAACTCCACATCAATAATGATCTTTTACTAGAAATTCAGCAATTCATAAAAATCTGATTCATTGAGGGGCATATGAATTATCTCTAGTTGATCAGCTGTAAGAGATTATAAGCAAAGGTGGATAGTGGCTTGCAGTAGAATCCAGGACGTGCGTTTCGTCCTACTTGAGACTCGTCAGCTGGATATACTTGCATCTCAGAATTGATGTTAACTCTGAGACTTGAAACCAGCACCGTTCGCTTGGAACGCCATCATGTTATCCACTTAGGTACTGAATCCTGATAACCATTTGCGTATTCAATGGGATAAAGTTTAAATTCACTTGGTATTGTTTACTTGAATCTTTCTATTGATGCTTAGGACTGCTAGCCACTATCCATCTTTGTTTAGAATGCTCGTGAATGAAGGCAATATTGAGGCAATACACACAGTAGGCACATATACCAATAAGAGACTGATCAATTACAGTCCTAAACATCAATGGGACGACTCAAGTAAACAATACCAAGTGGATTTGAAGGAAATTAATTTGGAAGAAAATAGCTGCACAGCTCACCTTACTTTTGAATAATCTTACCGTTATTGATAATCAGAAATCTCTCAATTAAATATTTTTCTTAGTAATATATTATAGGTCATCTAAAGAACTAATTAATCAGAACTTATTGAGAAGAATACGACATTTAGTTTGGTTTAATAATCTTCATATAAGTTGATAAACGTTTTACAGAATGAATTATATATCAGCTAGAACTGTCAGAAAGTTAATTTAATCACACAAGATATGTTAGTAACGTCTTGGTAAATAATCCCTTACAGTCATTTAATTCACGTAATATTCATATAATTTTGTTTTAGAGTAAATTTGATAATCTCTCCAGATCACCTCAATACTTATAATCGAATTTTATGGGAAATTTTAGCGATACAGCGGGAGATTTGGTAGCATAGAGAACAAAAGTTGATCTGCAGACTTTCCAATTGCTGAAAAGTTTTCACTGAGCTTCCCAAACATGGAATATATTGACTTTTACTTACTGATCTGTATATTAACTGAAATAAATGCAATTCGTGCAAAATCATAACATTTTTGGCTAAATTTATTCAAGCAAATTGAACTTTATATAATTTATATAAGTATTTTAACTCAAAGATTAAATATCATTGTGTTGATCTAAAGAATTAACGGTTATTAGTTTAATTCCATAAAGGTTAGTAGGTGTATGTTACCAAGAAGTTCCAATCCTGAATCAATTTACAACACCCCTTACTTCCGATGTCAAAGGCTTCCTACTGAATTATATTGGAATGTATTCATTTTAAGTATCATAATAATTACGACTACATCATAATGGCTGAATTCAACAAAAGCTTGCTATCAGTATAAAATTGTGGAGATTGTCAAGTTTTATTGAAATCATGAGTGGACCAACTATAAACCAACATTGGAAGCCTAGAAGCATTAGACAGCCACTTCGTCCTACTTAAAAGCCGTAGCCAGTGGAATTCAACCTTGTCGTTTATGAGGCAGCTACCCACTAAAGACAATAAAAGATGGTCGCTCAGGTTTGTGGGTTGATTAAAGCAAGACATTAAAATCACTGGGTCCCGGATCATTGGTCTAAATGTTAAGCAGTAGGGCACGAGGTCGATAGTTCTGGATTCGATTCTCGAATGCGGGGTCTTGGATGGTCAGTACTGAGAAGTTCCGTACTAAGACGAAACAGTCTCTCAGAGTTTCCAGGTTCTCAATGGTTGCCGAACATTGATTGGTCCATAATTTCAATGTGAAATCTTGTTGTCATCACAAACTATTTAGTAATCAGCTTCTAGATTGACTGTATTCAATTAGTTACGTTGTACAAACAAATCTAATCTCAATTTAGTTCAATATTTGACACTGTGTTTTATCCCACGTCTTTGTACAAATAAGTTGTTAAATAACACAACAGTTATCATTTATTATTATTTTGAGATTAAAGCGTAAGCAGAATTCATACATTTACTAGTAATCAATACAGTTTATTTTGAAAGTTATAGGTTTCAATCTCGAACAAGCATTATTTTCATCAAACATTTAGAACTAAATTCATTTGTTATTGTTTACTTGAATCTTTCCATTGATGTTTAGGACTGTAATTGAACAGTCTCTTATTAGCATATGTGCTTACTGTGAGTCTTACCTTAATTCACAAGCATTATAAGCAAATATGAATGGTGGCTAGCAGTAGAATTCAGGACGAACATTTCGTCCTATATCTAAGTGACAAATATTACTTCATTAGCAACTTGGAACTAATTGTCTCATAGCCATAATAAAGCGAAAAACGTGTAATTTTTGATTTTCCTATAAATCTATCTTAAATAAATTAATTGGGATCTTATGTTCATCTCCTTGAGAAATCGTAGAGGGGGTGAGCAGCTAATTCCAAAGAAAATTAAAAAACTCTGATTGAACAAGTATCCCTTCCTCACTGCTTCTTCAGTTAAAGTCAGCTCGCTATGAAACCTCTTTATGAGATGGATAAATTTCTGCAAACAAATCAACTATATCAATGGTTGAAATCATGAGTCAATTGAAGCTAGAACACTATGGAAAACCTGGAAGCGCTGGATGGCCATTTTGTCCTAGTATGAAACTCCACAGCAGTGAGCATGCACGATCCCACCCCCGCGAGATTCCGACCTAGGACCTATCATTCTCGCGCGCGAGCGCTTAACCATTAGACCACTGAGCTGGCCGGCATCCAACGCTGTTAATTTCTAACTTCAACCAATCCAAATCAACTATATGTCAATAATTTCAACTAATTCGAAAACTAGAAACGTCCTAATCTCTATTTTTAAACAAATTTAGTCTGTTAATAAATAGAAACAAAATAATTATTAAGTATATTCTAATCTAATTTTTAAAAATGTGCGTTTCGACTGTTTGTTTTTTAATTATTATAAAATTACATCATTAGTATATTACTAATTAAGAAATAAGTAGAAATTAAACGAGAGTAATCAGGTGATCGACCTGTTGAGTGTGAGTGAATGAGTGAGAGTGAAACACAAAGTAAGGAATATTAATAAGAATCACAAATTACTATCTACATTTATACTATACTTAAAAATAAAAGATACATGTGAATTCTCTATTTAAACGAATAAACAAATATGCTGAATGATTATGGTCAATTCTGTTGAATAATTAACAAAAAGAAAGTGTAACTGATTTAAAAAGGTGAATGAGGGAGATTCAAAACTTTGATTGTTACAACCGGTCTAATTAGTTTAGATATTTATTATCAATATTTATTAAATAGATCTCCTTTGACTTCAATTTGAATCAATCTAAAATGCCCTGGTACGGCCGAGAGTGGGGAGAGTCCGCTCTCCCTCTCGAAATGCTCTCACATGGCCATGCGTATATAGCCTCTGCCAGGGAAGTCCTACTCACTGCCTTCTCGTGGCGGGGGTGTTGTTTACAAAAATGAGAGGACGAAAAGCGAATGTCTGGCGCTTCAACCGGACCCCAAATCAATGGTGCACATGGGCTCCAGTATCCTGTGGCAACAAATGGCGTATGAACCAATCGTTGGTCACCGGCTACCATGGGACTGCATCTCCTCACGATGCTCCACTGCCTTGTGGATCAGATCTTCAGGTCGAAGGCTCGGGGTGTGGCCCCCTAAGAAAACCACCTGCTTCGGTTTGGGCACCCGGGCAGTATCACAGCCCTTACACAAATCAATTGAGATTCGTGTGACGCATATGTATTTGGTGCCTCCTTGTACCAATATCTATGTGTTAAAATATAAATAAATAGATGATAAGTTTGATAAATGCTTATCTCATGGATGTATAATCTTTATGAATTACAAATAAGAATGAAATAGATTTTAAATAACCATCCAGTTGATATTAATCTATTACAAATGCTTAAGTTATTAATTCTTTAATATTCAAGACCAATTAAAACTAACTGTTTGTTAACTATAAATTGATTACTCAGTTTTGATGAAAATACGTACGGTAGCCATTAAGATGTATAAGTTGTGGTACATTCTATTCATTTTTTGTATTGGTTGTTTGAATCTTCTCATTGATTTCAATCTAGAAAAGCATTATTTTTATCAAACATTTAAAACTAAATTCATCTGTTATTGTTTACTTGAAACATCACATTGATGTTTAGGACTGTAATTAATCAGTCTCTTATTGGCATATGTGCATCCTGTGGGGATCGCCTCGATATTGCCTTCAGTCACAAGTATTATAAGCAGTGATAGTAAACATTAATGTAAAGATTCAAACAACAAATACAATAATGAATTAAACTTCACCTCATTTCACAAGCTAGTGACTATCTGGACTCAGTAGCTTAGTCGATTACGTGGTATTGTTTGAAGTAAATGGTACTGTGTTTGAGTCCTGGAGTAAACATTAACTCTGAGATGCAGGTACATGCAGCTGACGAGTTCTGAAATAGGAAGAAACGTGAGTCCTGGATCCCACTGATAGCCACCATCCATCTCTGCTTATAATGTAATACGTTATATCTAGTAATTTCATTAATATGACTGAGTTTTGTATTAAAGTATGACATAGCATATTTATAAACAAATTTTCTATCTTTTATTATATAGAAAGGTGAAAATGTAATTAATTAGGGTTATTACTAGTTATGTCGAAGATAGTTTGATAAGGAGTTTGTTAATCAGTCACCTTTTAGTGGTATCAACCATGTTTTTATTAGGAATGGTAGTGAATTTTAATGATAAAATACAATGACTTTGTATCAATGATTAAAACTTTTGACTTTAACACAGTGGTTTACAATAATGTATTTCAATATGAAAAGAACTTTAAGTATCACTAAATAGATGATTTATGTTAAAATACTTTATATTGACCATAAGGAAGAATATATCTAACACTTCAACTAAACTTCGAAAATAAGTTTATGATATGGTCGAGAGAAATTGAACTCGAAAGACTGATCCACATTAGAATGTTTAACTATTGGAAATATTTTGAATTTATTAAACCCTTCTATGGGTAACCATCTGTAAATAAAAAAAGAACGATAATATAAATCTGCACTAATGGATCTAGATTATTCGTCTCTTCGAACTTTTATGAGCACCTAAATAGATTTATAAGAGTCCTCACATCTTTCTTGATTACGGTCAGGTATTTAGATTTAAAACTAAGTGTTCAGGCGAAGATACAAGAGTCTCTATCTTAACTCCGATTAATTCATCCACAATGCTTGGTTTCACTGGGTTAAGGTTTTGTTTCAGAATTAAGGGTTAAGATTTAGATATAGCGTAGATTCGCTCATCATATAAAATCTACATAGAAAGAATTGATGATTAGTTACGTTAAGTACTTTTGTCTTGACTCTATGATAATTGAAGATGATTCTTCATCAGTATTTTAAGCGTTCTCAGATTAACTCAATGGTATTTCCACTCCTCATTTCACGTGGTTTTTGAATTTTGCGCAAAATCCTAAAAAATCGTTTTCTTGATTGTGATTGGTTCATGCCTATACTATACGTTTACAAAATGCAACTCTTCGTATTCTCTTACCAACTTGCTTACATTCAACTCTTATCAGATAAAAATTACTGAAAATAATAACGAAGATGTCTTGCATCTGATGTAGAACTTCAATGATACTGTTAAAACATTTCAATCTGTAATTAGGTTACAGAAATAGCTTAGTTCATTTATCTTGCGTTCATCATATAAGCTTGTATGAGCTAATCATTATGCATTACAAATCAAAGCAAACTATATCATTCAATCAGTAACTTATGACGATATTCGTGGTAAGTAGATACAGTCTATTTCTAATTGTAAATAAAAATAGATATATTGGATTTCCAGAATATTTAGAATTAAATACATTCATATCATAAACTATTGTGAAAAAGGATCACTATCCACAAAAAATTAATTTCATTTTTGACTAAATTGTTTGTTGCTAGAATTTTCAAAATAAAATATTAAAACAAGTGTCCAGATTATAGATTGAAAACATTTATCATAGCAACACCATAGCAACGTGTCAAATAACCAAATTCGCTAGTAATCCGATAAACATTTTCCAAATTTTTGTTTCTTAAATATTCATTGTTGCAATTTCATGACCTGACTAAAACAAATTTATGTTCGGGTAATTCCAGCAATGGTGATGATGACGATGATGATGATGATGATGATGATGATGATGATGATGATGATGATGATGATGATGATGATGATGATGATGATGATGATGATGATGATGATGATGATGATGATGATGATGATGATGATGATGATGATGATGATGATGATGATGATGATGATGATGATGATGATGATGATGATGATGATGATGATGATGATGATGATGATGATGATGATGATGATGATGATGATGATGATGATGATGATGATGATGATGATGATGATGATGATGATGATGATGATGATGATGATGATGATGATGATGATGATGATGATGGCTAAGTTCATTAAACAACTTAAGATTGAATTTCATCATATATTATTAATAAACTCATTAATATACTTCAGTTATGAGGAACCCGGTTTATGTACATCGCTTGATGTCTGTTTTCTCCAACTATGAACTGGATTCATACTACCACAAACAAAACTGTCAACCAACGAATTATATGTATTTTAAATTATAAGTTTCATAAATTAAGCACATTATCAGCTCAAAAAAATAGTATTTCTCATATAGACATTATTCATTGAATTCTAAACTTATTTATCTTGAACAAAATTTTAGTTGATTAGCTCTATTCCGAAAAAAAAAAAACATTTAACAGATAATTACAAGCATCAGTTCATAGATCCATACTGTTTGAACTTCTAAAGACAATATGCAAAATAAGTGAAACGATGAAGAACAATTTGAATATAGTAATAAAGATAATCCTAATACCCCTGAGAAAATTACTTCCATCATAATTGTAACTATATT